>JANAVB010022998.1:2060340-2167507 GCA_029216955.1 Iris pallida | reverse complement strand
CACACACACACACACACACACCAATATATTAATATATATATACATATATATATATATCTATAGATCACTATATATGATTATAGATACTAATATGCATTTACATACCTAATAGGCCTATACAATAACATACATATATTACATGTATTCATAGGTCATAGTACAATACATTAGGAATCACCACACATATATATACATTAACTATATATATATACACTACATAATAGATATACACATATAATATATTCATACATGTGTTATAGAGAGAGGGAAGCATGTGTGTGTGTGTGTTAGATAGTAGCAAATGTGTGTGAGTGTAGAGTGACTGTACAGTGAACAGTGATAGGGATGTACATAGTGTGAATGCTGTGTGTGTATAATGAGAGACAATGTGGTGGTGCACATGAAACCAGTGAAGTGCACACTGTCAATAGGAAAACAGTGAGTAGACGTCCCAAACCAGTTTTCAGATAAATACCAAAACCAATACAACATTCCAGATTCTCAGATTTCAGAAATAACGAAGACATACTCAATATCAGTTTAATTATACAGTTTCAGTTTTATTGGAAACTGCAAAGCCCCATTTATGAACCATTACTTAATGAAAATCACTCAAAATCGACCCATAGCTAGATCAACATAGGAGAACAACTTTAGAGTATAAAACCACTAATTAATATCAGTTAAACAGGTTTAATTTACTGCCAAAGTTCGATCAGAAAACTGGAAAAAATACAGAAAATAGCATGGTTTCAGGATTTAGGGGAAATAGAAAAAATGTAAATCGAAACAAACTAAAATGCAAAATTAAAGGTTGGTAATAGGTGTCACAAGTGTGAGTGCACTAGGGAAAGCCATTCGTGTCCACTAGAATGGACATGAAGTGTCCAAACATAGAAAAACAAATGTATCAGAAAACAGTGAAATATCAGGCCTCGTGCGGCCATGTCGAGCCGCATTGGACTCGATGCATAACACGAGAGACCATATGCTCGAGTCTAGTGTTAGACTAGGTCTAGGTGAGTGTGTCAGTGTCCACGAAGTGTTGTCCAAAAGGGATACGAACAGCGTATCAGAGCCTATTAAAACCCGACTGAACCATCAGTCAAAACCAGTGCAGAGTCTCGTGCGTGTCCGACACGACACGAGACGACTCGAGGCTTGGGGGCCCTCGTGTTAGTCACTGCCCCCACCCCCTCGTCCAATCCTAGCTCGCTACGTGGCCTGTACAATGAGCACGAGGCCACGAGCAGCAGGGGAATCGCACTGCTCGTGCGCGCGTGTGCGCCCGCGTGTGCACGTGTCCAAACCAACACGACACGACACCAAATCTACCTCAGTCCATCAGAAACATGTAAGCCACACTAAATACAATTTCCTATTCATAAACTTTCTAAAAATTAAATCGAAATGCCATTTGGGGTATTTAATCAAACACCCTAGCTAGTGGGCTGATACGTGTCCATTTAGGACACGAAATGGACTCAAAATCCTACAGAAATCTAGGGTTAGCTAGGGGACACTTAGATCTAGGTCATTATGCAAAAATAACAGCATCTAATAAAGAGTTTTAGGGATTTACCTATTGGTGTCATAACTCCTCAAATGCTCCAAAGAGGGGGTGTCTCCTTGCTCCCCAAACTTCACCAAATTGCTATGAAACTGAGAATAAAATATGCCAACAGCAAGAAAACCTAAATTAAAATCTATTGCAATTTGTTTGAGGGAAAAAAAAATAATTTGGATTTTCTATGAATTAATGAAGTTGGTACATACCTCTCTTTCCAAATGAAACTTTCCTAAAGAGGCTAGCCCTAATGGAATAGAGTATTTATAGGGTGGGATTCCCTAGGCTAGTGTTGTCCGGCCACACCAAGTTAGGTTTAGGGTTTGGCTAATGGCTAATGGGTTGGACTTAGTTAAAATCTATGGTTCAAAACTATAAGTCATGACTTGTGACTAAAAGCCCTCTATTCTAACTTGAGTTTAATGACTAACCATAGGTTAACTCTAGTCTAACTAGGGTTACATGACCTAACCAAGTCCAAATACAACTAGGATTAGCTTCTAGGTTAGTTTATCAAGTCAAAGCTAGCCAAAGTCAACCTAGTCAACCATCATTCAAATAATTCTAAAATAAATCCTAAAAATTCCCATAAATTCAAATAAATTATAATAAATTCAAATAACTTAAAAATGACAAAAATACCCTCAAACTAGAAATGTGATAGTGACAAATCTACCATCCTTAAAAAAAATTTCGTCCTCGAAATTGACAGGTGAAATGCAACTGATGAGAATGATAGAAAGTATACCTCACGGTCCAAAAAGATATGGGTATCGCTCGCGCATCTCATCCTCCCTCTCCCAGGTAGACTCTCCTGGAGAATGATGCCTCCATGCGACGCGAACCAAAGGTATCACCTGGTTCCTCAAAACCTTCTCCCGTCGATCCAGTATCTCCACTGGCTGCTCTGGATAGCTGAGAGAAGGACCAACCTCAATCTCCGAATGATCAAGCACATGGCTAGGATCAACCACGTACCATCTCAACTGTGATACATGGAATACGTTGTGGACCCCCACTAGTGCAGGTGGCAAGTCTAGCCTGTATGCCACGTCACCGACTCTTCCTTTGATAACGAAAGGGCCGATGAAGCAAGGTCTCAATTTAATTATGATAAACAAACATGATCAATAAAACACAAACAAACCCTAAATCTAATTCTACTCTAATCTGTACCTCAAACTCCAACGGCCTCCGGTGGCTATTGGCCCAGTGCCGATGTCTGTCCTGCGCCACGCGAAGTCTGTCCCTGATGAGCTTCACCTTATCGGCTACATCAACAACCATATCTGGCCCCAGTAAAGCTCGCTCACCAACATCATACCAAGATAAGGGTGTACGGCACCTACGCCCGTACATAGCCTCGAAAGGTGATATCTCAATGCTGGCCTGGAAACTATTATTGTAAGCAAACTCCACCAAATGTAGATGATCCTCCCAGGAACCTCCAAAGTCCAAGATACACGTCCGCAGTATATCCTCAAGTGTCTGAATAGTCCTCTCTGACTGTCCGTCCGTCTGGGGGTGGTATGCAGTACTAAACTTGAGCTGAGTGCCCAAGCTAGTCTGCAGACTCCTCCAGAAATGAGAAGTAAAGTGACTATCCCGATCTGAGATGATGCTGACCGGAACCACATGAATCCTGACTATCTGTCGTATATACATCTTCGCCAGCCTCTCTGTAGACGAACCCACCTTGAATGGCAAGAAGTGGGCCGATTTGGTCAACCTGTCAACGATGACCCAAATCGCGTCTTTTCCTCCTGGTGTACGCGACAATCCAGATACGAAATCTATAGTGATATGCTCCCATTTCCACTCGGGAATGGACAGCGGTTGCAACAATCCACCGAGCCTCTGCCTCTCTGCCTTGACATGCTGACAGACCAAGCACCTAGCTACGAAGCGAGCTACCTTCCGCTTCATCTTGTACCACCAAACATGCTCCCTCAGATCTCGTTACATCTTGTTGGCACCAGGGTGTATAGAGTACTGAGATCTGTGGGCCTCCTGCATAACCTGCTCCCTGAGATCTCCGCTGGGCACACATAACCTGGAACCGTGCCGCAAGACACCATCCTCTGCAAGAGAAAACTCGCCCTCCACCAATCCTGCTCGGACCTGCTCTTGGAGACACCACAGAGAAACGTCCTCAAACTGTGTCGCCTTGATCCTCTCCATCAAGTCCGACTGAATCTGCATGCCCCACATCTACATCTGCACTCCGAGCACGATCACCTCAATCCCAAGGCTCTCCAAGTCTGCAAGTAAGTGCCGATCCATAGTCAAACACATGGCTGTCGGATACCTACTCAAGGCATCGGCAACCACGTTGGCCTTCCCTGGGTGATACTGAAGTGATATGTCGAAGTCTTTCATCAACTCTAGCCATCTGTGCTGCCTCATGTTCAGCTTCTTCTGAGTGAACACATACTTTAAGCTCTTGTGATCTGTAAAAATCTCTACCCTCTCTCCATACAGATAGTGCTTCCACAACTTCAGAGCAAAAATTACTGCTGCCAGCTCCAGGTCATGGGTAGGGTAGTTCTTCTCATGGGGACGTAATTGCCTGGAAGCATAGGCAATCACCTTCCCATGCTGCTGTAAGACACAACCCAGCCCCTTCCCTGAAGCGTCACTATAAATAGTGAATCCCCTTGATCCTGAAGGCAATGTCAGAATCGGAGCTGTCGTAAGCCGTTTCTTCAACTCATCAAAAGCTGCCTGACACTCCTCTGACCATACATATTCAGCATCCTTCCGGGTCAACCGAGTCAACAGCTCTGCAACCCGGGAGAAATTCTGCACAAATCTCCTATAATATCCTGCCAGCCCCAGGAAGCTCCTGATCTCTACCACTGAAGTCGGCGCTGCCCATGCCTCAACTGCTACAATCTTTTTGGGGTCAACTGAGATCCCATCTCCAATCACCATATGCCCCAAAAAGTCAACCCGGTCCAAAAAGAACTCACACTTGGAGAGCTTCCCATAAAGCTGCTCCTTCCTGAGAGTCTCCAGCACGATCCTCAAATGCTCCTCGTGCTCCTCCTTAGTCTTGGAATGTACCAAGATGTCGTCAATGAACACCACCACAAACTGATCTAGGTACTGGTGGAACACCTTGTTCATTAGGTTCATAAACACTGTTGGTGTATTGGTTAGCCCAAACGACATAACCAAAAACTCAAACTGCCCGTACCGCGTCCTAAAAGCGGTCTTAGGAATATCCTCCCCCTTCACCTTCACCTGGTGATATCCCGACCTCAGATCAATATTGGAAAATACCTGAGCTTCGCTCAACTGGTCAAAAAGATCGTCGATCCGCGGCAGTGGGTATCTGTTCTTGATCGTGAGGTTTTTGAGTGCCATGTAGTCAATACACATCCGTACTGACCCATCCTTCTTCGGCACAAACAATACTGGTGCACTCTATGGCGACAAACTCGAACAGATGAAGCCCTTGTCCTGCAGCTCATCCACCTGTTTCTTCAGCTCCACCAACTCACTATTGTTCACCCGATAGACATGCTGAGAGATAGGATCCGCTCCTAGAACCAAGTCTATCGAGAACTCAATGTCTCTGTCTGGTGGCAATCTAGGCAATTCCTCTGGAAAAATATCCATATACTATGCTATCAGGGGGTGTGGAATCGTCTTCTCTTCAACCGAGACTCCGCAGAAAACTCCGCTGCTCTGCTCCGCCTGACGTCTGGAGTACTCGAACTCTGGCTCCCCCGGTACTCTGAAGAGAACTCTACCTCCTTTGCAATCAATGCTGGCGTGGTGCCGGCTCAACCAATCCATACCGAGTACTATATTGTAGTTCGACAATGGCATTACGAACAGGATCACCTCCAACTTACGGCCTCCCAAAACTACACTCCGACCCTCACAAACATCACTCACGAGGATAATGCCACCCCCGGTCGTGATCTTGTAAGTTCTAGGCAACGATTCAGCTATAGTATCGTGTCTAATCGCAAATGACACTGATATAAAGCTATACGAAGCATCGGAATCGAATAACGCAAAAGCTGGACTGGAGTTGAGAAGAACCGAACCTGCGATCAGCTCTCTTATCACCTCTGTATCTCCGACCGCCATGGCGAAAGCTCGCCCCTGCTGGCCTCCCCTGGCCTGCTGCTGGTGCTGGACGAACCTCTGCTGCTGTGTCGGCAGGGCTGGTCCCCTCTGCTGATCTGTTGGAGCTCTGACTGCTGCTCCCTGAGCTGTTCGTCCCATGCGACACTCCCTCATCTGGTGGTTTGCTGATCCACACACTAGGCACTGGCCCAGCCTCTTCCGGCACTCATTAAAGACATGCCCGGGCTTCTTGTAGTAAGCACAAGTGATAACCTGTCTCTGGCCCTGCTGGTGCTGTCTCGACTGCTGCTGCTGGTGAACTGGCCTCTGCTGGATCGGCTGCGGCTGGAACTGCCTTGGCTGCTGGTGCTGAAAGTGAGGCCTCTTGGCCTAGCCTCCGCTGCTGCTACCCCCAACTGGGTCTCGCCCCCTCTTGAGCCTAAGCTCAAGGTTATCCTCAGCCAATAAGGCTCCCGTCAAAATCTCCTCAAAAGTGGCATCCCTGTTGTCCTTGGTCAAGGACTTGACTTCCTTGACCAGACCCTTCCGGAACCTATGGGCCTTCGCCATCTCGCTCAAGCCCTCTACGAATCTGCCGAGGCGGCCGAACTCCCCATCATACTCCTCCACTGACAGGCTCCCCTGAACTAAGCTCTCGAACTGCGACTCCAAGGCTCAAAGCGCTGAATCTGGAAAGAACTTCTTCTTGAAGAAGCCCTTGAACTCCTCCCAGGTCTGTCCAGCTACCCCCACCCTGGGGTCTGACTGATACCAGGTGCGAGCAAGATCTCGCATCCGGCTAGCTGCTTCCTCAATCTGGAGATCTGCCGGTATCCGGGCCAGGCGGAAGATCTCCTCTATATGCTCGATCCACTCGTCAGCATATAGAATCCCCTCCGTCCCCAGGAAGTCTCTGGGGCTCATCTTCTGGAACTGCTCTATCTCCGGTGTCCTCGGCTGCTGGACCACTGGTCGGGCTGCAACTGTCGTAAGGGCCAACTCCATGCCCTTGTCCTGTCGGGCCTGTTGTCGGTCCATAAACTGCTGGAAGTAGGCGAACATCTGCGCCGCATCCACGTATCCTGTAGGCGACGGCTGCTGGAAGGGCACCTCCGAGATGACTGGGTCCTGCCTCCGAGCTGGTGGAGGCATACCCCCTGCTGCTGCTGCTGGAGCCTCAATACGAACAAAGGTGGCAGGAGCTGCAGTCTCCTGTCTCTGCTAAACTGGCTGAGAGGTAGCAGACCCCTCTACAGCATCCCCATGAATGGTACGCTACGATCGCGTCTCCACCATCCTGAAGACAGACCAACAAGAGTATCAATTTCTGAGAAAGAAGCGATATAACAAAGGCGGACAGTTAAAATTCAAAAAAATCAGTTGACAATAAGGATTTAGATGGCAATAAAAGAGTTTTTCCTAATCTGATTGAGTACCTTGAAAAATAATGTCCTATATCCTACTGCAGGCTGTAGTGATACTCTGGTTCGAATACCACTACACTTCTAGTCTAGACCTGCATGGGCCACCACTAAAAATGTGTCACGACCTGCACCCTAGAGTAAGGGCACGAGACGTGGGTACGTCCAGCCTACGCCACAGTATCGGCGGTAGAACGCTGTCATAGGTCACAACATCTAACAATATAATACTAAGCAGTTTATACTCTCCGAATGGGGGTGACATAGCAGAATGTAAACTCAATCACAACTAAGGAAGAAAAAGTACGATATGATATATAACTCAAAAAAAATACAGATGATCAGAAGAGTCTAAGATAACATCTCAGCAAATATCCAGAATACAAGTCTCAGCTACTGAATATGAAAGAATATATACAACCCAGATCTCAAAGACAGAAATAAGTCTAACTAAACTAGTCTCAAGACAATATAAGTAAGATAAAGCCTAACTAAGCTAGTCTAGGCTGTAGGAGTAAAGTTGTCAGCTAGAGCTGGGTCCTCCTGAGAGTCCAACTCACAAGTGTCGTCTAGGGCTGCCCCGTAGAAGGTATCCACACAGGCCTCCTCCTCGTCCTCTATAATATTTTCAACAGGTCCAGTCAGGACAGGAGCGAGCACAATACATCTTAACATTTCATAGCAGGTTAGAAAATATAATCATGCAGTAAAATAAGATACATGTACTGAAGGAAATACAGTATGTAAACAGAGAGAGAACTGTAATAGAAATATCTACTATAAGTAGAGAACTAACAGTGGCTAGTGAGTCAGAGTACAATATCGACATGTAAATGGCATAGAAGATTTTGATGCTACACTACGGAAAGATTCTGATGCTACACTACTTGGATTATATTCACATGTCTACTTCTACTCCCCCGTACCCCCAATCAATACACAAGGATCCAGCCATGTTATGTTATGATTCCATGCAATGGCCCACAAGGGGTGATACATGGATGCCCATAAATGGGTAATTCTGGGAATGCCCATAAATGGGTGATTCAAGGAGACTCTGTGATCATGAGAGTACATGTCACAAGTGATCAATGAACCAAGAAGCATAGTGATACACAATGTAAGTGAAACGCACAGAACATGTAATATCCGATGCTCCTGAAGGATAACATCTCAAGAAGGGATCCATATAGTACTAATCCGTGTGACCAACGTGACAGTATCAAGTAAAGTAATTTAAAGTAGGAAAATAATTCTAAGTAGGATATGAAATGATCAGAGAATGTACTCGCCTGATATCTGAGTGTCCGGATGAAATGTACTGTCCGAGGAGAGGTGTCTGGCACCTAATCAGAACAGCACAAGTCACAACAAGTCTAAAATGATAACAAGATGCAATTCAATGCATTCTAGATGAATCTAGGTCAATCTAGGCCAAAGTCAACTCTTGGTCAACTCTTGGTCAACTCTGGTCAACCCTAGAAGTCAAACTAGGTCAACTATGGTCAAACTAGGTCTAACAAGTCTAAACTAGGTCAAACAAGTCATTCTAGGAAAAACTAGTCCATACAAGTCTAACCAACTATATAGGAAATCAACATACAATTCTTGATACAATTTGTGTATATACATTATACATACAAGTCAACCTATGCTATAGAGAGCTAATATTTATAGGCATGTATCAACTTATATATATATATATATATATATATATATATATATATATATATATATATATATATATATATATATATATATACATACATCACTATATGATTATATAGATACTAATATGCATTTACATACCTAATAGGCCTATACAATACACATACATATATTATACATGTATTCATAGGTCATAGTACAATACATTAGGAATCACCACACATATATATATATATATATATATATATATATATATATATATATATATATATATATATATATATATATATATAAAATATATATATATATATATATATATATATATATATATATATATATATATATATATATATATATATATATATATATACACTACAAAAATAGATATACACATATAATATATTCATACATGTGTTTTTAGAGAGAGGGAAGGCATGTGTGTGTGTGTGTGTTAGAGAGTAGCAAATGTGTGTGAGTGTAGAGTGACTGTACAGTGAACAGTGATAGGGATGTACATAGTGTGTGAATGCTTGTGTGTGTGTATAATGAGAGACAATGTGGTGGTGCACATGAAACCAGTGAAGTCCACACTGTCAATAGGAAAACAGTGAGTAGAAGTCCCAAACAAGTTTTCAGATAAATACCAAAACCAATACAACATTCCAGATTCTCAGATTTCAGAAATAAGGAAGGCATACTCAATATCAGTTTAATTATACAGTTTCAGTTTTATTGGAAACTTCAAAGCCCCATTTATAAACCATTACTTAATGAAAAATACTCAAAATCGACCCATAGCTAGATCAACATAGGAGACAACTTTAGAGTATAAAACCACTAATTAATATCAGTTAAACAGGTTTAATTTACTGCCAAAGTTCGATCAGAAAACTGGAAAAAACACAGAAAATAGCATGGTTTCAGGATTTAGGGGAAATGGAAAAAATGTAAATCGAAACAAACTAAAATGCAAAATTAAAGGTTTGTAATAGGTGTCACATGTGTGAGTGTACTAGGGAAAGCCATTCGTGTCTACTAGAGTGGACACGAAGTGTCCAAACACAGAAAAACAAATGTATCAGAAAACAGTGAAATATCAGGCCTCGTGCGGCCATGTCGAGCCGCATTGGACTCGATGCACAACACGAGAGACCATGTGCTCGAGTCTAGTGTTAGACTAGGTCTAGGTGAGTATGTCAGTGTCCACGAAGTGTGTCCATGATGTGTCCAAAAGGGATACGAACAGCGTATCAGAGCCTATTAAAACCCGACTGAACCATCAGTCAAAACCAGTGCAGAGTCTCGTGCGTATCCGATACGACACGAGACGACTCGAGGCTTGGGGGCCCTCGTGTCAGTCACTGCCCCTACCCCCTCGTCCAATCCTAGCTCGCCACGTGGTCTGTGCAACGAGCACGAGGCCACGAGCAGCAGGGGAATCGCACTGCTTGCGCGCGCGTGTGCACGTGTCCAAACCGACACGACACGACACCAAATCCATCTCAGTCCATCAGAAACATGTAAGCCATACTAAAATCCAATTTTCTATTCATAAACTTTCTAAAAATTAAATCGAAATGCCCTTTGGGGCATTTCATCAAACACCCTAGCTAGTGGGCTGATATGTGTCCATTTAGAACACGAAATGGACTCAAAATCCTACAGAAATCTAGGGTTAGCTAGGGGACACTTAGATCTAGGTTATTATGCAAAAATAACAGCATCTAATAAAGAGTTTTAGGGATTTACCTATTGGTGTCACAACTCCTCAAAAGCTCCAAAGAGGGGGTGTCTCCTTGCTCCCCAAACTTCACCAAATTGCTATGAAACTGAGAATAAAATATACCAACAACAAGAAAACCTAAATTAAAACCTATTGCAATTTGTTTGAGGGAAAAAGGAATTAATTTGAATTTTCTATGAATTAATGAAGTTGGTACATACCTCTTTTTCCAAATGAAAGTTTCCTAAGGAGGCTAGCCCTAATGGAAGAGAGTATTTATAGGGTAGGATTACCTAGGCTAGTGTTGGCCGGCCACACCAAGTTAGGGTTAGGGTTTGGTTAATGGCTAATGGGTTGGGCTTAGTTAAAATCTATGGTTCAAAACCATAAGTCATGACTTGTGACTAAAAGCCCTCTATTCTAACTTGAGTTTAATGACTAACCATGGGTTAACTCTAGTCTAACTAGGGTTACATGACCTAACCAAGTCCAAACACAACTAGGGTTAGCTTCTAGGTTAGTCTACCAAGTCAAAGCTAGCCAAAGTCAACCTAGTCAACCATCATTCAAATAATTCTAAAATAAATCCTAAAAATTCCCATAAATTCAAATAAATTATAATAAATTCAAATAACCTTAAAAATGACAAAATACCCTTAAACTAGAAATGTGGTAGTGACACAAGTGGAACTCTGGCGATGGCTCCTTTCTCGGTGGCGAGGAACGGATCAGCGAGTTCGATCGGAGAGATCCGACTGATGGCGGAGACTCAGATCTGTTGATCTGAGTTAGATCTCTGGTGGATGTGGCTTCTGGTGACTGGTGGACGAACTTCAGTGATGCTTCGGTCGGCTCACGATGATGTGCGGCGGCATTCGCGGTGGTGGTGAGAACATCGGTGATGACGTGGACTCTGGCGGGGCGATGGCCGGAGTAGTGGCGGATCCCGGCGAGGCCACGTTGGTGGCGAGCGATGGTGCTCGGCCACTGAATAGCAAGGAGAGAGAGGGAACATTGGTGATGTAGTGTCAGTGATTGGGGATAGTGCTGTTAGAATTTTAGAAACTGTAAAATATTTATAGTAAAATATTGGAGTGGCATAGCTGTTAATACATGTAGATCCGGGGGCATTTGAAATATAAGTGTAACAGAATTCAGTTATCCCTAACTAATCACAAAATTTGTTAATAACCAACAAAATGACTATTCTAATTAGTTACTAACTTCCAACTAATAATCAAAACAGTTATTCTCCATAAATACTTACAAAAATATTTAATTACTGATTTAATAAATCAAAACTAATCATCTTCCTACAGCAACTCAATACTAAAAAGTTAATATAGTTATCAGCTAAAAACAAGTTTTCCTTCTCAGGAAAAGTAATCCCATAACTAATCCTTATCAACAGTAGTTAGTTAATATCTAATCATTAATAAAGAAAATCAGGATTTTGAAGATAAGTTTAATTTAAGATTGAAATGCATTTAACAAACCAAATTCAATATAACATATTTACTTAATGTAAAGAAAATTTCCAATAATACACGAAAATAGGTTTAGGGAGTACACAAATTTCATCCTCGAAATTTCAAAGGTTTGGTAGAGATGAACAAAATCTAGCAAAATTTTATTAAAGACAACATGAAGACTAAATGATTTATTAAGTAATAAGAGAACACGGACCAACAAGTGGTCACTAAGAACTATGAGAAGACAGTAAAGTGACGAGACTTTAGAGACAAGTCTCGAATCAAAGAAAAATCTACTACAAGCAATATAAAGGAAGATAAGATCCATGGTCTTCAACGACCATGCGAGAGTGCCTCGAGTCTTCAGTACTCGCCCGGGATCGGGATGGTCTCCACTTCTTCGGCCGTCAAGAGGTAGACTCGTCCGTCTGGTTGCACTCCTTGCAGCTGCTGATCCTAGATAGATGGGTCCTCATACTGGTCCCTGGCGAGTGAAGGCGGTGGGGCAGTCCCTCACTTAGTGAGTGGCAGATCTACAAACCAAGCACTACCCTAGCCTCTTGCGGCATTCTTCAATATGGTGTCCCGGCCTCTTGTAGTACACACAAGAAAACTTGGTCTGGATCTGTCTTTGCTGCCTCGGCGATATTAGAGCTCAAACACGAGGATGCTGCTGCTGCTGGAGTGCTGGCCGCTGAGGTGGCCTCGGCTGAGTGTTGGTCCGCTTCGGTGGACCCTGGGAGCTGCTGGTGCCAATGTCTCTATCCCGCTTGGCCTGCGACTTCACGTCCTCCTCGGTCTTTGTCTCCTTCTTAACTCCTTGGACAACGTTCAGGATGTCTGCATAAGTCATGACCTTGCTGATGATGACCGCCTGGCGAAGCTCTCGAGTAACTCCCTTCTTGAATCTTCAGGCTCTCTCCTCCGGGGTGCTGACTAAGCTCTCCATGAAGCGGCTGAGGCGGCTAAACTCCGAAGTGTACTGGGCCACGGTCATGCTTCCCTGCTGTAGTGCCTCGAACTGATTTCGAAGCTTATCTCGATCAACCTTCGGGAAGAACTTTTTTTTAAACAGACGCTTGAAGTCCATCCAGAGAAGTCCAGGAGCGGCTAGCTGAGGCTTCTCTCTGTACCAAGCTCTGGCAATGTCGAACAGTCGTATGCTGGCGACCTCTACCTTTAGATCTTCAGGAATCCTTGCCATCTTCAGCAGTCTCTCGGCATTTTCCAGCCACTCGTCTATATACAAGATCCCCTCGTTGCCCCATAAGTCCAGCGGGCAGAGGTTCTGATAGTCTCTGGCAGTCCCCAGTCTCGTTGCTGGTGGTGCCGACGGAGCTGGTGGAGCTAGTGGAGCATCCTTCGATCGGAGTGCGTCGGCGATGGTAGCTGCGAACTGTGCGACCTGAGCGCTCTTAGCATCGATCAACTTCTGGAAGATCCCCATAAGTTGCGTGCTGTCGAGAGTGATCATCTGTGGAAGCGCGATCGTAGGAGGAAGCGGAGGAGGCGGTGGAAGCTCTGGTGCATCGGGTGCAGGCTGCTCGTTAGTCCCAGTATTCCTTGTGGCGACCATCCTATAATAGAAATAAATTGTTGATTGCTATACCTAGAAATAACCTAGAAAATAATAAGCAATTTAGAAAATAATGAGTATAATCAAACTTTATATACAATAACTATAACTATTTTCCACGGATCCTATGTTGTGATGAGTTTTTCTTAGTTTCGCGAGTCCCCCTATAGCACTTTATAACCTAAGTGCCATTAGGACATACCTGCATGGGCCACCACTAAAAATATGTCACGATCCCCTCTCGACTATTCGGATACGAGTCGGACATGCCCAGCCTTCGTCGATAGACACGACGAAGTAAGCTATTCAATACTAAGGAAAACTCAAAGTCACAATGTAAATTAATCACCACAATATCTATATACATCCCAGAAGTCACCCCAATCTATCAAGTTATTTGTACAATGTCATCCGGAGACAAATCCGATAAAATAAAATACAATAATAAATCTCAAAATACAATCTCTAGAAAATAAAATACAATCAATAAACTAAATCCTGCAATCTCCATGATAACTCTAGCTCAATGGTCTCAAGCTCACCTGCAACGTATCCTATCAGGAAAGAGCAAAGTACAACCCCGACAAGAAACAATCTACAATGTAATCTGAAATACAGGATACAATATGGACTACAATGTAAAACCAGAGTACAAGAACTGAATATGAAACTACGGTACCAGAACAGGAATATGAAACTGAAGTACAAGTACGAGAACAATGAACAAGACAATCAATCAAGAAAATCAATGTACATGTGAAGTTGAAATATTAAACTAATGTGTGACCGGCTGAGGACCACAATCCACAATTCACAATATCACAATTCTACAAGGTTCGACTTAATCGTACGTGAGGTGTACAATTAGGCTATTCACACTACCTAGGTTGGATGTGGATATAAACTGTTTTTGAGGAATTAAAATTCGAGGAGATTAAGGTAATGGTAGATTTCCTTTTTGGAATTTAAGGAATAGTTACGAATTGGAAATTTCGAGGACGGAATTATTTTAAGGTGGGTAGATTTATAGCTGCCCTTCCCAGAAAATTTAGAATATTTTTATTATTATTTATTTTATTAGAATGGTGATTTTTAGATTTTATAAATAATTATTTAGTTAATTATTACGGTAGATGATTTTAGCCATGGTTGAGTTTTGAAGTACCAGGTGACTAGAAATCGTGGCACGGACAGTGCAATGGCATGCTTCGACTAGTTTATTAGTCCTGATAGGGAAGGCCGAGCCATAGTGAAGTCCTAAATAGGAAAATCAGGCCAAGTTGCGACTTAACCCTTACCGAAGTTTTAATTATTTATAAATTGTATTATTGAGTTTAAGGAAACCGGTTATACCATTTTAGCCCGGACTGGACCCGAACTGAGCCCAAGCCCATGTAGTCATACGATACGTCCAATAACATTTGTGTTGATAGAATTTGGTATGAGGGTGTTGTATTTCGTTTTAATGATTTATAGAATATTTTCTAGTATTCGTAATTAAATATTATAATTATCATTATTAGTTGATATTCAGTGACAATTGTGTAAAGTGGGTCCTTGTATATTTTGGGATTATTAGATTGTACGTAATGGTATATACACCATTATAATTTATTGAATTTTGTTATTATTATTATTAGTATTATTATTATTATCATTATTATTGAGGTTATTATTTATATAAATTATTTACTAATATTGGATATATGTATTTCGTTATCAAATAAATATTATTACATATGGTCATATTTATACAAATAGGCTCGACATTAGGAATAGTTGCTATTGGGAGTTATTTAGATTTTATGGATTATATTATATATGTATATGAGTAAATGGATATATATATATATATATATATATATATATATATATATATATATATATATATATATATATATATATATATATATATATATATATATATATATATATATATATATATATATAAGTATATACATTAGGCTAAATGAAATATATTAACAATGTGGACCCACAGCCACAAACTGCACACACTTATTCTCCCCAACCCGAGCGGGTTCTTGATTTATTTCCAGCACATATATATATATATATATATATATATATATATATATATATATATATATATATATATATATATATATATATATATATATATATATAAAATCGAGAGCAAGAACGAAGAAATCGACAAAACCCTAACCCGATCCTGCCCAGCGCCAGCCTTCCCCTTCCCTGGGCGGCACCCCCAGCCGCGCGCGCCGCTGAGAGCCACCGCCGATCGGCTGGAGTGGCCATGGCAACGCCAACACGCGCGTGCGCATCAGCCGCAGGGCAGCAGTATATGCGCGAGAAAAGGTACCTCTTTCACCATCGTGTTTCTTTCCGTACACTCAACGGAATTCAATTCCGTAAAATCCTATAGAATGCCCATATGACCATCATCCCTGTCAATTAGTTCTTATGGAACTTATTCAGATTCGTCGAGAAATCGACGCGAACATCAAGGAAAATCTGTTCTAAAACAGAGTAGATAGCAGTATCTCGACCCAACTTTGCAGGCATTTTCTGAACCGAACATTAGGGGATTTCGAAAAACTATTTGAAGGCAGTCCTAGACAACCTATAGGGCTCTGCAACCCAACTTACAGAGTTTGATTTCGTCAACCGTACGTCGAAATCGAATTTCAAAGATTGGCGAAAACCCATTTTCGAAATATTAAAATTTACGAAATTCCTTCGATACGATGTGTGTCCCGCCAATCCAGGCGACGTGGTCATGAACTGAAAGCATCGAAAGGTGCATAACGGTGTGGACGTGTGGGCTTTGACATAATTCAAATTGGTTGCGTGTGCGCGACGAATTTGATGCGTATCCGTCGAAATTCACCGTATCGGCCTTTGTGCAAATTTCTCAATTAGTTTATGCACGCTCGTCAGATCGAGACGAAACTTACACCAGCAGGACCATATCATTTTTCTGGTCCTGTATCCCAAGTTTGGTCCGATTCTGAGACAGTTGATTGGATCACCGTTTTACGGGCCCCACGGTCCGACTCAACGGGTGATTTTGTGCACGGGTCGCCGGAATCCAATTTTGGATATACAGTTGGGTTCGTATCAGAAAACTGGATCCTTAGACATGTAGTTTGATGACTTTAGAGACTATTGACTCTGGTACGCTTTTCGGTGCACAGCGGGTCCAACGATGGATACCGTTTTGACCCGAAATTATCGTTTTGCCCCTGTATCTAGAATTGGAATTAAGGACAGGCAATTCTAGCTAATTTGACTATTCTAAGAACATTGGTAATGTCTATTTCAGCATTTAGAGACTGTTGTATGAGTTTTGACTATTGTGGCACACTGAATGGTTTGGAATATCGATTTCACCAGCAAAGAACTACAGGCGAGTACAGTTTATTGTTTGTTTTCAGTATTGATCTTTACTATACATCAGCGTTTAGTCGATAGATATGTGATTTCAGTTTTATGTTGATTTTGTTCCTTGTTGTGTTGGGAGGGTGAAGTACCAACGATGTGTGATCTGACCTTAGACAGTGTAGACAATAGTTTATTATTGCAAAGTAGACAGTGATTTATTATTGCAAAGTAGACAGTATAAATAGTAATTTATTATTGCAAAGTAGACAGTATAAACAGTGATTTATTATTGCAAAGTAGACCGTATAGACCGTGTTTCTTTATTGTATTATTCAATGTAGACAGTGTAATTTTATACAATATAGACAGTGTAACTTTAGACAGTGTAGACAGTGTAACTTTAGACAGTGTAGACAGTGTCGTGTAATTTTTCCGAGACCGATCACATATCAAAGGTATTTCAGTCAGTCTGTCGGTGAGTATTTTCTTGTATTTTATTTACTATTTTCGATATTTAGTTTATTTATGTTTCTTCCGTTTATTTTTATAAATCATATGTGTAAAGGCTAACCTCTGTCGTATAGTCATTTCATATATTAAAATTGTATTCAGTGAATTGTACTCGTTCCATTCCTGACTGGAAACCAATATTTTTCAGGTTAGCCATGGATTCACTTAGCATGGAAAGTTACGGGTGTACTTGCAAACGAAAAGCCTAGAGATTAGCTAGATAGCTGAGTTGTAGTCATTCCAATATTTGTACAAGTTTATATTTTTTTGCAAATATAAAACTTGTGAATATTGTAAATTGAATTAATTTTGTGAATGAGCATTATTTGTAATTTTGAGCATCTTGGCCGTGACAACGTTCTACCGCCGACTCTGCGGCGTAGGCTGGCTTGGACACGTCTCATATCCGGAAAAAAAAAATGGGTGCGGGTCGTGACAAGTTTTTGTGGTGGCCCATGCAGGTCTGTCTTCGCAAATCATACGAACTCATGATAGTACTTAAGTTAGTCGTACTATTACGAGCCTGCGAATAGGAAATGCTCCTTCACGAGTTAGGGATTAATTTAAATTAAGAGAATGACTAGGACTAGGAGTCCCTTATAAAAATTTATCGATGGATAGTCTAGGCCATGCAATTTAGATGAGGAGTTATTAATTTTGATAGATTGTCAGATCACCATAGGTACACTATTTCCTCTTGATATGACGATATGATCCAATGTGGATAGATTATTCACTAGGTGAGACAGGGCTTCATAGAGTTAATTATTTAACCCTGATAGATTGTTCAATTCCTTCTCTTTGCCTCTTCAGATATCATCCTCATATCTTAAACCGAATTGCCTATTTAGTTCCTAGTGCCCTAAGATTATTATTTTATATCATTTCTGATTATGTTACCCATATACGAACCCCGAGTTAGTTTCAATTCAAGTTTCCCTCAAAGGCTTGAATACACATGGAATAGTTAGAAGGGTTGTATTTCTTTGTCTCCAGTTATTTCTTCCCTGTTCATCTTTTATTTTTAAGGGTTGTGACTGATAGGACCAATACTTATGCTTTATTTCATAGCCAACTTATTTGAATCTCTAGAAGCTCATGAATTTTTATAAATATAGTTAAAGGAATATTAGTTAACTCATAATGGCAGGACAACAGCGCACTGGCGCCATTTATTTGAATTATGGAGACTATAGATTCACTATAGCCAGCAGCGCATTGGCGAGGCACGACCCCTAGAGTTTGAATTAGTTTAAGAAGATAGTAGGATGACGATATAAGCAAGAACACCGGGTAAGGTTTGATTCTCACAAAACTCGAACTACTTGTGCCTCCTTTCAAAAATCTCGCATACTTGTATTTTGACTATCTTGACCAATGCTGCTATTACAGCCTAGTTTTGCAAGCTCATTCTGTTCTTGAGCTTGATTCAAGACATATGTTTAGTGGGGACACCTACTAACATATTGTCTATCTAGAATTGATGTATTACGGTCTGATCAACCGTAGTGCACTCGGTTCGCTCTCTCTTTGATAATCCCACGTGGATTCAGATATTGGGGTATATATGATCTCATCCACGACTCCATTGACAATTCCTCTTGAATTATACATTCGCCTTTGAATCGCGTAATTGTATTCAGTGATATCTCCCTTGAACTCTTTATTATTTTTTGCTTTTTACTGATTTGGAAAGACGGAAGCTCATAATTGGTAGAGAGATACAGAGTATCCCTATGGCTATAATAGTTGTATACACAAGTGTAGCTACCACCGGCCAGCCATGAGATCGAGTTATTCGTTCTCCTCTCGATCCTTAAATGCTATTGGGACCTTCTAGCCATCTGAACTTGAGAATGATTAAGGTTTTACCCTTAGTCAAGATGCCAACCTAGGAGACTACCTATTCTTAGGAAACCCATTTGATGTGAGTCTCTAATTATTTGCTTGAAGCTTGCTTCAACTAGCAACCCTTAAGCCTTAACCCAACATTTTCTCGACCAAAGCACACAGATTAGACATGAGATGGATAGACAAAGGCAATCACTTACCATAACTATGGTAGACACTCATCCCGAGATTGGTTTCCAACAAATATTACCCTAATCATGTAATTATATTATTAAGACCTAACTAGTATTGGAACACCATAGTCACTAGCTTAGCCCATACCATAGCTTAAGTACCCTGTCATAATACGACATACCAGTTATCAATAGCAATACATAATCACTATAGCCATACCACTAGGACCCTTATAACGATAGTCTGGTAGGCTTGACACAAATAGAAATTCACGACCCAGTTGTTAGAATCTTTCCATAAGATGTGCCTTAGAGTTGGTTACCCCGTCGATAACTCTTGTATACTGTGGATGAGTAGGTCATTCTATTTTATCGACCATGTGTCATTGTACACACTCGTTTTTTATTTATTGAGGAACGATCCTTGACTTGACTTATATCTACCGTATTCCGTTACGCCGTGCCTTATTCTTTATTAACAAGAGTCGAGGTACAATACCTGGACTTTAGAATTTTTCTAACCTCATTATTCTTAAAACCATGTCCTAGTTTTTAAGGTGAGTAGACTGTAAGCCTTCTAAAATTTTAGGATATACGAAGAATACCGATTGATTAGAACAGTTTCCATTATGATGATAATTAGTGTCCCATGGACTCCCACTTTCAATTTAGATCATTTGGTGTCCCCGGCCATGTCATTAATAATCAGAGCACGAGACCAGCGGTTACCTTCCAACAAATTTCATATGCAAGATATAGACGAGTCCACCTTCATATAGGTACATTATGTCCCACTCAAATACGTCCCCTTGTACTCTATTTTTATGGTATGACTTTCGGGTCAAAAGGAACTAGCTATAACCTTTACCATAATAACCGTATACTTCCCGGCTACATTTAGAGACTCAACCTTGACTCAATTCTTTTGACCTACCAAATTGTCCAGCCGTCAGCGCTAGCGGGTGTGCACGATGTCTTTAACATCTTACAGTTGCGAAAGTATGTGCACGATCCATGCCATGTGGTAGATTTTGGTCAGCAGAAGCTGAAGGCCGACTTATCATATGTTGAAGTATCGATCGAAATCTTATAGCACAAGGATAAGATACTTCAGAATCGAGCGATCCCTCTCGTCCACTTATTTTTGAGGCAATCCCTGGTAAACCCAGCTTCTGATCGTCCTAGTTTTTCTTTCCTTTCATTCATTCATTCATTTATTTGTTCTATCTTTCATTTGTTCATTCATTCATTCATTCATTATGCAGCTCCTAGTACGGGAACCGCCTTGGCGACCCAACGGTCCCGAAGTCTTTCGATATTTCTATTACTTTGCTCGAAATGACTATTTTGATAGTCTTTCTGTTCAATTTAGTAAACCATTCATTGTTTCTTGCCTCAAGTTGTGTTCATTGTTTCATTGCATACTTGAGCGCATAAGGTACTTGAAACGTAAGCTGTGCCTTAGCACGAGCGTGGAGTGCGGTGCGAGGATTCAAGTAAATTTCTAAGTTCATTTCCATGTTCTACACATGCATACAAGAGGAGATTATTCCCTTAGCTAGGTGCGTTGAGTTCTCTTATTAGCATGCAGGGGGTTATCGCCTAGCGATCTAGCAATATTGTCCGTATTATCATGTGTCTAGGCTAAGCAAAGACAAGTTCATCGGAGCCACATACCTTAGCGATGATCGCATCGGCCGAGCGAGACTCCGAGCGTGCCTTTGAAAGTCTAAGTCTCGATTTTTCTGAAGGGCCAAGTCCATTGACTTTGCCTTAGTTCGTTGCAAGGCAATATTTTTTGTTTCGCAGAATTGTTGCGAATGAGGCAAAATGCCGAGCTCTTATAACTAAGCATAAAATTTTATTCTGCACCCAAAATCAACTAAAATAAATATTTGATTGAATCAGACTTGTGCGTTGCATTGATTCAATTTCTTAGAATCTTCGAACCGACTCAATGCTTTCTCTCAGGCCAACTTAACACTTGCATCGATTCACATCGATACTTCATCGGGTCAATGCAACTCTTTGAGTCAATGACTCATCGTAATGCACTGTACGGAGAAGGACATTGCAATAGGGGACTGATCAAACCTTTTTTTATTTTGGTAGATAATTTTTTTGTTTTGTGAAATAGAGGAGGGAACCAAAAATTTTGCGGCTTCTTTCCCACCATAGTTTTACTGGTACAAAAACAATTTTTATTGTTAATAGGCTTAATTATAACTTGATACCCTCAACTATTTCTTTTTTTCAACTTGATACCTTAAACTTTTTTACACGACAACTTGATACCATCAACTATTTAATATTTTCAATTTGATACCCAAAATTTTAAAAAGGATAAAATTACCCCTCCACTTCGCTTCCCAATTGAACCCAACCCCTCTCTCCCCTCCCTCCTGCTGGCTCACCACTCCCCGTCCCCATCCCACTCCCGCCCCCTGCAGCCACCTTCGACCCCACCCTACCCCCCGCTGGCTGCCTCAGTCCCCGCTCCTCCTCCCCAGTTGCACCACTGCCCCCTCTCTCCGGGCGATCGCGGTGGCTGGAGGAGGAGGGGGACGGGTGGTCAGAGGGGGGCGAGGTGGAAGCGGGCGTTGGCTGGAGGAGGAGGAGGGACGGGTGGCCAGAGGGGGGCTAGGTGGAAACGGGCATTGGCTGGAGGGGGGTCGGAGGGAGCGAGCGGTGGCCGTGGGGGTCGGAAGGGGGCACGAGGGCGGGTGGCCGGAGGGGGCCCTGGGGGCAACGAGGAGTAGGGGGTGGGAGGAGGGAGGGGGTAGTTTTAAGTTTATATTAGGGGTATTTTTGTCTAATTTTTTTTAGGGTATCAAGTTGTTACCAAATTTTTTTAGGGTATCAAGTTGAAGAAATAGAATAGTTGTGGATATCAAGTAGCAAGTAAGCCTTGTTAATAAGGTATATTATTACATCCACTAAAAAATATATGTCCTAAATAATATTATTATTTATCACTTGAAGAATTTTGGTAGCCCTTTTTTTGTCTTGTCAAATCCAGAAAAAACAAATTTATTTTCGACAAAATCTAAATTCTCTCACAATTTAGGCATTATTGATGATCATATGTAATTGCTCTCGCAATTAGGCTATTATTTTCGACGGGTCCAATACGCCCTCGAAATTAATAATATCTTTTTCGAGAAAAAATATTATGGTCGAAACTAGTTTTGGCGCCAACAACTCCCTCCAATTATTGAATAGTTTAGACAAAAAATAGCTACTTTTTCGAGCGCACATTATATGTCGGAAATAATATGAACTTTTATTAGATACTTTCGATGGAACAATTTATTTGGTCGCAAATACAATTTTTTTCGAAAACCCTCGTAAATGTTTGTCGCAAATGAGGATTTTTTTGTAGTGATAGTTGTGAAAGAATCAACTTAAGACACAAGAAACCTAAGACATGAGGAACCAAAGACAGTGACATGCCAAACTAGAAGTGTGGCACTAGACGTGATTATAAGTAAATCGAGATAACCGTAGTCCGATGGGAGCTCACAGTCCTATAGTCAGTAGGCCGATGGAGATTCTCTAACTATAGTAAGTCTCATTTGCACTTGATGAGAGATCACAAACGAGGTGATCAGGTATAGTCAACGTCTAATAACAAGTCAAGGTCAAGTCAAGATAAACACAGGTAATCAAATCAAGTCAAGATCAACGCACAAGAATACGGGAATCTAATCAAGTATAGTGTAGCAAAGATCCAATATGCGACAAGAAAAGAAATACATGTAGAATATAAGAAAAAAAAGAAAACATCATGAAGCATGTACAAGGCAGACATGGCGGAATAAAAATAGACATAAACAAGAAGAAGTGGAAGTAAACATGCATAAATACAATACAAGTTGGTAAGGTCTACTTGCCTATAACTGCTGTATGAGTGTATGCATGACCAACTTCGATGTCTTCGTTACTCCCTCCAAGTTCACCTATAATAATACTCTTAATAATAATACTTACTAACGACTTACCATATATAGACTAGATTAATATCTATACCCAATAGTCGTCATGATGTCGGTACAACACCGTACAACATGTATAGTACCAACTTATAAATATAATTTATAACTAATATAACTAATTTCTGGAAAATATTTATAAATTACTAACAAAATTATTTTATTGGTGGAAACTCAATCATGATAGCCTCATATTGAAACTACATCATTAATACCACATTTGGTCTACTATTTGAGTCCCGAAACAATAAATAATTAAAATAATAAATTCTAGAAAAATTATAAAAGATAGTTAAAATATTATTTTTTATCATCAAATCTTGCACAACAAGTATTTTAGTAAAGGTATATGAAGTATCAAAGCCTTTGGATATAAAGAACACATGATTTCCGAAGTTACGACGTTAAGGCAAATGTCAAGAATTTTAGTAAATAATAAACAAATTCAAAACTCATCAAAACGATATGCGTTGGAAAGCTCTTGACATTTAGTTTCTTAAAAAAATATTAGGAAGATCGAATCTGAATATAAATAGGCAAAAATCAACTCGCAACAGATCTAGTGTGTTCTGGATACCTTGTCATAGATTTAACGCCACAGACAAACCGTTTGGAACTATGTGGATGGCCAATTGTATATGAAAATAGAACCATAGTTTTGATTTCATAAAAAGATGAGGTCAGGAAGTACATGAAACCTTAGATGCAAAACAACATACCTGCTATGACGAATTCAATACAAGTTCGGTCGACTTCAGGTGCCTTTCGCGCTTTGTATCGACCAAACTAGGGGCTAAGGCTCCTCGGAAAGGTTCTAGGGGTGTTAGGGGGTGTCCTAGGGTCGAGATAAAGGTGGTAGGAGAGTTGGAAGAGGTCGGGATGATGAGTTTCTGATAGGTGAAAAAATATGTGCAAAAATATAGAAAATGGACTTGTGCATTTGATTTTAATATTTAATATATACAAAATATGCACAAAAAAGGAATGAGTGCATGATACATGAGGAAGAAAATATTTGAGAGGATTTAGTTTTGGTTTGGTGAGATTTGGTTGAGATTTGATGGTTTAAATCAATAGTGTATCTCAAAGAGATTTGATTGGGTCCAAATTAGGAAGGTGGTTATAGAATTTGATTTAAATTATATTTTATTATTGTGGCTGCATATTAATACACAAAAATCATTCAAAATTACATATGAGAGGTAAGGGTGCCCTAGAATAGGCTCTACGCACCCTACTTGGACTAATTTTGGGTCGGTAGAATTTTTGTGATCGATTTGAGTCCAATATGTCTATAGTTTCAACTTATGTGCCATTTGAAAATAAATAGCACATAGGAACTCAATCGAGTGGCACACCATTAGCGTGTGCATTGTAGGATCAAAATAGATCAAAATTATATATTGGGTCGAAAAATTTGGATCGGGTTTGGGCCTCAAATCGGAATTAAAAAGGTACATCAAAATTATGACAAAGGGTAAAATGGTCATTTTGATCCGAAAGTTATGCAAGAATGTAGTACAAGGGAACATGTTTGAGTAGGACATGATATACAAAAATGAAGATGGATTTGTCTAGAACACAAATATGGAACTTATTTCGAAGAATTGGTCAATGTTGTGCTTCAAAAATTAAAGCTACGACAAAGTGCCTATATAGTCATAACTAAAAAGAAAATTTGGTTTAACAAATAAAAATCATATAAAAAATTTAAAAATTTTCCAAAAATTAGGGAGCTTTCAGTAATATGCCATGATCCCTAGATTGAGTGGCAGTTCGACTGAGGTTGTTGGAGCCGGACCATTGATATACACTCTTTTCGATATTCCAAGCAAGATACCTTGCCATATTTGTTTTGTTTAAATTCATGTTGTTGTACTTATGTTGTTAGTGATAGTTAGTAGTGTACGTCCAAGTATGACTTGGTTGCTATCAATAATGGCATAGATATGGTGTGAGTGTGACTTAGAGTTAGTGGACCTACCTGTAGTTGTGAAGTTATTGTTATAACTTCCATTGCCTTGACACGTATCATTATACGACACAGCGAGTGAGGATTCATAATGCATGAGCTTACGCACTTGACTGGCCATCGATGCATCAGTTCATTAGATAGTTAGATTGTGTCTAAATAGGATAACTTTGCATTGAGACATGAGTTGTCCGAGTCATGGATATGTCTTGCACCATTAATGGGTGGGGAAGACTACTAGTAGGCATATAGGACAACCCTTTAGACTATATGATTTCTACAGGAGGTTACAGAGTCATGAGCCTTATTGTTACCCGATTATGGGTTTATGGTTACCCGGTTATGGGTTTATTGTTACTTGGTTATGGACATCAGCTCGTAATTTGACACCAACATGTAATTCGGTGCTATATCCTTATCACCTATCCATACGTGCCAAAGTCGTCTTCAACATGCATTTCATATAGATGGTTAGCTGCCTTTTATTTGTTTATTTATTCAGTTCATGTTATGGTATTATTTTTTTGTATCTTGTTACGTTCCTCTGAGGAACCGGTGATCTCTCCAAGTTGTTTTTGAGCAACTATAAAATAGATAGATGGATGGTGTGTTCGTATCTATAGATGATGAGGGGTATCCTCGACTATTCGGGTATTTATGCTAGATATTATCTTTTATTTTCCTCTAGAATCTTTCTATTAATTGCTGTTATATCCAAGTTTTGTAAACTTATTTCATTCTTGAGTTTGCTCGAACATGTGTATTATTAGGCGGCCGACTATATTACATGTTTATTCTTGCTTTATTTACCTATATGTGAATTAAGACTTAGTTGCTATAGCACAGGTTTAATACACTTCTACAACATAGTACATCCAGGATAAGTCCATTAAATAGAGAACTTCTTCTAGATCGTATTAGCTGGCATGTTCACGTCTTAAGCTTATATATATATTATGGAACTGTGCATGAAACTTTCCATATTTGGGACTTGGTGGTTTCTCTACGAGTATGTCGTCGTCTCTGTAACAGAGCTTCGAGGTTATCTTGACACGTATGCCCTTGGTCCCACGACACGGTGCCATGGGGGATAGCCTGTTGAGGAGGTTGTGAGCCTCAGTGGCTGAAGCTTGATATCCGAAAAGTGTTCTCATGTGCATTTTATATAGATGGTTATTATAGTTACCCTTTACTATGTTGTACTTTATTTAATGTTGCTTCGACATGTTGTTTTGTACCTTATTATTGTTGTCCCAATGATTGTATCATGTTTTTGAATATGGTTAATATGTTAAGTTTAGCATTTCATTATCACTAATCTTCATACTATCGCTATAGCATTTCTATTTATACTTATACCTTTGGTGATATGTGCCTATTGGTTTATATATTAGTGATATGAGCTTATCTATCTTAAATTTAATCGGGTTGCCAAAATCAAAACTATGTTTTTGATTGTGGCTATTCAATTAAGTTTAATCATTATGATATTACTAACATTTATGCTATCACCTTAGCACTTATACTTAAATTCAGTATTGTCCTAATGTGCATTAAACTTATCATAGTTGCTACTATATATATTGCTTTGTTCGTCTAACATGTACATACAGAAAAGCAATAAGCAAGATCAATGTGGACATATGCAATGAAGAAATCATGGTGGGCCAAAGACGACGGATCCTACAAGATTTCTCTGAACCACCTGACGATATCTCTGGAGCCACGCACTCGGGGGTTCCGCTGCCCGGTCAGCGGACGGGGGTCGATGGGGCAGCGCCCCTCATCGGGGGTTCGGGGGCGAAGCCCCCGAAAGGTATTCAGTTTTCATAAACTGGATATCTTTGGACAGCTGCCGCCAAGAGAAAAAGCCAGCACCTATCAAAGGAAGAAGCCAAGCCATGCCATCATTATTTTAAGACTCTGAAGAAGCCTACACCTGCTACAGTATTTCTGGAGTCTGTAATGAGTCTTAGGAATAATTGTAAACACAAGAAATGGATGGTAAAATCGAAAGCTAGGGTAGAAATTAGCCCATGATCATTTTCGTGTGAAAACCGACATACCGACGTTATACCGGTCCATACCGATGGTATACCGATTTTGTTCACAGAAAGTTTCTGTCTACAAAATCGGTATACCGGTTCATACCGACGGTATACCGGTTTAGTAACGTTGAAATTCCAACGATCGAAAATCCGAGCAATTAATGATCCCAACGGCTATATTCCTAGCCGTTACATTCCAGACCGGTATACCGGCAGTATGTCGGCTCATACCAGCGGTATGCCGGTTCACGGACTGAAAAGTTACCTTGAGCTCTTTTCAATGCTTTGGTTATAAATAGCCTTGAACCCCTTCATTCAAGGTTGATGCTTTGAGCCTAAAAATTTCTAAACCACCAAAGCCTTTCCACAAACAACTCTAGAAAGCTTTCATTTGCCATTCACAAATTGTGTTAGAGTTATTGAGTTAAAAAGTAAGATCTTCATCTTATTGTATAAGGAGATCAAAACCTATTGTGAAAGGAAGTTGGAGAGTCTTCGTATCCAAACTCTCGGTTGAAGTCGGAGAGGCCTTCGGATTAAAGCTCTCGTGTAAGAAGTTGGCAAGTTCTTCGGATCCAAACTCGTATGTAACTATTTACTCAAATAGTAGATTAAAGCCAGAGAGAGTTCCGGGACTGGAGTGCCTCTCGGGAGGATATCAGGATATATCGTGTGTCGATATTGTTATTGCTTCTTCTCTTGCACTTATATTTTTAAATTGCCAATTAGCTTGTGCTAAGTGCTTGATTAGTTAGCTTGACCCTATTCACCCCCCCTCTAGGGTTCCTACAATTAGTATCAAAGCAAGGACTCTATTGTTAGGCTTAACATCCTTAGAGTAGATCCTTGTTTTTTTTTCTATTGCATCGTATTCCTCCTACTCCTCCTCCGATAAAGAGGGTTTTACTTCTAGTAGCATAGATAATCATGTTTCTTCTAAATGCAAGAAATGCTCTAAGTGGAAAGCCATGGCTAAATAATCCTTAGAGATTCTTGACAACCTTCATTCTACAAATGAAGAACTTTCTGAAAAGGTTATTCATTTAGAAGAAGCAAATGAGTTTTTGAGAAATAAAAACAATAATCTATTATCTAGACTTGATTCTCAAAACTCATCATGTGTTTCTTTAAAGAGTTTGAATGAGGCTTTAATCTTGAAAATCAAATCTCTTTCCTCATCTATAGAAGATCTTAAAAGTCAAACACATGTGTTAACTTCTTTGCACGATTCTTCTATTGATTCTTTAAAGAAACAAAATGATGATTTTATTTCTAGAATTACTTTATTTGAAAAAGAGAATTATGCTTTAAATGTTAAATTTGATTCTCTTACTTGTTTGCATGATGATTTGCTATTAGAACATGATATTCTTAAAACCAAATCTTCTCATGCTCACTCTAGAGATATTCATCATTCTAGTATGTCACATGTTCATAATCATACTCATTCTGATACATGTGCACACACTAGTATTAGGTGCTTCTATTGCTCTCGTATTGGACACATGAGCTTCACTTGTCCTATTCGTAGGAGTTTTTCTACCAATGCTAGAGTAAATAGTATGTGGGTCCCTAAAGCTAATAAATGTGGATCCAAGTTTATTTGGATACCAAAGTATTCATCTAATGTTGTAGGTAAAGCTTCTTGTATCGGGACATAGCACCGAGGAGCGTGTTGGTGGTTGCAAAGCTCAAAGGTCATCTTCCAAGCAATTGTACCCACACAAGCATGGCCACTAGAGCCACTTTGGTAACATGCTAAGCGATTCTCTTTAAATTATTTATATTTATAGAATCTAGCATATTTCACTTGATATCTTGCTACTCGCTCACATTGATATCCTTTAGTTGTCTTTTATATAAATCAATGTGAGATATAATACTAGCATGCTCAGTTAATTTTCTTATTAATTCTTTTATCTAGCATGACTAGTTACTCGGCTTAAATGATTAGTTCACACTATGTAGTTTATCACTCATTTTTTATTAGTGTGATACATTTATATATGCATGCTCGTTATTCTTAATCTTTTATAAATCATGTATATCACTCTAGTCCATAGGAGCTTAGTTTTGATTTGAGTTAATATGATTTTAACTCTCCGTCTTTAAAGTTTTTGAGATAGTTACTTTTTTGTCGATTTGTATTTAATATGTCATTTTTTTAATCGGTATTTGTGAATATATATGTTTAGCACAAGCTTCTTATCACTTGACAAGTATTTACTTATACTTTTACTTTAACCTTGTGCTCACATAATATATTCATTATTGATTCTCATATTTTATTTTGATTAAACCTCTTATGAATCAATTATGTCTTTGCCTAATAAAGCTTATTTATATGTGTTTTGAATTTGTGATAGTTTTTTCAAACATTTATTAAGGATACATGACTATATTCATTAAAATTCCATCTCTATGTAGATCATGTATTTCTTATGTTGATATTTTTTTGTATAAATATCTTTATGTGGGCATATGAGTTAAGCTAAAGTTTTATATTGACTTGAAGAGTATTTAATGTTACCTTCAAACTTGTGCTTATCTCATACCTTAGCTATTGATTCCTTTGACCAAATTTATTCTTTTTGAATCAATTAGCTTCTTCCTTAAAGTCTTCTTTTGATGATATCTTATTGACTTTTTGGTTGGCATTATGGATACATGTTCTTAATTGATTTTTAATCTTTTCATGTATGCCCATTCGTGATATATATAGTTATATATATATAAGTGATTCCTAACTTTTGATATTTATTTGTTTTATACCTTTAAGTTAGGATGTTGAGAGAAAATATTTATTAGCATCTTGTTCATGACTATTTATGGAAGTGTTTTTAAGGATCACATGGTTTTGTGCTTTACCTTGCTTATTAAATTCACCTCTTTAATTAGTGCATTTTTTGTCTATATTTTTATATTTTACTATAGTGCACTATGAAAGCTTTTAAAAAATGTGTCTCTTGCTATCTTTAGCTCTTAATTAGCTTTCTTGATCTTAATGACCTTTCTTGCTCACTTCTTGGGCATATGCTTCTTTTGAATTATTATTGCCCACTAATGTTTTTGTAGCACGTGAGAATACATGTAATTAATACATCATCTTCTTATATCCTTAGCTACTATGGGTTGAGCTCTTGTGTTGAGATTTCCCATTTCTAGAGAATACACGTGTTTTACGTTGGATATAATATGTTGCATTCTCTAGATCGATCTATTATTTTATTATCTTGGGTTAATCTCAATACTTGGCAAAGAGATTTATTTTATTGTGTTCTCATGAACATCTCTTTTGTCCTTTACTTGATAAGAGTCTAATTCATGTATTTTGCTATCTTCTTGCTTTTATCATTGCTTAGTAAAGAGTCTATAAATTATTTTGTTCATTCAAAATGTATTGCCCTCTTTGTGAACTCTATGCTTGAGCAAGTATCTTTAGTGTTAGTCACTTAAGATTAAATGAACACATTTATCTTGTATGGCCTACCTCATTAATCTTAATTAGTTATGTAGCTTACTTAGTTATAATATATTGTTAAGCTATATAATTTGGTTCACTTCCACTCATCTAGCTATTGTTTTTTGTTTCAATCTATATATGATATGCTAGTTTCCAAAAACAAGATGTATGAATTGTCTTGATGTAATTTGTATTCTATTTTAGATACGTATGTCTTGTTCTCTAAAACTAATTTGACAAACATTTGATTTGATCTTGTTTTCAAAAGAGGTTTGTGATTCCTTACCTTAGCTTCCTTCCATATTAGTCATTAGCAAGTCTCTCTTAAATTTCTCTCACTTTTTGAGTCATAATTTTATCGTATTATCATTACATCTCTTTAGATTGAATGTGTGATCATTTTGAGATTGACTCTTTTCCATATTTTTCATTGATCTGTAAGATTCTTTATAAATATGGATTTTGAATTTTCTCTTGATGAGATTTATTATTGGATCATGTTTATTCATTTGTTTACTTTATGAATGATCCTAATGATTAGGTAGTCTTAAATTATCTAGTTATGAGATTATCAAGATAATTTATTACTCTACTTTGACTACTCATGGTTTATCACATATGACCTTTGCTATTTGAACTTTATGGGTTATTAATTTACCATTAGCAAGGTTTAGATTTATCCGTTGTTGGATAAATATGTGGTACAACATACCTAGTCCATGCAAAGTAATAAATTGGTTGATTCTTTCTTGATTAGATAATCATGGACATGATATTTGAGGTTTATTTTTATTTTATTTTTGAGCAATATTTTGACTCTCATCATGATTGATTTAACTGTCCTTATTCTTTTTCATGATGACATCTTTCTCAAAAGGTAACATACATTAATATATCATATTCAAATATGAGTCACTTCTACATAGGTTAGTGTATGTCATCTTTTGATTACATGTGCTAAATTGGAATATTCTTTTGATTTCTCATCTTTAATAAGTATTAATTGGATATCTCTTCTTGACTAAAGATGACATTATTCATTTTATGACAATTTTATAGCCTTATATGCATTGAGTAAGGGGGAGAAATCCATAGTTGATTTACCCCTAGTTTTTGATGCTATAAGTGCTTTGAAACTAGTTACGCATATTTTGAGGGGGAGCAAATAAATTGTTTTAATTCATCTATACCCTCTAATATGTCGTATACATAGTTTATCATGGACCCATATTTTCTTTATTTTTATATCTTATTGATTGAGGTCATGATATTTTTATTTTGAAGGGTTTATGAGAGTGTATGTGATTGTTATCTTATCTCTCTCTTTCATATGGGTTAAATATGTCATCTTGCTAATATTAACTTTCAGATCTTATCTTGATGAATATTATGCTTTCGTTGATTTGGCTTTTCTTTCATGCTTAATTGATTTGGCTTTCCTTATTGAGGACTTATCCAAAATTCATGATTTTTATCAACTTTGGTAGTACTTTGAGGGGGAGCAAGTCGACTGAATTTTTCTTTCTCAAGTATTTTTCTTTTTTACCTTCATGTTTATCTAAAGGGTATTCATATAGCATGATAAGGTAATTGAGTTCAAATGCATGAACTTGGATAAGCATATAGATTTTACAAATAATGAGATTACTTTATATCAATTGCAATATTTTACATTGATCATTCTTTTATTTTGTTCCACTATTTATTTGTGGACAATTATGATTATTAATGGTTTCTTTGATCAATGTTTCAAGTTTACATCTTTTCAATTGGTATCAAGTTTATTTAATTTCATATCTCAATTGGTATCTATTAGTTACAATTATCTATTCCTCATGGCTTTTGTTTGAAATCCTTTATTTCATAGTTCTCTTCTAAAACTAGAGCAATATTTCGTATCCTATTGTGTTTTCGATTTATTCTTTGGATTTCAAGTTGGTAAACTACTTATTTCTTGTTTTTCAAAAACTTTTAGTTTTACCAACCATTTTGTGTTTTGACAAGCAATTTTCTATTTTAGTACGCTACATTTGGTATGTAGTTTTATATACTTGTCTTTACACACTTCTTCCATTGTTCCTCAATTAGTATATCTTGATCATGATTGTCTATGCCTTCATCATGCTCTGATTTATGTATTTAAGATTGATTTCTTATCTTTTAGTACGGGGGAGCGTATTTTTTGATCATGTCAAAGGGGGAGAAGTAAGTTTAATTAGGATAGAAGTAGTCTAAGTAGTATGCTTTTAGTTATGCTTTTCGTGATATTACTTATATCTCTTGTAAATTAGTGATACATGCATCTATTGTGCCCATACTAAACTTAACCGATTTGCCATAATCAAAAAGGGGGAGATTGTTGGCCCAATGATTGTATCATGTTTTTGAATATGGTTAATATGTTAAGTTTAGCATTTCATTATAACTAATCTTCATACTATCGCTATAGCATTTCTATTTATACTTATACCTTTGGTGATATGTGCCTATTGGTTTATATATTAGTGATATGAGCTTATCTATCTTAAATTTAATCGGGTTGCCAAAATCAAAACTATGTTTTTGATTGTGGCTATTCAATTAAGTTTAATCATTATGATATCACTAACATTTATGCTATCACCTTAGCACTTATACTTAAACTCAGTATTGTCCTAATGTGCATTAAACTTATCATGGTTGCTACTATATATATTGCTTTGTTCGTCTAACATGTACATACAGAAAAGCAATAAGCAAGATCAATGTAGACATATGCAATGAAGAAATCATGGTGGGCCAAAGACGACGGATCCCACAAGATTTCTCTGAACCACCTGACGACATCTCTGGAGCCACGCACTCGGGGGTTCCGCTGCCCGGTCAGCGGACGGGGGTCGAGGGGGCAGCGCCCCTCGTCGGGGGTTCAGGGGCGAAGCCCCCGAAAGGTATTCAGTTTTCACAAACTGGATATCTTTGGACAGCTGCCGCCAAGGGAAAAAGCCAGCACCTATCAAAGGAAGAAGCCAAGCCATGCCATCATCATTTCAAGACTCTGAAGAAGCCTGCACCTGCTACAGTATTTATGGAGTCTGTAATAAGTCTTAGGAATAATTGTAAACACAAGAAATGGATGGTAAAATTGAAAGCTAGGGTAGAAATTAGCCTAGGATCATTTTCGGATGAAAACCGGCATACCGACGGTATACCGGTCCATACCGACGGTATACCGATTTTGTTCAGAGAAAGTTTATGTCTATAAAATCGGCATACCGACGGCATACCGGTTCATACCGACGGTATACCGGTTAGTAACGTTGAAATTCCAACGGTCGAAAATTCGAGCAATTAATGATCCCAACGGCTATATTTGTAGCTCCCCTTTCCCAAAATTTTCAAATTTTTTTTATTATTTGATTTAAATGGAGATATTTAGAATTTATTGTTTTAAGTTGAATAACTTAATTATCTATATTTAGTATATTGTTTTGAAATATTTTAATCATTCTCAATTATTTCCCATAGTTCCTAGCAAGTGTATTTTGTACACTCACTTAAGATTGCTCTTATGCCTTCATATAATCTTGTGAATATTTTCCTATTAGCTAACCTCCTTAGTATCTTGGACTCAACTACTTAATTTAAACCTTGGATCCTTTTTGAACCACACCCACAGGAAATGGACCAAGCCTACATAACCATGTTTTATCATTATTCCAGATCCATATCCAGTCCAAAGCCACCTTAGTTAGCTATTGGCCCAAGCCCCAATGACCATTACTCGGCCATTATATGGCCAACCAAAGGGTCGACATCAAGACTTGGTGCAAGATTCACGATACTTTGGCAATTGAGCATAATTTTATACATCTACTTTCCTTGTCATCATAATTTCAACAGACTCGTGTCGAGGAAGAACTGATGGCAACATGATTTCAATAGCCTAGTAAAGCTAAGTTTGTTTATTAAGCATATAAGACTGACCTGAACATAGGAGCAGCCCATAGGAGCAGCCCAAACCCGAGAGTACGCTGCATATATATATACATGCCTATCGAGAGAAGAAACGAAAAACCCTAGCCGCATAATTCTTCATCTCCTTCCTCCCTCCACAGTGCTGCTCCTCCATCATAATCCCACCACCATCAGCACGGCAGTATCTCGACGCCCCCGAGCTTCTCGACAACCCGTCGGTGCAACCCCTTCCCTATGCAACCTCTCCAATTCGTCACCACCCCAATGACTTCCAGGACCGCCACCACAACATCCGCCTGCCCAGATGCCATATCCACATGTACATGCGGTATGGGCGCCTCCGACAGGGCGAGAGGGCGCTGAAGCTCCTGCCCTTCCTCAATGTCGTCTCTTCCAACACCATCATCACTGGCAGGGTCCAGAACGGGGACTCCGAGGGCGCGCTGGCCCACTTCGCCCTCAGGAAGGCCGCGGGCTTGCCCGCGGACGAGATCACCTTCGTCAGCATTGTCATCTCCTGCTCCGACCTGGCCGCCCTTTTCCACGGCCAACAGGCCCACACTCGGGTCATCAAGGTCGGCGCCCACTCCGTGGTGCCCGTGAGGAGCTCCCTAGTGAGCCTCATTCATTCGCGGCTGTCTCCATGCCAAGCCAAAGCGCCACCTCCCTCACCGCTTGACCTTCCGACCCCGCGGCCGAGTATCTCGACGACCCACAGCAACGTCGCCCAACGACCACCCCGATGAGATGAGCCAGAACGACCGGAATATCGTGCGTGTCGACTGCAACCCATGCCATTCCATGTGCAAGCCCAGCCGGACATGGCCGGTGCTGCTCTGCCGAACAAGCATGCCTGTGGCAAGTCTCCGCTTTCGTTCGTTCTTGTCGAGCTATTTCCTGTGAAGCCGAGCACTACTACTGCAATATAGTAGCAAACACATAGGATGTGAGCAACAGAGAAGAAGATGGAAACTCACGTGCAAACTATATAAAGCTTGGTAAGTTTTACACTTTAACCCCCTTTAAAACCCAAGCTTCCATCTTTTTGAACATACACGTGTTAGGTGGTAAAAGAAAGATGGAGTTAAATAAAGTAGTTGCAGGTGCATACCATGTGGGTACATGCACGTATAGTAGCTCAAAGGACCCATGAATATATATTGGTAATTCTTCTTTCTATCCTTGTATGTCCTTTAGTTGGTAGTGGCCTATCAAGATTAATACAATATTTCAACTTATAAACATAAGATATAAATACATTAGTTTAGGTATATATTGTTATTATTGGACATGGTTTGTGTTATAGTAGAACAATATACATGATTAGGTTTATAGGTAAGTACATAAAAGAAAATTGATTTCCAAAATAAAGAAAAACCCGCAACAAAAACAGTTTAAATTAGAATTTGTCCCGATACGATGTGCGTCCCGCCAATCCGGGCGACGTGGTCGTGAACCGAAGGCATCGAAAGCTGCGTAACGGTTTCGTGGTCGTGTGGGCTTTGGCGGAATTCAAATTGGTCGCGTGTGCGCGACGAATTTGATGCGTATCCGTCGAAATTCCCCGTATCGTGCACTTTGCAAATTCTTCAATTACTTTGTGCACGTTCGTCAGAACGAGACGAAACTTGCGCCAACAGAACCGTATCATTTTTCTGGTCCTGCATGCCAAGTTTGGTCCAAATCTGAGACAGTCGAATTCGACGTCGTCTTGCGGGCCCCACGGTTCCACTCAACGGGCGATTTTGTGCACGGCCCGCCGGAATTCAACTTTGGACATACGGTTGGGTTCGTATCGGAAAACTGGATTCGTAGACATGTAGTTTGACGACTTTAGAGACCGTTGACTCTAGCATGCTTTTCGGTGCAAAGCGGATCAACGGCGGACATCGTTTTGGCCCAAAATTACCGTTTTGCCCCTGTGTCCAGAATTGGACTTAAGGACAGGCAATCCTAGCTAATTGGACTATTCTGAGATCATTGGTATTGTCTATTTCAGCTTTCGGGGACTGTTGTACGGGTTTTGACTATTGTGGCATTTTGAGTGATTTGGATCATCGGTTTCACCAGCACAGGACCACAGGCGAGTACAGTTTATTGTCTGCATTTCGATATTGATTTTCACTATATTTCATTGATTGGCTATTGGTTATGTGATTATTTTCTATTAAAATTGTTGAGTCGGGAATGGAAAGTACCAACGATGTGTGATCTGACCTTAGACAGTGTAGACAGTGGTTCTTTATTTCTTGTAGACAGTGTAGACAGTGATTTATTTATTGCAAAGTAGATAGTGTAGACCATGATTTTTACTGTATTTAAATTGTGTAGATCGTGATTATTATTTTGTAGACAGTATTTCTTTATTGTAATATTTTCTGTAGACAGTGTAGCTTTATAAAATGTAGACAGTGTAACTTAGACAGTGTAGACAGTGTAACTTAGACAGTATAGACAGTGTAACTTAGACAGTGTAGACAGTGTAACTTTAGACAGTGTAGACAGTGTCGCATAATTGTCCCGAGACCGATCACATATCAAAGGTACTTCTAGCAGTTGGAGAAAGTCTGTTGTGTCTATTTATTTACTATTGGTTTTCTATATTTCTTGTTTATTTTCAAACCTCATAATTGATGTCTAACCTTTGTTTTATAGTCATTTTCTTTATTAAAATTGCATTCAGTGGATTGTGCTCGTTCCATTCTTGACTGGAAACCAACATTTTCAGGTTAGCCGTGGATTCACTTAGCTTGGGGAGTGACGGGAAATACTTGCAGACAAAAGCCTAGAGACTAGTTAGATAGTGGAGTTGTAGTTATTCTTTTATATGTACAAGTTTATATTTTTCTGTAAAATATAAAACTTGTGATCATTGTAAATTAAATTAATTTTATGAATGAGCATTATTTGTGATTTTGGATCTTCATGGCCGTGACAGCGTACTACCGCCGACACTGCGGCGTAGGCTGGCTTGGACACGTCTCGTATCCGTTTAAAAAAAAATGGGTGCGGGTCGTGACAATATTCCTAGCCGTTGAATTCCAGAACGGTATACCGGCGGTATGCCGGCTCATACCGACGGTATGCCGGTTCACGGACTGAAAAGTTGCCTTGAGCTCTTTTTAATGCTTTGGTTATAAATAGCCTTGAACCCCTTCATTCAAGGTTGATGCTTTGAGCCTAAAAATTTCTAAACCACCAAAGCCTATCCACAAACAACTCTACAAAGCTTTCATTTGCCATCCACAAATTGTGTTAGAGTTATTGAGTTAAAAAGTAAGATCTTTATCTTATTGTATAAGGAGATCAAAACCTATTGTGAAAGGAAGTTGGAGAGTCTCCGTATCCAAACTCTCGGTTGAAGTTGGAGAGTCTTCGTATCCAAACTCTCGGTTGAAGTCGAAAAGGCCTTCAAATTAAAGCTCTTGTGTAAGAAGTTGGCGAGTTCTTCGGATCCAAACTCGTGTGTAACTATTTACTAAAATAGTAGATTAAAGCTGGAGAGAGTTCCGGGACTGGAGTGCCTCTCGGGAGGATACCAGGATATATCGTGTGTCGGTATTGTTATTGCTTCTTCTCTTGCACTTATATTTTTAAATTGCCAATTAGCTTGTGCTAAGTGCTTGATTAGTTAGCTTGACCGTATTCACCCCCCCTCTAGGGTTCCTACAATTATGTCCCTCTGAGGACCTGATGATCTTTCCAGTTAGTCGACTATTTTAAGATAGTTAGCTAATCATGGTGATGTTGCTAATTCTGATTCATGTATCTTTTACAATTACATATTTATCTTTATTTACTTGTATTCTGCTTGTTAGCCTAGTATTTGTAGACTCATATTATTTTTTTCAAGTTTATTCAGACAAGTGCAGCATTGGTGCACACCATGATATCTATTGTCCATTTTTGTATTCTATTTTATGGTAGATTAAGACTAGACCTGTCATTTGGCCTGGGCCGACCCAGCCCGACACATGCTCGACCCAAAAAATTGGCCCATGTGCCGGCCCGGCCCGATTAAACGTAGGCCAGGGCCGGCCCGGCCCCGTATATTGGGTTGTACCGGGCTACATATATCGGCCCATAACATAGGCCTGGCCCGAAGCCCAAGCACGGCCCGACCCACCCAAATAAATAAGAATCAAGTAGTTTCTATATCAAAAAAATGATTATTATAATATTTAGAAAACTTAATCATATTATTATGTTATGTTAATCTACATAAATATATGTGTTTATTGAACAACATATATGAAAACATGTTGGATGTTCAATCTTTTGTGTTTAAAAAATGATTGTAATTAATATACACATTTTTTGAGAAGAAGAACGAAAATGAATGCCCAAATTTCACATGCCAATCAAGACCCGGAACAGCCCGACCCGAAGCCCACTGTGCCATTGGTCACGTGCCAGGCTGGGCCGAGATTTTCAACCCTTGGCCCGGCTCGGCCCGACCTAATACAGTTCATTGGCCCAAGAGGCCCGAGCACGGGCCAACCCGGTCCACCCAATTTTTGTGCCGGCCCGGCCCGAAACAAAAATAGATTTTATATAGATAGTTGGTCGTTACTATACAGCTTATACATATTTGAGTTGGGCTGGAGTTTACTTGATACGTTGCTGGCATGTTTATGTATCCTGGTCCTACGTATTTTAGGACTGGGGCGTTACAAACATGCTATAGAACATGAAAATATTAACCTGATGTTGTAGACTTAGATTTTGTACTATTCTATCAACATGGATTTTATACTACAATCATAGACATGAATATAACACTATCATTATGTATCTTGTAGAGTAAAGTGTTGTGGTTTCATAGGAATGGAAACATGGATTGGTTTGGGACTATTGAGTTGACAAGGTAGAAATTTCTGGATTGGAAAGATTGGAAGTACGAGGGATGGCTCAAAATTTCTATTTTTGTACCATTTGTATTTAGATTTTAACTGTTCACGTATTTTTATGGTTATGGAAAACTTGTGCATAAAGTTTTTGGGTTCCTTGAACGGGCGTCAGGGTACCGGGACCAATTCAGTCTAGAAAGAATAAGGATGACCATGCTGACATGCTAACATGGGATATTGCAAGACCTTCAATAGGGCTAAGTTCCGAGTCTGGAAGGGTGCGACGCAATACAGGGTAATTCGAAAACTTTCAGCGGCGGCTAGCTACCCGGGCTGAAAGTGAGTCGTCTAACCCGAGATAATCTAATATGACTTGTGGTGCCAGTGACCTTCATATAGTTAGGTTGCATGCTAATGTCATATGCTTCTATGTTAATAAATCGGTCGCAGGGACGACGAGTTCACGTCATATTTATATATTTTTGAAGGCTAACGAATGTCTTATGCATATGCACGCATTATGGCATACTTATATTTTATGAATGATATCATTATAAGCAGGGATGGATGGTAAGTATTGGGTAAGATCAACTTTATTGTGTGACACCTTTATGCTTGTAAGACACATGCATGAATATGAATTGCTAACCAATCCTAAGAAAAGACTAGAAAGACCATATGTTATTTGTCTGCACTCACTTAATCAACGTGTTGGTTTTACGTGAGTTTGATTAAGGCCACTCACCAGTGCACCAATGCATTCCCTAATTTGTTGACATCCCACTTCACAAGTGCGCAGAATTGCTTGGACGTGCTGAGGCATTAGAGCTCGGTTAGCGCTTGAAGTTGTCGACTAGAAGATGTTTCTTTTGTTTATAGATGACATAATGTATGAAACATCGTTGATTGTATTAGCTTCATGAGTTGTAAGTCTTGTGGCATCGTTTATTGTATTGAGATTCCGTAATATAATTGAGTTTTTATTTGGCCTTGATACGTTGTAATTCTGCTGCGATTATAAATAAAGAGAATTATTTTTCATATGTCGTGTGTCTATCAACTTTTCTTTTTCATTTTTTACTACAATGACTTGTTCTAAGATGTTCTACCGACATTATTTTGTGCATGTCTTGTACAAGTACAATTTAAGCTTGTTCGACATCACAACCAGTGGCGACTTTCAGTCCAGTGGAATCGGAATGTGACGTTCTCCACATAATTTGGAAACTCCATCCAACACCAACAATCTATTGTGCATTAAATTTTGTCAGCACTATATCATTATTACCATCGAGCTGTTATTTCCAAAACAGATCAAGATGGAAGAACAAAGGCCAGGAACAGAAGTTCACGTAATCCTTTCGAAATACCCTCTATTTAACCTTGAAGTTGTAGTCAATATCAGAGGTTCACACAAAAGTTCCTCTATAACTGTTTTCGATTCCAACGAAGACCTATATCCAATATCTTTCTATTACAACTTATAAAAATTACAAACCAACAAAGCAGGATGTTCTTCCTTGGAAACGTAGTTGCAACCGGACAGAACATACTTCTCGTTCTTCCTTGCAATCGCAGTTGCAAACAGATAGAACCGATAACAACTTGCAGAAGACATAAAAAAGAAGAAGAAGATGACGCAACTCTTGCTGGGTAATGAAGATCACCGTTGCTCAAAGTAAGATTTACCCCAGATCTGCTCCCTAGAACTAACAAATTTAGATATGAACTTCAGGAACGCTGAACGCTCGTTGTCACCTCCTTTCTGGACTCGTGCGAACACCTCTGGACTCTAATGGCGGTGTGGTGGCTATTTGTTTGGTGGCCCATGCAGGTCAGTTTGTCATTTTAGTTACATAAAAAGTCCAAGATGGGCCTACAATTAGGATTAAGGAGTCTTAGGAATCTCATCCACTTGCTAAATTTATCGTCATTGAAATCCAAGTTCGTACTATCTCATTATGCATCCAGCTTGCTTTCGTACTACTCTTATAATTTTTTTACGGCAAGATGTAGTTGCGTAGTGGACGCATGGCTTTCGAAGCCAACCAGGCCAACGACACCACTCCTAGCAACGGCGTAACTCTAGTTACGCCAGGGAACCCGTCTTATGGAGGGGTTTCGACAAATCTGATGACTCTAGCAGGATTCGTACCACCTCCGACTGTGACTTAGCATGAGGGTCAGACCTCGTAGACCTGGACGCAGCAAGAGGATCTGTTTCCTTCATTGCGTCTTTTTCTGCCTTGTTGACACAAAGTCACTGTCAACCAAATATTGATAACATTGACTAAATAATACTTGTAATAATTCAATACGACACACGATGACTACATCCAGCTCAAATCAGACGACAGCTCAGTTTTGTAATTTCAAGTCATTGTTGAGTCTGTATTTTTTATATTTATTGAGTCTAGACTGATGTAAGCTGAGTTGTGCTGAGCTCTTGAGACTTAACCTATAACCTACCCAAAATCCATAAGCTCCACACATCCAAATAAGCCCATTGGACCTTAAGACCCATTCTGTGCTCTGGAGACAGAGTTCGGGCCGAACTCTGCCTCCACACAGAGTTCGGGCCGAACTCTGTCCCCTAAAAATCAGCACCCTAATTTTTAGGGTTGGCTGGTTGCTAGTTGTCCAATGACCAAATATTTGAAAAATCCTACCAGAATTCTGGCCGAATTCTGCCTGCTAATATCCTATAAATAGGCCATGAATTCTCTCATTTTCATTCATCTAATCTTCTCTTCTCTTCTCTCTAAAGCTCAATACAAGCCATACCCTTCTTCATCTACTAGCCACAAGCTCCCTAAGCCTCAAGTGCTCAGCATCTTTCAGTTAGGAGTCTTGTGCAAGAGTTCAAGAAGTCGCTTGGAAAATTCTAAGCATCGCCACTGCGATCCTTTGTAAGAAGTTGACGTGCTCTTCTGAAGAAAAGGCACGGGGTGTAACTACTATTTTACAAATAGTGGATTTAATCCTGAGCTAGAGTTCTCAGGCCTGGACTAGTCCTCCACGAGGGAAACTAGGTTAAAATCGGCTGTGTTTGCGTATGCTTTCTTGCTCTTTATTTATTTTCACATTTACTCTGATTAATTTTAGATTGTGAAAGAGTTTAATTTTTTAATTGGCTATTATCGCTATAAACTCTATTCACCCCCTATAGAGTTGCCATATGTTCTTCAATTGGTATCAGAGCTCTGTTCTCTCAACAAGGACTAACATCCTAGATCTGATCCATGGCAACCACACAATCCTTGATTTCCAATCACGGTGAAGGGCAGTCCACTCATAGGCCTCCCCTATTTGATGGAACTAACTACATATATTGGAAAACAAGGATGAGCTTTTATCTCAAGTCGCTAGACTTTGACCTGTGGACTATCGTCACTGACGGTTACAAAAAGCCCGCCAGAATAGTTGTCAATGGCGATCTCGTTGAGAAATCACATGACAAATATTCTGACAAGGAGAAGAAACAGGCAAGTCTAGACGCGAGAGCTATTAATGCTTTATTCTGTACTATAGACATGAATGAGTTCAACAGGGTATCTACATGCACCACATCTCACGAAGTATGGAGACTTCTAGAAGTGACGCATGAAGGAACCACCCAAGTCAAGGAATCAAAGATAAGCCGTCTCACTCAAGAATATGAGGCTTTCAAGATGAAGCCAAATGAGACGATCACGCAAATGTTCACAAGATTCCTCGACATCATCAACCCCCTGTATTCGCTCGGCAAACAATATTCAAATCACGAGAAGATTCGAAAGCTACTTAGGGGACTCCCAAAGATTTGGAACCCTAAGGTGACAGCCATAATAGAAGGAAATGATCTCACAACCATGTCCATGGAGACCTTGATGGGAAAGCTGATGACTCATGAGCTTGACCTCAAGGACTTCGAAGAGCCTGCTCCTAAGGCTAAGGAGATCGCACTCAAAGCTCACCAACGGAGGGCTGACCTCGAAGAGACGGATGACGAGAACTCAGAAGGTGATGATCAAGCTCTCCTCGTCCGCAACTTCAAAAAATTTCTTCGCTTCAACCGAAGAAAGAAGGAACCACAAGAAGACGATGAAGAAGAGCCAACCTGCTACGGTTGCAAGAAGACAGGACACGTCCGAAAAGACTGTCCATTCTTAAAGAAGAGCAACCGCTATGAGAAACCTTAGAAGAAGACTTCCTCAAAGAAATATGCTAACATGAGCATTTGGCATGAAAGTGAAGCTAGTGACTCCGAGGAAGAAAAGGATTCTCCTCAAGATACTGCAAATGTATGCCTAATGGCAACATCCGACAAGGTATCAAACGAAACTCTTGATGACTTCACTTTTGATGAACTTGGCAATGCTTTTACTGATTTGCTTAATGATCACAAAAAGGTCATTAGTAAATACAAACATGCCAAGGAAAAGATCAAAAGTCATGAAGTCAAAATTCAAAGACTTTCACTATTACTTGATAACATTAGAGACACTTCACACACGGATGTCACAGATGAGGTATCTAAGCTTAAAATAAGCTTACATGATGCCGAAGCATGCATTGATCAACAAACACAAGAAATCACAGCACTCAACACGGAGCTTGCAGAAGAAAAGAGTAGACACAAAATTTCTATTACTAAGATGCATGGTTTGAATGCTAAGGTTACTGAACTGCAAGCTGTCTCTAAGAAACTAGAGACTAAATTGGGAAAACAGGTTGCTCAACCTCAAACCCAAGAGACACACAAAAAGCATGATACTTCTCATACTATTCACCTACGTCATCCATCTACAACACGTAATCATGCTTACATATACACACACTTTCACAAAGCACACAAACCACATGCATGTAGAAATAATTATCATATGTCACAAAATTATCATGCTACATATAGATACAATCATCACCATGTTGTACATAAACAGCATCACCATCACTCTACATATAGACATCATCACCATGCTACTCCATATCACTCTACACATAGCCATCATCACCATGCTAATTCTACTTCTCCTCATCACTCTACTTATAGACATCATCAGCATGCTCCTAATATAAATAGGAATGCTACATGTACTTATTGTGGTTTACATGGACACATTTTACCACAATGTAGAATTAGAAGATTAGTAGATAGAAAGATATATGCATGGTTTTCAAAAACTAACTTTTCAGGACCCTCAAGAACTTGGGTACCAAAGGTCACATCTACTCTTGATGTAGGTGGACCTTCCCTCCTCAACTAAGAGTAAGTGGATTCTCGATAGTGGATGCTCGCAACATATGACGGGAGACGCAAATCTTTTCGCATCACTATCGATGAAGAGAGAAGGATATGTATCCTTCGGCAACAACCTAAAAGGTTATATTATAGGTAATGGTATTATTGGATATCCTCCCTCTCCCGTAATAAAGGATGTCTGCCTAGTGACCGAGTTAAAGCATAACCTGCTAAGCATTAGTCATCTTGCTGACCATGGATATGACATTAACTTTGGACAAAACAAATGCCTTATTTATGATAGGTCAACGGGAGACATTGCTTTTGAAGGGGTAAGAGAGGATAATATTTATATTTTTTATTTGTCTATAGATACTAACAATGCAGGTAGATGCCTATATGCTCATAAGGATGAAAGATTATTATGGCACCAGCGTCTTGGTCATGCCAACATGTATACTATATCCAGGCTATCGATGAGGCTTGCCCGATATCACATTCAAAAAGGACACGGTATGTGCGGAATGTGAATTGAATAAGACAACTAAGTCTTCATTTCATTCTATAAACTCTGTAAGTACTTCTAGACCTTTGCAACTTCTCCATATGGATTTATTTGGCCCTAGTAGAGTAGCCAGTCTTGGTGGAAAACTCTATGCCTTTGTTATTATTGATGACTTTTCAAGATTTACTTGGGTTTTTTTTCTTACAAATAAAAGTGATGCTATTTCGGTTTTCAAGATTTTTGTTAAGAAAGTTCAAAACGAAAAAGGCTACATGATTACTCGAATCCAAAATCATGGAGGCGAGTTCAAAAATTCTGATTTTGAAAAGTTTTGTGATTCTAATGGTTTTGATCATGAGTTTTCTTGTCCAAGAACTCCTCAACAAAATGGTGTTGTGGAGCGGAAGAATAGGACTCTCGACGATATGGCTAGAGTCATGTTGAACAAGTTTTCACTTCCGAAATACTTTTGGGCTGAAGCTGTCAGTACAGCATGCCACATCTTAAATAGGGTGCTTATTCGTCCCATTACGAAGAAAACACCCTATGAGCTTTGGTTTGGGAGAACCCCAAATGTTTCTTATTTTAGAGTTTTTGGTTGTAGATGCTTTATCCTTAACACCAAAGACAACTTAGACAAATTTGATGCCAAAGTTGACGATGGTATTTTCCTTGGCTATGCTGCCAAGAGCAAGGGATATAGAGTTTTTAACAAACGCTCATTACTTGTAGAAGAGTCTACAAATGTGACTTTTGATGAAGATAGCTGTGCAGCAGCTACTCTTGATGATGATGTTGAGCCATCAACTTCTACTCCAATAAATACCACAACCGAAACCAATTCTCTGGAGGGCTTGCCAAAGAAATTCTCTTTCAAGCCATCACATCCAGAAAATTTGGTGATCGGTGAGGTTTCACGTGGAGTAACTACTAGATCATCATTAAGAGACTCTGTTGCTAGCACTGCCTTTATTTCACAAATTGAGCCAAAAAACATTTTAGAAGCTTTCAATGATGAATTTTGGATTTCTGCTATGCAAGAGGAACTCAACCAATTCGAGAGGAGCCAAGTATGGGAACTCGTTCCTAGACCGACTAATCACTCGATTATTGGTACTAAATGGGTTTTTAGAAACAAAGTGAATGAAGATGGTTCAGTCACACGCAACAAAGCTCGTCTAGTAGCCAAAGGATACAACCAAGAGGAAGGTATCGACTACGATGAGACGTATGCTTCTGTTGCTAGATTGGAATCCATTCGGATGCTTTGTGCATTTGCAAATTTTTAAAATTTCAAATTATTTCAAATGGATGTTAAAAGTGCTTTCTTGAATGGATTTATTAAGGAGGAAGTTTATGTGAAACAACCTCCTGGCTTTGAAAATCACAAATTTCCCGACCACGTGTTCAAGCTAAAGAAAGCGCTCTATGGCCTCAAACAAGCTCCTAGAGCTTGGTATGAACGGCTAAGCAATTTCTTGCTTGAGAAAGGTTTTTCAAAAGGGAAAATTGACACCACACTTTTCATAAATTTTTTCAAAAACACTATTCTTTTAGTACAAATATACGTAGATGATATCATATTTGGTTCTACTGATGAAACCCTTTGTCAAGATTTTGCCAAGTGTATGCAGACCGAGTTTGAGATGAGCATGATAGGGGAGCTCAACTACTTTCTTGGGCTGCAAGTCAAATAAATGTCAAATGGAACCTTCATCTGTCAATCGAAGTATACAAACATGCTGAAGAATTTCGACCTTGACAACGTCAAACCAATCAGCACTCCAATGGCTACTTCAACCAAACTTGAACCAGATGACAGCGGCAAACCAGTATATCAACGTAAGTATCGAGGTATGATAGACAGTCTACTCTATCTTACTGCTAGTCGCCTTGATATAATGTTTAGCGTTTGCTTGTGTGCTAGATATCAAGCAAATCCTAAGGAATCACACATGACCGCTGTTAAGCGTATCATTCGATACCTTAAGGGTACAGTTACAGTGGACCTATGGTATCCCAAGTCAACATTATTTGACCTCATTGGTTACTCTGATGCTGACTTCGCCGGATGCAAGGTCGACCGTAAAAGTACGAGCGGTACGTGTCATTTATTAGGAAAGGCTTTAGTCTCTTGGTTTAGCAAAAAGCAGAATTCTGTCGCACTATCCACAACAGAAGCTGAATACATCGCAGCTGGGCGTTGTTGTGCACAAATTCTGTGGATGAAGCAAACTCTTGAAGACTACAACTTATCTTTCATGCATATTCCAATCTTTTGTGACAACACTAGTGCTATAAATCTTACTAAGAACCCCATTTGTCACTCACGCACGAAGCACATTGAAATACGTCATCACTTTTTGCGTGATCATCAGCAAAATGGCACGATTAATTTAGAATTTATTGACACTGATCATCAGTTAGCAGATTTCTTTACAAAACCATTATCCGAAGAGCGCTTCAATTTTCTTTGTCGTGAACTTGGAATTTTAGATGAAGCTGTTATAAATTAAAATAAATCTGCGTAAATATTGAGTATATCTTGATTCTCTTATGATGAACTTGCTATGGGTATAAGCCGAAAGGGTCCTTCTGACAACAAGGCGTAAAAGCCTAAGCGACACGGTGCACTAGTCCTCAGGACTACCGCTAGCTGGGATCCGGCCCCTGCAGCTAACCCATGGCAGCTTCAAAATATTGAATTATGATATAATTCTTTGTTTATTATACGGTTTTTTTTTATTTATCATATGCTGAAATACTATTTTTTCAACTTCATATTGCTGCTTCGAGTTCACTTTCTGTTATTCATTTGTTTACTTCTTGGATCTTTTCTTGTATTTATACTCTTATCTTATTTTGGTCTTTCTTACTTAACCATTTTTTTTCATATCAGCCTGATTCTTATTCTGTGACTAGGATCCGGAATTTGGGCCGAACTCTGCCCTTACCAGAGTTCGGGCCGAATTCGGCCTGACTGTTCCAGAACCGGGAACAGTCTCAGTCGTTGATCAAAATTTAGATCCAATGGCCATTATTTGCTCCGACCACTTGAAACCCTTCCCATATTTTCGGGTTCTCCTCCCTCTTCTTCTTCATTACCACATTTTTCACTTCTCAAACACCTTTCTTTCAAAACCCTAACCCTAATTTCTTCCTTCTAGAGCTTATTTCTTCCCCAAACTCAAGGAGAAGGCCTCTTTTTTCAATTCTCCTTCATTGTTCATCACTAGTTTGAGGTATAATTTCATACTTTTCTATATCTCAAATTTCTTTCATTTGTCTTTATTGTGTTATGGCTCCACGTTTGTTCAACCGCGGGAAGAGACTTCGGACCGAGGGAGCATCTTCGTCGAATGCTCCTCCTCGCGTTGAACCGCCCGTTGCACCACCCGTTGCACTGGCCGTTGAACAACAACCACCAATCCATCCGTTGTTCAATCCTCCTCGTCCGTATGATCCAAACACTTTTGATGACCGAATTTTTGTATCACTAGACGCATGAAATGATTGGTTTAGTAATTTTTGGACGCGTCCGGTGTTTGCGGAATACCCCATCAACTTTACTATATTCTCACAATATGATGCACTTTTTCATGACCTTTGCCTTGATGAACTTGTTACCACAAATTCGGTCATTTATCGTAGTGCTATTCAAATGTTCTACTGCAACCTAACCCATGATGATACACATATTTATTCATGGGTTGAGGGAATTGATGTCTCTTTTGACGATTTCGAATTGGCCAAATATCTTGAACTTCAAGAGCCTAACTCATGGAAAAAGCTTGTTGAAGCTCGATCTTTTCAATTTCCCGAAGGGATTTCACTTGAAAGCTTCAAGGACGACTTGTGTAGCCCTAACACACGTCCTCGTAAGCTTTTGGCTAAATTTCTCAATCCCTATTTCTATGAACTTCATCGGATCATTTTCAACACCATTCTACCCAAAGCGGGTTCCACCGATGAAGTCACTTATTTTGAAATCTCGGCATTGTATCATCTCCAGTTCTATGTCCCTTTAATCTTCCACGCACAATAATGGATTGGATGATTAATTGTAGAAAGAAACCAAGATCTTTGGTTTATGCATTATACCTTTCTATGATCTTTCGTGCGTTTCATGTACCCCTTGATGAGTGTCCATTCTTACCTGCCCCTGCCTTCCTCTCTAAGGCAAGGAGGCTTCAGGCGGCTGTTGGCTCACCAGTCGTGTCTGAGCTTTCTGATGATGAGCCAGATGCCCTTCCTCTTGGACAGGATCCTCCTCCTCCTCCTGCCACTCTTGAGTCTCTTCAGACTATGCTCCGAGATCGCTTCACCTTGGAGGACGATCGTTGGACTCAGCTGGATTACCGGACTACCTTGCAGATGAGTGCCATCAGCAACTCGCTGTATGATATTCGGTATTCCATGTCTCGCCATCCTTCCATGCCCATTCCTATGGAGCGAGATCCCGGTCGTGAGGGCTATTGTATCGATGACCCTTGGGTCATTCGCTACTTGGATCCAGATGCAGCCTTCGTGGACCCTCGTCGTTCCTTTACTGATCCATCAGACGATGCTGGGCCTTCACGAGCTCGATGATGGATATGGACTGCTCCTTGCTACTGCTACTGAGGATCATAGATTATGGTTTATACATTTTGCTTTTAGTTGCTTTTCTGTACTTGGTTTGTATTAGACTTATTATGGGTTGTGCCTTTTGAGACTTTGGTAGTTCTATCAGTTTATGTCATGACTCTTGAGACATTTGGTCGTTATATCAGTTTATATGCAGTTTCTTCTCTTATCTTTTGGTGTGTTTGCCAGTTATTACTTGTTTATCTTAAATTGCTAAATGCCAAAAGGGGGAGATATGTATATTCTATATTCTTTTTGTCTATATGTGCTTTTGGAAGAATGTTCTTATCAGGCCAACAAGATGCATTGTTTACGGGGGAGCTATTTTTAAGCTCGGTACTGATTATGAACTTATAAAAATTATAAAAATTACAAACCAACAAAGCAGGATGTTCTTCCTTGGAAACGTAGTTGCAACCGGACAGAACATACTTCTCGTTCTTCCTTGCAATCGCAGTTGCAAACAGATAGAACCGATAACAACTTGCAGAAGACATAAAAAAGAAGAAGAAGATGACGCAACTCTTGCTGGGTAATGAAGATCACCGTTGCTCAAAGTAAGATTTACCCCAGATCTGCTCCCTAGAACCAACAAATTTAGATATGAACTTCTGGAACGCTGAACGCTCGTTGTCACCTCCTTTCTGGACTCGTGCAAACACCTCTGGACTCTAATGGCGGTGTGGTGGCTATTTGTTTGGTGGCCCATGCAGGTCAGTTTGTCATTTTAGTTACATAAAAAGTCCAAGACGGGCCTACAATTAGGATTAAGGAGTCTTAGGAATCTCATCCACTTGCTAAATTTATCGTCTTTGAAATCCAAGTTCGTACTATCTCATTATGCATCCAGCTTGCTTTCGTACTACTCTTATAATTTTTTTACGGCAAGATGTAGTTGCGTAGTGGACGCATGGCTTTCGAAGCCAACCAGGCCAACGACACCACTCCTAGCAACGACATAACTCTAGTTACGCCAGGGAACCCGTCTTATGGAGGGGTTTCGACAAATCTGATGACTCTAGCAGGATTCGTACCACCTCCGACTATGACTTAGCATGAGGGTCAGACCTCGTAGACCTGGACGCAGCAAGAGGATCTGTTTCCTTCATTGCGTCTTTTTCTGCCTTGTTGACACAAAGTCACTGTCAACCAAATATTGATAACATTGACTAAATAATACTTGTAATAATTCAATACGACACACGACGACTACATCCAGCTCAAATCAGACGACAGCTCAGTTTTGTAATCAAGTCATTGTTGAGTCTGTATTTTTTATATTTATTGAGTCTAGACTGATGTAAGCTGAGTTGTGCTGAGCTCTTGAGACTTAACCTATAACCTACCCAAAATCCATAAGCTCCACACATCCAAATAAGCCCATTGGACCTTAAGACCCATTCTGTGCTCTGGAGACAGAGTTCGGGCCGAACTCTGCCTCCACACAGAGTTCGGGCCGAACTCTGTCCCCTAAAAATCAGCACCCTAATTTTTAGGGTTGGCTGGTTGCTAGTTGTCCAATGACCAAATATTTGAAAAATCCTACCAGAATTCTGGCCAAATTCTGCCTGCTAATATCCTATAAATAGGCCATGAATTCTCTCATTTTTATTCATCCAATCTTCTCTTCTCTTCTCTCTAAAGCTCAATACAAGCCATACCCTTCTTCATCTACTAGCCACAAGCTCCCTAAGCCTCAAGTGCTCAGCATCTTTCAGTTAGGAGTCTTATGCAAGAGTTCAAGAAGTCGCTTGGAAAATTCCAAGCATCGCCACTGCGATCATTTATAAGAAGTTGACGTGCTCTTCTGAAAAAAAGACACGAGGTGTAACTACTATTTCACAAATAGTGGATTTAATCCTGAGCTAGAGTTCTCAGGCCTGGACTAGTCCTCCACGAGGGAAATCAGGTTAAAATCGGCTGTGTTTGCGTATGCTTTCTTGCTCCTTATTTATTTCCGTATTTACTCTGATTAATTTTAGATTGTGAAAGAGTTTAATTTTTTTAATTGGCTATTATCGCTATAAACTCTATTTACCCCCCTATAGAGTTGCCATCTGTTCTTCATGCCTCAGATACCATATGGAGCATACCCATAACAATCGACTTATGGGTCGGTGCCTCAGATGCCCAGCCAGATGGGCAGGCTCAGTTGTTCCAATTTTTCTAGACCATGAAGCACCAATAGCTGTAGCAGACCGAGGCTATGAGGTGGAGCTTGATGATGGTTATAGAAATGTTAGCATAACCAACCCCTGTACCGATATCTGCATCAGTACCGGTATCTGTACAGCCTGTGGGAACCATTCATGGATATCAAAAAATGAACCCGAAGCCATTTGAAGACAAAGAGACACTGGAGGAAATCACCGAGTCGATGATTAGGACACAAAAGCTACTAGACGCTTCGCAGCTGCCACCAGACTTATGGATGATAGCCGTTCGGACCCAACTTGAAGGAAATGTACATCACTGGTAGGAGTCGATCGAGATATTGATAGAGGCCAGACTTGGGATCTGTGTCTAGAGAGCGAGATATCGATAGAGGCCAGACTTGGGAGCAATGTCTAGAGTATTTCAAGGAAAAATACTTTTATGTTATAGTTCGGGATGCTCTCTACGACCAGTTCCTCTATCTCAGACATGGGAACATGACCATAGAAGAGTATGATGCTGAGTTCAGTCTCCTTAGTCACTTCGATACCATCCTGATATCGAATGACGTGGAGAAGGCATGAAGATTTCAACATGGATTGATGAAGGAGCTCCAGAGGTACAATACAACATAGTCCATAGTTTCATATGTCGAGGTACTAGCAGAAGTCTGTCACCAGGAAGCTATTAACAAAGTCCTAATACTCCCGAGGCGTGTCACAACCCGCATCCAGTGTAGGGGCACGAGAAGTGGGTACGTCCAGCCTACGCTACAGTGTCGGCGGTAGAACGCTGTTCTAGGTCATGATCTCAACTAACCACAATATGATATACTCTCTAAACCGAGGACAAATCATAGAAGGTACAACTCAATCACAAGTCTAAAGATGGAAATAACATGATATAATAGATAATGAAATCCTCAAATGAAGATACAACAGAAGGAAAATAAATCCAAGTTAACAACATCAAGTCTCAACATCTCTAATTAATACAAATTCTGAATCCACAAACACAAATGACATAAAGAAAATAAGATAAACAGTCTAGCTATCTAATCTAGACAATGGTAACATCCTCAACAGCTGCCTGAACCTCCAGGGGATCCAGGTTGCAAGTGTCATCTAGGCCTGCTCCGTAGTAGGTAGGGCAGAACTCCTCCTCCTCCTCTATAATATTTTTAACAGGTCCAGTCAGGACATGAACGAGCATATATCTATCAAACAGTTCATATCATGGCAGGAAATATAAAGCAAGGAATAGAGTAAGATACATGAACTATAAGAAATGTACATAAAAGATAAGAAAGACATTTGTAAACTGGAAATATCTATATATAAGTAAGAACTGTAAGTGACTAAGTGATTTAGAGCACAAGATGGTATGTAATCGGCATGGGTTTGCACATGAATAACCTAAGTTGCTCATGAATAACACAGTTGCACATGAGAGCTGTATTGCACATGAATAACACAATTTCACATAAATAAGTAACAGAGTTGCACATGATAGAAAAGATCACATAACCATTTATACTCACCCTATCCCAATCAACACACAAGGATCTAGTCAAGTTACATTACGCACATGATGGTTTTGTTATACATGAAGCACATTTGAAAACATGGCCGTACATGAGAGCACATGAGAGTACATGAGAGCACATGAGCGTACATGAGTGCACATGAGAGTACATGAATAACACGAGAGCAAAGAATACGTAATGTACATGAAACATATGACATGAAGTACCCGATGCGCCCGCTAAGGGGGATAGCATCTCATGAAAAGATCCATATAATACCAATCCGTGATGATAACGTGACAACATCAAGTAAAGTAATCTAGAGTAAGAATATAAATCCTAAAAAGTATAAAACGATCAGAGAATGTACTCGCATGATATCCTGAATGTCCCATGAGAATAGATGTCCAAATCGGAGTAACTGAGTCCTAATTAGAGCAACATAGGTTATAATGTATCCAAGATGGTAATAATGAAGTTTACAATGCATTCTACATGATTCTAAACCATTCTAGGTCAAAGTCAACTCCTGGTCAACTTCGGTCAACAGTCTAGTCAAACTAGTCAACTCTAGTCAACTAGTCAACTCTAGTCAACTAGTCTAGGGTTTAGCTAAACTCAAGTCCTCTAGGCCAATTAGGCCTATCTTGTCAATCTAAGGTCAAACTAGTCTTCAACTCTAGGTTAGTCAACAACAACTAACCAAAATCCTATACCAATATAAACCATGGTCAATAACACCTAGCCAAAATGGTAAACCATATACTAAGCTATACAAAACCTATATATATATATATATATATATATATATATATATATAAATATATATATATATATATATATATATATATATATATATATATACAATACATACATACATTATAATATACCATATACAATACAACCCTACATACATATATACATATACATATACATATATATATACATTCACAAATATAAGTTATCCCATATATATATATATATATATATATATATATATATACATATATATATATATATATATATATATATATTAACAAACAGGCTTTTATTGAAAAGGAGAAACCGAGAAAGCAACAGAGAACGTAGACCGGGTCCCACAGGCGGGTCACCCGGTCGAAATCAAAATTCAAAAACCGACAAAGAAATGGGGAAAAAGTAGGGCACGTGGCGGGACTACGTGGGGCCCGAGGGGGCTGCTCCGGGCGCGGAGCCCGAAGGGAGAGCGTCCTGAGGAGGCATGGGAATCCCGGTCGACTGCGGGGCCCGAGGGGGAGGGGCCTCGGGACCCACGCCTTCGAGCCAGAGGGGGAAGCGCCTCCGGGGTCGTTGGCGGCCGCGCCCGGCGGGAGCTGCGACACGGCGGGGAGGCCCGCGGCAGCGCCTCCGGGAGCTGGCGGAGACGGGACCGCCAGGCTTGCAGGAAGGGGGGAGCCCGGGGAATGGGGCGCAGAGCGAGAGGCCCGAGGCGCCAGTACAGCCGAGCGGGAAGCGGGGGCTCCAGCGAGGGGGAGGTGCAGCCGAGCGAGGGTCAGAGGATCTGGAAATACGGCGAGGAGAGGACGCGACGGCCGGAGGGCGGGCCACGTCGACTGGGCCACTGCGAGGAGGGCCACGACAAGAAGGACGACGGAGGAAGGCCACAGCGAGGGGGCCGCTGCCGGGGGGGAGGGAGAAAACGCCGGTAAAAGCCAGGAGAGACCGGAGAGAAGAGCTCAGGGGGCAGGGCGCACCGGCCGAGGGCCCCCGGGGGCGCCTGGGCTAGCAGTAGAAGCGCTGCCCCCACGTCGACGCGGAGAGGAGACTAGCACCTCCGAGGGCGAAGGCATACCAATGAGAGGCGGCCGACTGGGCGAAGAGGGGGACCCAGTGCCACCGTAGGGTGGTGGGGTCCTGGGAGACCCAGTACCAACTCTGAGTGGAGGGGACCTGGTGGTAGGCTCCCGCCGCCGCCGAGGAGGATGGGTATGCTGCGACGGGCTGGGCGACAGGAGGGGGAGGGGGTTCCGCGACCGAGGACGGAGGATGCACGACGGGGGAGGGCTCTGGGAGGAAGGCCGCCGAGGTAGGGTGCGCGGAGGCGAGAGGGGCGACTGGATGAGTGGGGAGGTACGCCTGGGAGGGAGGCGAGGCGGGAAGGTCGACGGAAGGAGGGACCAGATTGAGGGGATGCGCCGACGGGGGGGTAAAGGAGGGGGGTGGTGAGTGGAATCGACGGAGTAGGGGCCACCGCAAGAGCCCGGGCCGATAGAGACGGAGGGGACGATCCCGGCTGGGCGGAGGAGTGCGACGGGGTGTCGAGCGCCGGGGGAGGAGAAAGGGGATCTGGGGTGGGGGGAGTGGAGGGAGTGACTGCGGCCTCTGGGGCGGAGGAGGACAACGCTGCGGCGGAGACTGCAGCAGCTCTGGCTGGTGTCAGCGGGGCTGGGCCAAGGAGGGAGGGGGCCGATGAAGCCCGGAGGCGCCGAGACCTGCGACTCCGACGTTGCGGAGGGCGTCGGCAGCTCCGTGGGCGGGGGAGGAGGGGGCCGCCGCACCATGGGCAGCCGCCTGGAGCAGGGGCTCCCTACGGGGGGGATCGACCGGGGGAGGCCCGACCTGCCGCCGAGACCGGGGAAGACGGGAATGCTGGGGGCCTCGCGGAGAGGCGCGGGTCGCCGGGTGGCGACCGGCCACCGCCCGGGAGAGAGAGGATGGATCTCGAGGGGCGTGCGAGCGCCGACCAGGGGGATCCAAGCCCAATAACCGTTCTCCATCAGTTATCCCATATATATATATATATATATATATATATATATATATATATATATACATATACATATATATAGAAATATAGAGATGGAGGGAAAGGGGCAAGGGGTTAGTTGTAAGGGTAAAGAGTTAAGATGTGTGTGTGATATGTGAAGGGGGACATCTCATGAATTCAAAGAACATGTATATATAAACAAGAATCATATATATATATATATATATATATATATATATATATATATATATATATATATATATATATAAACATGAATCATATATATTCATGAATTCAAAGAACATGTATATATAAACAAGAATCATATATATATATATATATATATATATATATATATATATATATATATATATATATATATATATATATATATATATATATATAATATATATATATATATATATATATATATATATATATATATATATATATATATATATATATATATATAGGTTGAAACGGAGCTTTATTGATGTATCAGGTGCAAAATGTCGAAGCCTATATAAGTAAGCGCATCTTGTGCGAATTGAAACCCAGACAACAAAAGATGCCAGATCCCAAAAACCAGTTGCTGGCCCGAGCCCAGGGTTAGGATAAAGTCGACCGGACTAAGTCTGCGGAGTGTGAACATCGCCTGCTAATCTTAGCAATTTGTCGAAGGGTTTTCCTGGTCAGCTGGTTGGTGTTGAATTGGAGACCTCCATATCTGAATTTGTTTTAATTTTTCCATAGGACCCAGATGCCGGCAGCTGCGATGATTTGATGCCCGTGGGACTCGCCCCTGCTGGTGAGGAGATCGTTGAAGCCCCCGGCTTGAAGATTATGCCTGCAACGGTGAGAGAGGCTGGCCCATAGTAGAGAAGCGAGGTCATCGGATAGCAGTACGTGCTCGATAGTTTCTATACGGGGGGAGGTACAACAGTGACATTTTGATGCGAGGCTAAAGCCGATGGAGGAAAGGGAGTCCTCGGTCGAAAGCTTCCTGCGGTACACTCTCCAAAGCAAAATAGACCATTTGGCGGGGATGCAGGAAGACCAGAATGGGGCGATTATAGGAAAAGGCACTCTGATTCCTCTAAGAACCGTCTTTGTTGAAGCCAACGAAAAGACTCCGCCGGACTTGGAAGTCCAGTTCCAGGCGTCGGAAACATCAAGGGGTTGCAGCGCGGTGGCTGCGAGTCTGACCTCAGCCTTCGGACCAAGCCACTCTCTGACCCTGTCCTATCTCCAATCCGAGTTCGGGTCCCATAAATTGCGGATCACACAGTTCGGTAGGGAATTAGGGGTTTGGTGGATGGCGGCATCTCCGAGCCAGCGTTCGTGGCATAGCAACGAACACCCGTTGCTAAGCTGCAAGCGGATGTGTGGTTCCGCGAGGTAACGCCCATAAAGGATGCGGCGCCAGGATACAGACGATTGGTTGTTAGCAACTGCGGTCACAAGGTAAGAGTATCATAAGTATCTGGTCGACATGAACCTGGTCCATATAGAGGTCTCCGTGCGATGCTTCCACCATAACTTCATAGGGCAAGCGTCGATGATGTTCAACAGTTTACAGAATCCCAACCCTCCCTCGCTTGTGGGTCTGGCCATGGTGTCCCAGCCAGCCCAGTGGTGTTTGTCTTTCCTATTAGAGTGGCCCTAGAAGAAGTCGGAGAAGAGGGCTTCTAATGAGGATAACACTTTCTTGGAGGGAGCAAACGGCCAGAGAGTAGTTGGGGATGGAAGAGAGGACGTGCTTGATCAGAATCATCTTACCGCCCGAAGAGAGGGTCGCATTGTGCCAGCCCTCGATTTTCTTTCTGACTTTGCTCACCAGGTTGTCGAAGATGCATACGTTTGCTTTTTCGTACACCAGCGGGCATCCCAAGTAAGAGAATCATGGATATGCGGTGGAGGAGGAGGTTAGGTTGGATAGATTTGCTGAGTGGATCCTGTCTGCTTTATGATGGGTGTAGATGACGCTTTTGTTGGTATTAACTCGCTGCCCTAAACATCTGGTGTATTTCTCTAGCATTTGGTGGACCACCACGACCGACCTGATGTCGCCAGAAGCGAAGATGAGTATGTCATCCGTGTAGGCCAGGTGGATGAGTAAGGGGCAACCAGTGGTGGTGTGGAAGTGATTGAATCTGGGGGTGTTAGCCATGCTGTTGAGATTTCTGCTTTATATAGAAGCATGGAAAAGTATAGGAATTTCTATGCGGCCCAGAATCAACATAAAACTTCATGCGGCTCAAAACCTGGAGAGTTTTATGCGGCTCAAAATCCCTGGGAGCTTCATGCGGCTCAAAAAGCTTCATGCAGCTCAAAAAGCTTCATGCGGCCTTATGCGGTTTGAAATCAGCCTAAACAGCTGGCCATAATTACTCTGACGTAAAGGCGACAGCTCTGACAGAGATGATGGATTTGACATAAAGACAAGACATGACATGCTCCTAAAAAGACAAGAAAATCATCATGATATCTGGCACAGTTCACAAATTCCAAGGAAGATTCTTTATACGGATCGCCTATGCAAACTTCATACAGTTCAGTCACGAAACCACTCTCTTGCGGCTCGATTATGAGATGTCCTTCATGCGGCTTGGTCATGAGACGTCCTTCATGCGGCTCGATCATGAGACGTCCTTCATGCGGCACGGTCATGAGACACTCTTCATGCGGCTCGGCTATGGGACAGTCCTTCATGCGGCTCAGCCAGGATGCATCATTCATGCGGCTCGCCACAGAGTAGCAGTTGAGATGCATGGCAGAAGTTGACCAAGTCTTAACAGTTTGGATTTAGTGCAACAAACAGATCATGATCAATCTTAACCAATCTCCAGCTGCCCACTTATCGAGGCACAGTTACAAGGATGTGGCCCAAAATTAGCCACATGGCTGTACACCCCATTACTCATGAATTCCTATAAATAGCAAGGTACTATTCCCTTGCATACAGACAGATACACACAGAGAGATATACACACACCCAGGCAGAGAGAGAGCATTTCCTTACCGGAGCCGAGGTTGCGTTCGATCGTCCAAGGAGTAAGGCAGAGTTGATAGCACTTTCCCGAGCCTCTACCGTCACCCCCCAGAATCAAAGCTAACCAATTATACTTAGATTGCTTTTCTAGGTTTTGTTCCTAAGCTCTCTTTTGTACAAGCGAGTTTGTAATTGTGAGTTAAAGTTCAGTCCTCCTATAAAAATGTTCAGTTCTACGATAATCAATGGCAAACACGATGACGATTCTGCTGGGGACTAACTTCTCCACTGCTGAGAAGTTGGTGACGCAATCAGACGCAGCCAAACTCGGCTCCACGTAACAGATGCTAGTTGTTCGCTTCGACCAGCAAGCGTTTGAAGAGATGCTCTCCGACGGGAGCGCTAGCACCATCCAGAAGCGAGCTAGCCCAAAGAAGTCCCGCAGGACATGGAGGCCCAAAATTGTTGCCCCTCCCCAAGCTCTGGAAGAAGTGTTCTTTGCTGCCCAAGACGGCGAAGAAGTCTCACATGTGGCCCCACTTCAGGCCGTAGAGGACCCGGCTGTTGTCACCCTCATTTTCCGTATTTCCCGTATTTCATATTTATACTCGTATCTGGATTTTGGCAGGTATTTTTATTTTTCTCAACTTGTGGAATTTCGGTATTTCTCGTATTTTGTGTTTTGGCATGGTTCGGTTTTAATTGGATTGGGTTGGTTTGGTTTGGTTTATTATGTGTATTGGAACACCTTAGCCTAAGCTCCACCCTCAACACACTATAACCCACCCTCTTTATAATCCCCATCTAACACTCTCTCTCTTCATTACAACCTCCATTAATTTCTTCTTCTTCTTCTTCCTCCACACAACAACACTCACCCCCTAGGCAAGTGCACCTTGCCACAATATGAGAACCCTCTTTTATTTGTCCATTTGCTAGATTAGGACTTGGTGATCAACATTAGAACTTGGTATTTTGTGATTTGGAGTCTCCATTGTTCTAGATCTAAGTTTTCTCCATTTTCGATTTTGCAAAGTTTTGATCTACTTAAGTTAGATTTTTATGGGTTTTGATGTTTCTTTGTGGAAGAGAGTTCAATTCCACCCTGGTTAGAACTTGGAAATCTGGATTTGGAGTTCGGATGGCCAAGTTATGAGATTTTGAAGTTTTGGAGCCATTGGAGCTTCTTCTCAGCCATGGAGAAGAAGACCCAGACCCTGCGTGCGTGTTTTTACGCGTACGCAGCTCTCTGCTTGCGTGCTTTTGTACATACGTAGCTCTTTGGCGTGCGTGACTTTTCACGTATGCCGCTCCCTGCGTGCGTGACTTTTCACGTATGCCGCTCTCTGGCATGCGTGACTTTTCACGTATGCCGCTCCCTGCGTGCGTGACTTTTCACGTATGCCGCTCCCTGCGTGCGTGACTTTTCACGTATGCCGCTCTCCTGCGTGCATGACTTTTCACGTATGCCGCTCCCTGCGTGCGTGACTTTTCACGTATGTCGCTCCCTGCGTGCGTGACTTTTCACGTATGCCGCTCTCTGGCGTGCGTGACTTTTCACGTATGCCGCTCCCTGCGTGCGTGACTTTTCACGTATGCCGCTCTCTGGCGTGCGTGACTTTTCACGTATGCAGCTCTCCTGCGTGCGTGTCTTGTGCGTACGCTGCCCCCTGAACCCCTTGCTTAATCCATTGGCTCTTAGAGTTTTGGTCTTATTTCTTTAAGCTTGGCTCTTCTATAGCCCTGTATATTGATATTTTATTAGATATTTTACGTCCATTTTATATCCTTACGCCTTTTGTCATGAACTTGATTTTACTTAATATGTTTGGAATGACTATTGTACATGGCACGGTATGACAAGGAACTAGCATAACACGGCAGTGACCCGTAGTGGTGCACTCCTGACATGACCAACCTGACATGATAGTGGCCCGTCGTGGTGCACTCCCGATAAGTACCCTGACATGATTTATCTTGATAACTTAACTTGACCTGCCTTGACACCGTGGGTAGTTCTTTCTTGCTTGCTTGTTAAATCCACTTGTCCTGTCTTGCATCATGTCTAGGGTGGGACTCCTGAGTACCATGGTCAGGAGTACCTACTAAAATGGATTAAGGTTAATAACTAGAATAACTCAGTAGTCATGAAGAGATGACACAGCTATAGGCAATCCCGTTACCTGGGCGCTCTTGGGATCTGTAGCCTGCCGTCGAGTAGGGCACATTTCCAGTACACCGTCGCGTGTTGTACCCTCTAAGTCACCTAAGGGTACATTTTTCTCCTGGGCGATGTACCCACCTGAATTCAACCCCTAATTTTCGACCTGGATAACCTGGATGGTCTGCAGGGCTTGTGGCTGTGGAACAATCTCACTGCATCTTGTTAGTAATTAGGCCTGTGATAACCCTAGTTAGTTAAAGTAGTAAGCCGTAGTATCTGCTTGGCCGTGATTGATTGAATGAGGTATAACCAGTTTAGCCATGTCTTGATCCAGTACAAAATTGCTTCTGTCTTGATTTCTTATATTATTATCTTGCCGATAAATGGTGGGAAACCAAGTTCTGTTCAGATGAAGGGTTACAACCCCGGTCCTTGTTTGGTTTACGGGTTGTAACCTGGCTATCGGAATAGTCCCATAGTTATCTCGTCGTATATCATCCTGTCATGTTTCCGTAAATTCTAGTTTTAATATTAAATTTTCTTGTGCTGATTGCTGGCTTTTGTTCTTATTTCGTGGCCCCCTTGTGGCACTTGCTCTTTCTGGGGTTGACCCAGCTGGTTTTGTGTGGCCAGATTTCGGAGCAGCTCCTGAGGATCTACCAAGCTTCCATCCCAATGGTGGCGACTAGAAGGAACCCGGGCTACGAGTGGGTTTTCTATTTTGTTTTGCTCACTCTATTGTAAAGTTATTCTTTTGAGGCGTTTAGCTGACGAGCACCTGTTAGCTCGATGCGCTTTTACTTACTGTCTGCCTACGGGCTGTAACATGATTAACAAATCCTAGGGTTGATCATGTATGACTTAACTCTTGCTAGTCCCCGCATTTTGTACGACTAGCTTCATGATCAGCTGAATATGTAATATTTGGGACGCCTTATTATTGTATATTTTAATGATCATACATCTTGCGACCTTACTTACTTGCTTGTGATTGAGACATTAGGCTTGTTCATGACCATAAGAGACTATTGGCTTGTAGTAAACCCTCATATTTCTAGACAGCCGTGACTGTATATCGAGGTGGTTTCCATTTCAATATACGTAGCTGGCTATGTCTGCCCCCGCTCTCCAGTATTCTGGTTCTGGGGCGTGACAACTGTCCCCAAGTCCGGCATAGGAAAACACTACGATGCTGAACTTGCAGGAGCAAATGGGAACTCTATGCGGTCCTGTAACGCCCCAGTCCCAAAATATGTAGGACGAAGAACGTAGACATGCCAGCTATATTCATACGAAGTATACTCCAATATATGGAAGCCTCGTATAAATACATAAGCTGTAAAATGCAGTAGAACCATAACTAATCTCATCCACACAAAATAAATGAATAGAAGATCTCATATAATCAACTATGAAATTGTCATTTGGTACATGTAGTTGGACGGAGACAAATCCACTACCAACTATGAAAAGAATTACATAACAAAAGAAAGATTTTGGCGAGCGAAGCGAAGACGATCCAAATACAATCATCCTCGAAGAATAGCGATGATAACGGCTAGAGCTAGAACACCTGCGAAAGACAATAGCACACACCTGGAGAGATAACCAGGTCCTCAGAGGGACGTAACAAGACACATAATATCATGCCATATAAACTGAATAAATATTTCTCGAATAAATAAGTAAATCGAATTATAACATGGTCCAATACGCACCTACTGAACGAGCGTACCATCCTCCCAACCAAACAAGGACAGGAGATGGTAAACTAATTCACGGTAACGTATCTCCCCATGCTATAAATCCAATATAGTATCCGGACCCCAACAAGGTTCAATACCTTCTCATCGAAGTAGTAAGTCACACCTACAACCAAACAAGGACAATATGTGACAAACTAATCCGCGACAAGTTATTATCCCAAGCCACGGTCAGATACAAGTACCCAAACCAAAGGTACTCGTACCTAACGGATAAGGGCGCCTAACCAACTCTAGGTGAATGCATTTTTAAGAACAGTTCATGGTCGCATGACTACCGGGTCAAGTCAAAAAAATACCAATGCAGTACCTCAGTAGCGAGTCACAACACCATATACTATTCCTCAGTATCGAGCGAGTCTATAGCATATAGTCTACCCATCATTCCTCAGTAGTGAGCGAGTCTACGATAGATAGGGTGGTAGTCAACTTCCAATCATGTTCTTCCCGTCCAATGCTAACTCTATAACCGCTAAGTCAAACTAGCATGCAACCTCTATTAGCGGTTATTCCTATCGCACGGCTTGTACGTACTGGTGGCCATCCAAACACGCACTTCCGTGTTCTACATGCGACACACAACTTCATGGTACAACGTGTCAAAGCCATGAATGCAACACATAAAGGTGGTCCCTTAAATCTAGGTTTAATGTGTAAGAAAATAATACATAGCAAGAAACTGAATAGTAAATTCTAACAGGTTATGCCATGTATCACAGTTTATTTTGCATAAAAAAATAATGAACATGCATGAAATATGAGCTAAAATAATTAACAGCAAATGGCAAGGTGTCTTGCCTGGTAGAGCGCCTGGTGTACTGCAATGATCAAGGTGGCATGGACTGCGACTTTGGTGCAACAACTATGCATGGTGCCCTCTGATGGTGGCACAGACAGTTCCATCGGGTCCAGAAGGGTCAAATTTGTTTGGGTGGACATAAGGTAGTCACGGTTTGATTTGAAGTTGACTGACGTAATATGAACATGTTGACACAAAAATAGTCTCAGACGTCAAAGCCACGCAAGTAATCTCAAGTGATGGGACAAACCCTGTCATTGAGTCCAGAATAGTCGAATTTGCTAAGGACGATATAGGAAGTTTGAATTTGCAAGGAAACAAGGAACAATTGGATTTAGTTAGGAAGAATTGATTCGAAGGAATAATTATATAAAGTAATTATGTATAACTATTTTAGAAAAATATTATATATGAAAACTATACTTTTACCAGTTGAAACGACTTAGGTAACTACCTAAAATATAAAAAAAATTATTTTTAGAGTTAATATTATAATTTGAAAAATAGAAAAAAATATTTGTGGCTTAAGAGTCATATATTTAAAATACCATAAATATATTTTAGGCCCAAAATCTAATATGGTATCTAGTCACAAAATAATATAAAAATAATAATAGTTATAAAACATAATAATAATAATAATAATAATAATAATAATAATAATAATAATAATAATAATAATAATAATAATAATAATAATAATAATAATAATACTAGTTTACAAAAAAAAAAACACCAAAACAAAACAATTAAATAGATAATAAAATAAATAATAAAAATAACAAAAAAAAACAACAACAAAAATCTATTGCAGCAGTCGAATGACTGCTGCTACTGTTCCTAAAAAAAGAAGGTGAAAAATAAAGGGAAAGAGAGAGAGGAGAAGAGAGAGTGGCGGTCGGGAGAGGGGCATCGCAGCGTTGCGGCGGAGACCGACCGGGGCACCGGCGATCGCGCACGAGGCGCGGAGGGGAGTGAGGAAGGTGAACGGAAATCGAAGCTCGGGGAGGAAGCTCGGCGGATCCACGGAGGAGAAGGGGAGAACGGAGGGAGAGAGGTGCGGGCGAGTCTGCTCCGGGGAGAGAGAGGAAAGGAGAACGGAAGGGCCAGGAGGCTGGGCCGGCCGGCGAGCGGTGCGGCGAGATGGTCGAACTGCGGCGGAGCGGGGCGGAGAGAAGAGGGCTCAGGTCGGGAGGAAGCGGGTTTTGGCTGGTGGTTCGGCCGGACGGAGCGGCGGAGGGAAGAGGGCTCAGGTCGGAATGAAGCGGGTTTTGGCTGGGGGTTCGGCCGGACGGAGCGGCGGAGGGAAGTCGAAGGGCGGCGGAGGCGGTTTGGTTGTCGGCCGACGACGGCGCATCTGAAGGCGCGGCGGTCGCCGGGACCAGAGGGAGACGGCGCGCATCTCGGGGCGGCCGATTGAGGCTTAGGCGGATGGTCAGGGATGAGAGATGGTGAGTCGGGGTGACCGGAGTGGGCTCGGCGCGGTGAGGCACGGAGATGGTTTGCTCGTACGGGGGTTCGGCGACACAGCCGGTGGTTCGGCTTTTGGTGGAGGTCGGAGCGAGGTGCGGCGGTCTCACTCGCCGGCAACGTTGGTGAATGCTGCGACCGGGTCGGACGGGAAGGACGAGGGTTTGGCACGGCCGACGGATGGAGGTAAGGGTTCCCTTTTCTCTCTTTGCTGGGTTGATGTTGTGGTGGTGACTGGTGTTGGTTTTGGTTTTTGGTTGTGGCGGAGCTGCCAACAATGGCAGCGGTGGTGGTTTGCCGTGGGTTGGCCGGGATTTGGACAGTGGGTTGGGGACGTTGTGGCGGTGTAGGGAGAGTATGGTCTGCAGTTGATGGTCAATTGTGGTGTGGACAGTGGCTGTGTTTATTCTGGATAGTGGCGGGGATGTGATGATGACGACGGAGATGGTGGTGGCAGCGGGTGGCTGTGGTCCGAGTGGAGTTTAGAGTTAGGATTAGGGCTAGGGTTTACTGTTGCGTGTCAGGTTATGTCCGACACAACAGAGAGGCTCGGGAGAGGTGTCCTGCGAGACACGAAATTCTTTTGACGTCCGGGGTTGTCGGACGCAGGAAATCAATGTACTTGTACAAGGGATAAATAGTGGATGGGGTAGGGGACACGGACACGATGCACCAACTTGGGTTGTGGAGAATTCGTGGATGATAAAAATATTGGAGGAGTACCTGCCTATTTATAGGATGCGGAAATTTCCAATTGGATAGGAACTAGGAATAGTTTAAACCCAAAATAGATAATCCGTAATTTAATTTAAATCAATTTAAACCCAAATCCAATCCAAATCCAATTAAATCTATTTAAATTCCCTTAGTTTAAAATCAAATCATTAAATCAAATTTTAATATTAACTATTTAAATAAATACATAAATTCAAATTAATATTTAAATCTCCACAATAAATTAAAATATATTTTTCCAAAAATATTAATAATAAAAATTTCGAAAATTGCATTTTTATTTAAAACAACTATTAAATATTTACGAGATATATGTATGCACAAATATTATTTACAAATATACATTTTTCTAGCATACCATTTTATTAAAATATATTTTATTAATATAACTGTTTAAAAAGGCTTTTCAAAAATAAAAATATAAATTTAGAATTTTGATAGCTAAAAATAATTATTATATATATTTCCTTGAAACAATAAAAATAGGAAAAATATTTTTCCAAAAATGTGTACGCTCGCACATATTCGCACTCGTCGAGCAATCACGAAAATAAAGTTTCGTGCGCGACGTACAATACGGCTACGCAAAGTATATTACAAATTTTTTTTTTTAAATCAGTACAAAAATCGATAAAAAATATAGTAGAAATTTAGGGGTTTTACAGGTCCAGGAAGAAGCCGCATAAGGGTGCCAGCCGCATGCAGAAGGCTCATGCGGCCACCAATCCCAGCCGTACGCAGAAGGCTCATGCGGCCACTAATCCCAGCCGCATGCAGAATGCCTATGCGGCCACCAATCCTAGCCGCAGGGAGATGACCTATGCGGCATCCAATCCCAGCCACCAGCCATCTTCCCTATGCGGCTCGGGTTTAGTCTTTGACTGCCTCTCATGCGGTCATGACATCAGAAGCTCCAATGAGAATGTGCCAGATTTTATGCGGCACAGTTTGGACTCTTCCTACTATGCACCCTCGGGTGCTAGAACGAATAAGTCTAGGACAGCACGGGCTCGTCGAGCTTAGTCAGCTGTCCCAACCTCTGACCATCAGAGAGTCCCACTAACTGTTATGCGAGCCTCTGATGAAAAGTTGTACAGAACCACCCGTGTCCAGCCCCCGGCAGAAAACGGACAGGATGGTTCCCAAGAGTCTCCCAATAATGATCGAGGGCAAGTACTTTTACTAGCCCCGCATCAGGGAGCAAACATGATACCAACGCACTCGTACGATCGGGATTCCCGGGCCCACAAAACGAGTATAAAGGTTGATCGAGATGTACTTGACTTACGAGATGTGATTCTTCACAAGCACAAGGAAAGAGAAGAAACCTTGGTGTGAAAAGAGTCCTTCTATGGATATCACTGCACTCAAGTCATTGTCAACTGCTGCTGCAACAAGACAGCAGTACAAGAGGATCGGCAGTCCGTCTTCCAACGACTGCAACAGACAGGACCGGTCCTACAACAAAGCTCGGGAGACGAGGCGCTTCCTTTTTCCTCCTGTAACTCTGCCCGGAAGGTCCCTATCGGCAAAGGAGGGAAGAAAATAAATACCTCCAGCCCGATAATCTCAACCAGCGTGGCCAAGAAACTCTCATCTAAGCGGTTGTCTACAGCCGTCACTTGAGGGGTTTATCAAGGTACCCGCTCAAAGACAAAATCTTCAACACTTGGAGATTCGTTATCTACATCCCTGGGGGTAGTTGAAGCTGGGGGTAGCACTCCTCGGAACATCCACAATAATCCAGTGTTTTAAGAAGATGAACCAGGGAAAATAATCCCCCCAACAGACTCAGACGTCCTTGAAAATGTCCACAAGAGCCAAGACGAGGCAACCTCCTATACAGGGGGTAGCACTTCCTCCGAGTCCAAACCAGAGGAGAATATTCCTATATACCCCGACGACTTCTCTATGCGAGGGTATGATTTAGAGGGCACATCTTCTACGGTTCCTTCCACTTCTCCTCATGTGAGAACGGTATTCATGACTGAGAATGATCAAGACGGTCCCAGTGATCGGCAGCGCCTCGACACTCTTGAGGCCATAATTTAAACCTTGGTTAAGTCAGTGGACGAGATCAAGGCGGCCCTACCGGCTCTCCAAGGAAGGACACCTGGCCAAACAAGCTTGGGTCCCGCTGTCAATGCGGACTCAAACACAACTACGCCAACCCCGGGCGATAATCCACCGGAATATCGGCTCCCACTACTGCAGAAGAGGCTAGGAAGACGAGAAGAGAAGTCCAGGAGCTCCGTGTAATGTTCCACGCCCGAAAAACCTCTCAGGACCTCAGGATACGACAACCGTATCCCGCTGCATGGAGAGATGTCCCCTTCCCTCCACGATACAAACCATTCAACATCAATCCATATAATGGGAAGACCTCTGCAAGCCGATACATGACCTACTTCGAAGTCACAACAGACCATCTGCCGCATGACGACGCCATCCTCACGAGGTTGTTCATTCGGGCATTAGAGGGGGTCACATTCGATTGGTACCGCAACTTGCCAGATAACTGCATCCATTTCTTCGTCGACTTCAAACATATGTTCCTGGAAAGGTTCTACGAGGTGGGACAAGATGTGACAATGTCAACCCTCATGGATGTTGTTCAAGGAGAAAAAGAGCTGACAAGGAATTACATTGAGCGATTTCGCCAAACCGTGATGAAATTGCCCTCCGGTAACCCGGACACTTCTTTAATTAAGATTTTCCAAAAGAGGCTGCTCCCCACAATCAGCCTCTGGATGGGCGAAAGTCAATTTAAGGACTGGAAGACCTTTATCATCAGTGCCACTAGCGCAGAAGCAAAAATGAAGAAGGCTCGTCAACTGGGATTGCATATCTCGGATGGAGAGGATAAGGGCAAACGCCCTAATGCCAACAACAACAACGGTGGCAGTTCCTCTAACAACCGAGACACCAAAGGCAAACAGGCTATGGTGGCCAACACAGCCCTGAAGCCTGAACCGAAGCAGGTAGAGAAGCAGTGGCCTCAGGTGACTTACTCTTTCGAGGATAGCCATGTTAAGCCCATCTTTGACATGCTCTTGCAAGGAGATAGAATTCAGCTCCCTCCGCCGAGACATAAACCTCGACATGCAGAGATGGAGAACCTGAAGTAGTTTTATTTCCACCGTTACGTCCACCACGCTACTCAAGACTGCTTCCAATTGAAGCGGTACATCCAGAACCTCATCGATTCCAAGGCCCTGGCCATTGATTTCGAAGAGGTAACCGTGGCTGCCAACATGGTGTCGGTCTAATTCGGCAGCTTTCTTCCAACAAAGACTCAAGCTGGCATAGTACCCATCCCCCGGGCAACAATGGAGGTCACTAATCTTCTACCTCCCCGAGACCAGACGATTGGGCTGGTGCCCCTCACCACATCAAGCGGGAAGGTCATGTGGATCCACCCGGACTTGGTGCCTGAAGTAACTCAGTCAGCATCATCCCCTACCGACAAGAAAAAGGGCGGGAAGACTAAGTCCTGCCACACAATCTCAGCCAGTATTGAAGAAGCAACAGCTGTCGTTATCCATTCCGGTGCACAATCTCAACCCATATCAGGTAACTCGGCTGAAGAACGTCAGCTGGCCACTGCTAATGCCCCAGGACCTTCTCAGCCTTCGCCGGCCGACAAGCCTAAGCCAAAGGAGACCCGCCTTGACAAGCCGCTCCGTAAAGACGTACCTCAGGGGCTGGAGAGGCCTTACAATTTTGACATCCTGGCACAATTGTCCAACACACCAGCCAAATTGTCATTATATGAGCTCTTGAGACTCTCAAAGGATGTTCGCGTCGCACTGAGCGAAGCACTCCAGAATGCTGACGCTTATTTGGCTCAGGTCAAGCTTACATGGGAGAGCTCGCCAGCGGATCTCCAGGACAACGCTTATACAGGTGCAATGTCCAACATCGTGTTCACTTCGCAGGATATGCTTATCAAAACCAACATGCACGATCGCCCTCTGTATTACACTGGATACGTCGGCGACGTCAAGGTAGATCGGATGCATATTGATCCCCGTTCTTCAATAAGCATTATTCTGAAGAGCTTGCTTCACCTCCCGCACATCCCTATGCATCGGATGACACCTACCAGCACCACCATCAGCGGTTTCAATTCAGGGAGAAGCTATCCTATTGGAAAGATTTACCTGAAATGCCAAATTGGCGACCTTCAGTCGGAAGTGACTTGCTACGTCATAGACGCAGATACGTCCTACAACATTCTCCTGGGGCATCCATGGATACACGATTATATGATCGTGCCCTCCACATTGCACCAGTGCTTCAAATATGTCGACAAGTACAGCTTCGTAAAAATGGAATTCGCCGACATCGATCCCTTCAAAGGGGTCGAATTCTACTATTCGGATTCCTGCTTGTACGAGAAATCGAAAAGGCACCTGATCAAAGAGGATGCTCATGAGCAGACAGAGGCTACAATGGGATCAGAAGAACGTCTGAAGATCCATCTCCAGGCCCGCAAACCAGGCAAAACTGTACCTTGTAGCCACTCTGCGTAAAGAAGCAACCAGTCTGCCGGTGCTCACTGCACAAAAGAAGCAGATGGTTATCCGACTCCTAAGGTCTAGCTAGGGGCCGAGACCCACTGTGGAGCCAATGATAATCAGGCTGCCAAGAGCCGGCCAACAACAATCAGACGAGATCAACCCTTTTGTTAAGTCGATGGTCATTCGTCTCCCTAGGACAAATCGACAACCAAGCACTAAGCCAGGGACTGCTAGTGAGCCAACAACTCCACGTCCAGCACTAAGCGCTAAGCCAGGGACCGCTAGTACGCCAACGACCCCACGTTCAATACCCCCAGTGGGACCCTTGACGATCAAGCTGCCTAGGTCATCCTCCCAATCTTCATTAATACAGGGGGTGGCAGAAGAGGAGTTAGAGCTAGCCAAATATATGGCTGCACACACTGATGTTCCTTCTGCAGATGATATAATACCACCAGAAAAGATACCTTATTTTATTAATAAAGGGTTATCTTTGAACTACCTCGAGCTTAACAAGCTTCGTATAATGTATGCTATGGAACACGGTATAGGCATCAACTTACACACACAAGTGACAAATGTCTATACTACAAATCAACTTACTCCAGTAGAAGGCGCCTGCTTCATAGTCGCGGAAGAAGATCATCCAATCATCTTCGGCCGAAAGAATGGTCAACAGTCCTTCAGGCCAGAAGAAGTCGATCTCGAACCTAAAACCGGGAGACTGCCCCTTTATCTATATAGCTCCCGATCCAAGTACCTCATACAAAAATAGGGGTATGATATGGAGACTACACCAGGTTTGAACTACGGCACCGGCCGGCGATTATCTTTGCAATTGCCAGTCCTGGCTGGAAAACTACGAGATTATTACAGTAAGACCAGGCATGGTCTAGGCTATGTTACACCTGCAACAACTTCGGAGAGCTCGGATGAGGAATGCGAATGGAATTCACATTCGACTGGATCACCCACTTCTGATTCGGATGTCAGCATCGGGGACGTATTCAGGCAAGCTTGGTCTGTCAACATGGCATTTGCTGATGCCTACGAAGAAGACGAAGACGTACCCGAACTTCTTGAGTTAGAGCCTTGGGTCCAACAGCTAGATGTGCAATGGGAGAAGCGTTTCGAACGAAGAGATCCCCTACCGAAGATGAGGTTATGCAAGTTGACCTCGGCGATGAATCCTCTCTAAAGCTAATCTTCGTTAGCAAAAGTCTGACAAATGAAGAGCGGGAGTCGCTATTGCAACTCGTCAGAGAGTATATTAACGTGTTTGCCTGGAGCTATGAAGACATGCCAGGGCTAAACCCCGAGATTGCACTCCTTAAGCTCAACATTCATCCGGACGCGAAGCCGGTCAAGCAACAGCAACGACGGTTCCATCCAGACATCATGAATTCTATCGAAGCCAAAGTCAACAAACTAATAGCCAGCGGCTTCATCCGTGAGGAACAACATCCCGACTGGGTTACCAATATAGTACCGGTCCTCAAGAAAAATGGAAAGTTTCGAATTTGCATCGACTTTCAGAATCTGAACGAAGTATGTCCAAAATATGAGTTCCCTCTTCTTATTATTGACATAATGATTGACAACACATATGGCTTTGAGCACATGTCGTTCATGGATGGCTTCTCAGGATACAACAAAATCAAGATATTTTTTGACGATGAAAAGCATACATCATTCTGAACGCCAATTGGTGTTTACTGCTACACAGTCATGCCCTTGGTTTAAAAAATGTCGGTGCCACATATCAACGAGCTATGAGTGTCATCTTCAGAGATTACCTGCGTAAGACAGTGGAATGTTACGTCAACGACATCGCCGTCAAAAGCCGCTCTAAGGGAGATCATCTGTACGATCTTAGGACAGTATTCGACCTGATACGAGCACACAACTTGAAGATGAATCCCACCAAATCCTTCTTGGCCGTATCTAGCGGAACAGTGAAGTCTATCTTTGAGAACAGTGAAGCCCCTTTGAGTTGATCAAACAAGTCATCTATCCTCGGGAGGGGGTATCTGTTCTTGATTGTCACTGAGTTCAAGGTACGATAATCTACACATAGCCTGGACGTACCATCCTTCTTTTTTCACAAGAAGCATCGGGGCTCCCCAAGGCGATCCACTTGCACGAATGAATCCCTTGGTCCTGAGTTCTTCAATCATTTTGTACAAAATCTCCAACTCTGAAGGCGCCATCCTGTAGACTCGCTCTGATACTGGTGCTATTCCGGGGACCAAGTCTATAGTGAACTCGATCTTCCGCTCTGGCGGCATCCCTGGAAGTTCCTCTGGGAAGACATCTGGGAACTCTTCAACTATCCTAGGCAACTGCACTGCTGCTACTGCCATCCGTAATACTGGAGAAGATGGCTCCACCGTGCCTCTGGAAAAGGAAAACTCTGGCTCTCCTGGAATACTGAAAACAACTCTGCCGACATGGCAGTCTATCCTAGCATACTGGTTCCTCAACCAATCCATGCCTAGGACTACATCATAGTCTGCCATTGGGAATTCTATAAATCTAGCGGGGAACTCTCTACCGCTAACTACAATTCGACACGAGGAAAACACTCGATCTACTCCCACAAGACCATTACCAGTAAGTATATTGAGCCTCACTGATAATGACTCGGGCTCCAATCCTATCCGTGTCGCGAATCGTGCAGACATGAATGAATGCGATGCACCAGAATCAAATAATACCAATGCTGGAAAGGAGTTGACGAGAATAGTACCTGCCACTACCTCACCTGGTACAACTTCTTCTTCCATAGCCATCATCATGGCCTGACCTCTAGCTGCGGGTCCCCTCTACTGGAAACCTCTCTGCCTGTTCTGCACTTGGGCTTGGGTATACTGCTGTTGGTTCTGCTGATGAAATGCCTGGGCCTGAGGCAATAATGGCCTCGGGTACTGCTGCTGCTGCACAGGTACTGGTCCCCTAACCGATGGACTGGTTAGGATGGAAGAGGAAGAACTACCCCTATTCGGGCAGGCTCCTATCTTGTGATCTGCCGCTCCACAAGCTAGCCACAATCCTTGCGCCCTACGATAATCTGCCACCACATGGCCTGGCTTCCCGCAAAGAGAACATCCCATCGCGGAAGTTTGCTTCTGCTTCTGCTGATGCGGGTACGTCGGGGCCGAATGCTGAACCGACGTCACTGAGGCCGCCCGCCTCGGAGTTCCAATGGTCAAACTTCTAGCTGCCGGGGCTGGGGCTGATGATTGGTGCATCTGACTGTGGGACCGCTTCCTACCTCCGGTCCTATCTACGATCCTCTGGGAGGTGTACTCATGCCTCCTAGCTGCTCTCAAAACTGCATCGAACGTCTGGTGCTCGAACTGCTCAACTGCCAATAAAATCTCCAAATGCAGTCCTTGTTGGAACCGCTGGGCCCTATCAAACTCGGTCGCCACCAAGGTGGGGGCAAACCTACTGAGCCTAGAAAACTCAGTCGCATAGCCATCGACCGTTCTGCCTCCTTGCTTCAAGTTGGTAAATCTGGTCTGCAGGTCGTACCGAGCCACAGCATCGAAATACTTCGTCTGGAACCTCTCTCTAAGCACTGCCCAAGCAATGGGTGCCACTAATCCCATGGCTTGCGCCGCCCACCAACTGCGAGCCAAGTCCAACAACTGTAGGCGTACCACCGCCACCTTCTCATTCTCAGGGGTCCTTGCTGCTTCCAGAACCACCTCGGTATCCTGAAGCCAAGCGTCCGCGGCAATCGCATCCTCGCTTCCGTCGAAGAAGGGAGGGTTCAGGCGCTTGAAGCTGTTGGCCGCGCTGTTCCCTGGATGACCGTCTCTGGTCAAAGCATCTGCCACAGTTTGGTGCAAGGCGTCTCCTCTGCGATCCTGGGAAGCTATCAAGGTCCTGATGAGACCTACCAAGGTACCATCATCAAGTTCCACAGGCTGGACGGGCCGAACTGGGGGTTCTCCTCCAGTAGGTATAACACTGGAGGCTACTCCGGAGTGCTGGGCTTGATCTCCAGGTTGCTGCTGGTCCACGGGAGGTGCTCCTCCTTGCTGATCGGCAGGGTCAGGTACAGTACCGCTGAGGAAGACGACACAGGAAAACAATAAGGAAGGACCAGGACAGATCAACGATACAAGCATGTAATCAGGACAAGAATTCCAGAGATTTGAAAATACGGGCGAATATCAAGGGCGAATACTGATTGAGACATCTATTCGGTAAACCCTCACATATCTTGATTCATAAGACCTGCATGGGCCACCACTTAAACCATGTCACGCCCCAGAACCAGAATACTGGAGAGCGGGGGCGAACATAGCCAGCTACGTATATTGAAATGAAGTCTATCTCGCTATACGGTCACGGCTGTCTAGATATGAGGGTTTACTACAAGCCAACAGTCTGTTAAGGTCAAGCCTACCGTCTCAATCTCAAGCAAATAATATAATCACAAGATGTTTGACCACCAAATATACAATAAAAGGCGTCCCAAATATTACATATCAGCTGATCATGAAGCTAGTCGTACAAAATGCTAGGACTAGCAAGAGTTAAGTTATACATGATCAACCCTAGGATTTGTTAATCATGTTTACAGCCCGTAGGCAGACAGTAAGTAAAAGTGCATCGAGCTAACAGGTGCTCGTCGGCTAAACGCCTCAAAAGAATAAATTTATAATAGAGTGAGCGAAACAAAATAGAAAACCCACTCGTAGCCCGGGTTCCTTCTAGTCGCCACCATCGGGCTGGAGGTTCGGTAGATCCTCGGGAGCTGCTCCAAAATCTGGCCACACAAAACCAGCTGGGTCAAACCCCAGAAAGAGCAAGTGCCACAAAGGAGGCTACGAAATAAGAACAAGAGCCAGCATATCCGAACATAAGAAATAAAAGAAAAGTACAAGTAATAAAGGGCACGTCAGGACAATAAACGACTAGGGACGTGGAACCATTCTGGGAGCCAGGTTACAACCCGTAAACCAAACAAGGACCGGAGTTGTAACCCTTCGCCTGAATAGCTCCTTTACCCAAATATTGTTAAAGCAAGTAAAACAATCATGTTCAGGAGTACCAGGTACAGGGACTAGACAAGACTTAGACAAGGCTGGACTCCATCCATTCATAAGCAGCCAAGCAATTACTACGGCTTACTACTTTAACTAACTAGGGTTGTCACAAGCCTAATTACTAACAAGATGCAATGAGAATTTCCCAGTCCCAAGCCCTGCAGACCATCCAGTTATCCTTCCGCGGGTTGAGAGTATGGTTGGGTACATCGCCCCGGAGACGATATACCCTTAGGTGACTTAGAGGGTGCAACACATAATAGTGTGCTGGAAATGTGCTCTACTCGTCGGCAAGCTACAAGTCCAATTAAGAGCGCCCAGATAACGAGATTGCCTGTGACTGGAAATTCTCCATGAACTATAGTTTGATCTAGTTATTAGCCTAATCCATATTCGGTATAAATCCCTGACCGTAGGAACCAGGGAGTCACGTCCTAGACATGATGCAAGACAAGACAAGTGGATTGCACAAGCAAGCAAGCAGGAACACCCACGGTGTCAAGTTGAATATACGAGTCAAGTTAGCCGTCGCAACATCATCAAGATAAATCATGTCAGGGTACTTGTCAGGAGTACGCCACGACGGGCCACTATCATGTTCGGTTGGTCATGTAAGGAGTGCACCACTATGGGTCACTGTCGTGTTATGCTAGTTCCTTGTCATACCATGCCATGTACAATAGTCATTCCAAACATATTAAGTAAAATCAAGTTCATGACAAAAGGCGTAAGGATATAAAATGGGCGTAAAATATCTAATAAAATATCAATATACATGGCTATAGAAGAGCCAAGCTTAAGGAAAAATAAAACCAAATCTCCATGATTGGACAGATTGCGCAAGGGTCCCTGGGGTCGGGTTGCGCAGGAGTCAAGTGCGCCAGGGGCCAAATGCGCAGGAGTGAGATGCACAAAAGTCGGCTTGCGCTGAGCTGGTTGGCGCAGGGGTCAGATTGCGCATGAGCAGACTGCGCATGAGCAGACTGCGCAAGAGTCCCTGCGCGCTGGAGTTGAGCGCAGTTCACCATTGGGCAAGCTGCGCGGTCGGCGCTGCGCTAAAGAGCGCAGGCCGAGAGGAGGATGCGCAATCCAGCACTGCGCTAAAGAGCGCAGGCTGCAGTCTGCTACTCCAGGTCGAGAGGAACTCTTCAAGAACACCAAAGTTCGAATCTTCATATCTTGGTCAAATCAAAACCAAATCTAGATTTTCAAAGGTCTAACTTGAGTAAAATTGAATTTTCTTCCACATAGATGCATCAAAACCCACAAAAATCCAACCAAAATAGATCAAAACCATGTAAATCCGAAAATAGTTAAAACCTAGATCTAGAACAATGGAGACTCCAAATCACAAAATGTCAAGCACTAATGTTGATCACCATGGCCTAATCTAGCTAATGAATAAATAAAATGTGGTTCTCATGTGGTGGCAAGGTGCACTTGCCTATGGTGTTTGGTGTTGTGTAGAGGAAGGAAGAAGAAGAAGATGGAGAAATAAATGAGAGAATAAAGAGGAGAGAGAAAGGTTGGTAGGGATTAAATGAGGGTGGTTGTGGTGTGTTGAGGGTGGAGCATAGGCTAAGGTGTCCCAATGCATATTGAACCAAACCAAACCAAACCATTTCTCCTCCACAAAATAAAACCAAGTCACGTCAAAACCTATTTTACGAGAAAATCCAAAATTCTACAAGTCGAGCCAAAATACAATTACAGGCCAGAATCTAAGAAAATAAAATACAGGTCCAAGATACATGCAGGCTTAACCAAAATACGTGTTCTGAGATATGGGTGTTACAACTCTACCTACCTTAAAAGAATTTCGTCCTCGGAATTTAAATCAAGATGCTAAAGGTGTAAGAGCCAGCTATACTATTTACCAATAAGCTACACTAAACAATCAATCAAGCAATCACACATGCAAGCAAGGGATGGAGGGCATAAGGCATAAGGAAGACGTTATACCTTACGAGTCAAACAGGTAGGGATATCGCGATCGAGTGTCGTCCTCACGCTCCCACGTTGACTCACCTAGAGAGTGATGACCCCAAGCAACCCGGACTAAACTAATAGTCTTGTTCTTGAGTATTTTCTCTCTCCAGTCCAATATAAACACGGGCCTTTCCTCATACGAAAGGTTGGTACCAACAACCAATTCTGAATGGTCTAGGATATGGCTCGGGTCCGGGATATACCGTCGTAATTGGGACACATGGAATACGTCATGCACCTCACTTAACGACGGCGAAAGAGCAAGACGATAGGATACATCTCCTACTCGCTACAGGATATTGAACGACCCTATATACCTAGGACTAAGCTTTTCTCGCACGCCAAAGCGAATGACGCCGCGGTTAGGCGAGATCCTAAGGAATACATGGTCGCCGATAGCAAACTCTAAGGGTCGACGATGAGCATCAGCCCAATGCCGCTGGCGATCTTGGGCAACTCGAAGACAATCTCTGATCCTTCTGACCACTTCAACTGTCTGGGCAATCATCTCTGGACCGAGCATCTGCCTCTCTCCAACATCATCCCACGCTAGCGGGGATCTGCACTTCCTTCCATACAGAGCCTCGAATGGTGCCATCTGGATGCTGGCCTGGAAGCTATTGTTGTACGAGAACTCCACCAGATACAGGTGATCTTCCCACGAACAACCGAAGTAAAGGGTACAAGATCTCAGAATGTCTTCAAGAGTCTGGATTGTGCGCTCTGACTGGCCATCTGTCTGCGGATGATAAGCTGAACTGAACTGGAGACGAGTTTCCAAACTCTCTTGCAGGTTGCGCCAAAAGTGCGACGTAAACCTCGAATCTCGGTCCGAGGTGATACTGACGGGCACACCGTGAAGCCTGACAATCTGCCTGAGGTACTTCTCTGCCAACTGAGCCGTTGACTGCCCAACTCTGAATGGAAGAAAATGAGCCACCTTCGTGAGCCTGTCAACTATAACCCAAATAGCATCTCTACCAGCTGGGGATCTAGGCAATCCAGTCATAAAATCCATGGTCACATGCTCCCACTTCCATTCTGGAATCGGCAAGGGCTGAAGAAGTCCAGCGGGCCTCTGATGTTCAGCTTTAACCTGCTGGCAAACTAAACACCGAGAGACAAATCGGGCTATCTCCCTCTTCATGCCATTCTACCAGAAGTGCTGACGGATATCACGGTACATCTTCGTGCCACCGGGATGAATAGAATACTGCGAACTGTAAGCTTCTGCCATGACTTTCTGTCTGATATCTCCACTGGGTACACAAAGACGAGAGCCGTGTCGAAGTATACCATCTTCATGAATGCACAACTCTGGCCTTCTTCCTGCCTCATACTCTGCTCTGAGCCGCTGAAGCTTAGAATCTGTAGACTGCGCCACTCGGATCCTCTCAACTATGCTGGACTGAACCTGTAGACTGGCCATCAATGCCACGTTGGAAGGAAAAACCACTTCAATTCCCATCTTTTGAAAATCTGCTAATAACTCTGGTTGCACCGTTAGAAAATAAACTCCGGCTCTCCGGCTCAACGCATCTGCTACAACGTTGGCCTTCCCTGGATGATACTGCAAATCCATATCATAGTCCACCAGTAGCTCGAGCCATCTTCTCTGCCGCATATTAAGGTCCTTCTGGGTGAAAACATACTTCAGGCTCTTGTGATCAGTAAATATCTTCACTCTATCTCCGTACAAGTAGTGTCTCCACAACTTAAGTGCAAACACTACTGCTGCTAGCTCCAAGTCGTGGGTCGAATAATTTTTCTCATGGTCACGAAGTTGGCGTGATGCATAAGATATTACCTTCCCATGCTGCATCAAGACACATCCCAATCCTCTGCCTGAAGCATCGCATTAAACTGTGAATCTGCCGTTATCAAACCTTGCTTCAAATTCTCAAATGATTCCTGGCACTCTGCTGTCCAAGCAAACTGCACATCCTTGCGGGTCAACTGGGTCATCGGCACTGAAATCCTTGCAAAATCTGAAACAAATCGCCGGTAGTAGCCGGCTAATCCAAGGAAGCTGCAAACTTCTGCCACTGAGCTGGGTACTGGCCATGACTCGATAGCCACAATCTTCTGGGGATCCACTTCCACTCCTCCTCGAGTAATGATGTGACCCAAGTACGAAATGCGATCGAGCCAGAACTCGTATTTACTGAACTTGGCGTACAACTGATGCTCCCTAAGCGTCTGAAGGATGACTCTGAGATGCTGCTCATGCTCTGCTTCGCTCTTGCTGTAGACCAGGATATCATCTAGGAACACGATCATGAACTGATCCAAGTAGGGCATAAAAATGCGATTCATGAGGTCCATGAATACAGCCGGCGCATTGGTCGCTCCAAAGGGCATAACAAGGAACTCCCAATGTCCATACCTCGATCTAAATGCTGTCTTCGGAATGTCCTATTCTCTGACTCTGATCTGGTGGTATCCTGACCGCAAGTCTATCTTCGAGAACAGTGAAGCTCCTTTGAGTTGATCAAACAAGTCATCTATCCTCGGGAGAGGGTATCTATTCTTGATTGTCACTGAGTTTAAGGTACGATAATCTACACATAGCCTGGACGTACTATCCTTCTTTTTCACAAGAAGCATCGGGGCTCCCCAAGGTGATCCACTTGCACGAATGAATCCCTTGGTCCTGAGTTCTTCAATTATTTTGTACAAAATCTCCAACTCTGAAGGCGCCATCCTGTAGACTCGCTCTGATACTGGTGCTGTTTCGGGGACCAAGTCTATAGTGAACTCGATCTCCCACTCTGGCGGCATCCCTGGAAGTTCCTCTGGGAAGACATCTGGGAACTCTTCAACTATCCTAGGCAACTGTACTGCTGTTACTACTATCCGCAATACTGGAGAAGATGGCTCCACCGTGCCTCTGGAAAAGAAAAACTCTGGCTCTCCTGGAATGCTAAAAACAACTCTGCCAACATGGCAGTCTATCCTAGCATACTGGTTCCTCAACCAATCCATGCCTAGGACTACATCATAGTCTGCCATTGGGAATTCTATAAATCTAGCAGAAAACTCTCTACCGCTAACTACGATTCGACACGAGGAAAACACTCGATCTACTCCCACAAGACCATTACCAGTAAGTATATTGAGCCTCACTGATAATGACTCGGGCTCCAATCCTATCCGTGTCGCGAATCGTGCATACATGAATGAATGTGATGCACCAGAATCAAATAATACCAATGCTGGAAAGGAGTTGACGAGAATAGTACCTGCCACTACCTCACCTGGTACAACTTCTTCTTCCATAGCCATCATCATGGCCTGACCTCTAGCTGCAGGTCCCCTCTGCTGGAAACCTCTCTGCCTGCTCTGCACTTGGGCTTGGGTATACTGCTGCTGGTTCTGCTGATGAAATGCCTGGGCCTGAGGCAATAATGGCCTCGGGTACTGCTGCTGCTGCACAGGTACTGGTCCCCTAACCGATGGACTGGTTAGGTTGGAAGAAGAAGAACTACCCCTATTCGGGCAGGCTCCTATCTTGTGATCTGTCGCTCCACAAGCTAGGCACAATCCTTGTGCCCTACGATAATCTGCCACCACATGGCCTGGCTTCCCGCAATGAGAACATCCCATCGCGGAAGTCTGCTTCTGCTTCTGCTGATGCGGGTACGTCGGGGACGAATGCTGAACCGACGTCACTGAGGCCGCCCGCTTCGGAGTTCCAATGGTCAAACTTCTAGCTGCCGGGGCTGGGGCTGATGATTGGTGCATCTGACTGTGGGACCGCTTCCTACCTCCGGTCCTATCCACGATCCTCTGGGAGGTGTACTCATGCCTCCTAGCTGCTCTTAAAACTGCATCGAACGTCTGGTGCTCGAACTGCTCAACTGCCAACAAAATCTCCAAATACAGTCCTTGCTGGAACCGCTGGGCCCTATCAAACTCGGTCGCCACCAAGGTGGGGATAAACCTACTGAGCCTAGAAAACTCAGTCGTATAGCCATCGACCGTTTTGCCTCCTTGCTTCAAGTTGGTAAATCTGGTCTGCAGGTCGTACCGAGCCACAGCATCGAAATACTTCGTCTGGAACCTCTCTCTAAACACTGCCCAAGCAATGGGTGCCACTAATCCCATGGCTTGCGCCGCCCACCAACTGCGAGCCAAATCTAACAACTGCAGGCGTACCACCGCCACCTTCTCATTCTCAGGGGTCCTTGCTGCTTCCAGAACCACCTCGGTATCCTGAAGCCAAGCGTCCGCGACAATCGCATCCTCGCTGCCGTCGAAGAAGGGAGGGTTCAGGCGCTTGAAGCTGTTGGCCGCGCTGTTCCCTGGATGACCGCCTCTGGTCAAAGCATCTGCCACAGTTTGGTGCAAGGCGTCTCCTCTGCGATCCTGGGAAGCTATCAAGGTCCTGATGAGACCTACCAAGCTACCTGGGGCGAACATCGCCAGCTACGTATATTGAAATGAAGTCTATCTCGCTATACGGTCACGGCTGTCTAGATATGAGGGTTTACTACAAGCCAACAGTCTGTTAAGGTCAAGCCTACCGTCTCAATCTCAAGCAAATAATATAATCACAAGATGTTTGACCACCAAATATACAATAAAAGGCGTCCTAAATATTACATATCAGTTGATCATGAAGCTAGTCGTACAAATTGCTAGGACTAGCAAGAGTTAAGTTATACATGATCAACCCTAGGATTTGTTAATCATGTTTACAGTCCGTAGGCAGACAGTAAGTAAAAGTGCATCGAGCTAACAGGTGCTCGTCGGCTAAACGCCTCAAAAGAATAAATTTACAATAGAGTGAGCGAAACAAAATAGAAAACCCACTCGTAGCCCGGGTTCCTTCTAGTCGCCACCATCGGGCTGGAGGTTCGGTAGATCCTCGGGAGCTGCTCCAAAATCTGGCCACACAAAACCAGCTGGGTCAAACCCCAGAAAGTGCAAGTGCCACAAAGGAGGCTACGAAATAAGAACAAAAGCCAGCATATCCGAACATAAGAAATGAAAGAAAAGTACAAGTAATAAAGAGCACGTCAGGACAATAAACGACTAGGGACGTGGAACCATTCTGGGAGCCAGGTTACAACCCGTAAACCAAACAAGGACCGGGGTTGTAACCCTTCGCCTGAATAGCTCCTTGTCTCTACCCAATTATTGTTAAAGCAAGTAAAACAATCATGTTCAGGAGTACCAGGTACAGGGACTAGACAAGACTTAGACAAGGCTGGACTCCATCCATTCATAAGCGGCCAAGCAATTACTACGGCTTACTACTTTAACTAACTAGGGTTGTCACAAGCCTAATTACTAACAAGATGCAATGAGAATTTTCCAGTCCCAAGCCCTGCAGACCATCCAGTTATCGTTCCGCGGGTTGAGAGTATGGTTGGGTACATCGCCCCGGAGACGATATACCCTTAGGTGACTTAGAGGGTGCAACACATGACAGTGTGCTGGAAATGTGCTCTACTCGTCGGCAAGCTATAAGTCCAATTAAGAGCGCCCAGATAACGAGATTGCCTGTGACTGGAAATTCTCCATGAACTATAGTTTGATCTAGTCATTAGCCTAATCCATATTCGGTATGAATCCCTGACCGTGGGAACCAGGGAGTCACGTCCTAGACATGATACAAGACAAGACAAGTGGATTGCACAAGCAAGCAAGCAGGAACACCCACGATGTCAAGTTGACTATACGAGTCAAGTTAGCCGTCGCAACATCATCAAGATAAATCATGTCAGGGTACTTGTCAGGAGTGCGCCACGACGGGCCACTATCATGTCAGGTTGGTCATGTTAGGAGTGTACCACTACGGGTCACTGTCGTAAGGATATGAAATGGGCGTAAGGATATTAAGTAAAATCAAGTTCATGACAAAAGGCGTAAGGATATAAAATGGGCGTAAAATATCTAATAAAATATCAATATACATGGCTATAGAAGAGCCAAGCTTAAGGAAAAATAAAACCAAATCTCTATGATTGGACAGATTGCGCAAGGGTCCCTGGGGTCGGGTTGCGCAGGATTCAAGTACGCCAGGAGCCAAATACGCAGGGTGAGCTGCGCAAAAGTTGGCTTGCGCTGAGCTGGTTGGCGCAGGGGTCAGATTGCGCATGAGCGGACTGCGCATGAGCAGACTGCGCAAGAGTCCCTGCGCGCTGGGGTTGAGCGCAGTTCACCATGGGGCAAGCTGCGCGGTCGACGCTGCGCTAAAGAGCGCAGGCCGAGAGGAGGATGCGTAATCCAGCACTGCGCTAAAGAGCGCAGGCTGCAGTCTGCTACTCCAGGCCGAGAGGAACTCTTCAAGAACACCAAAGTTCGAATCTTCATATCTTGGTCAAATCAAAACCAAATCTAGATTTTCAAAGGTCTAACTTGAGTAAAATTGAATTTTCTTCCACATGGATGCATCAAAACCCACAAAAATCCAACCAAAATAGATCAAAACCATATAAATCCAAAAATAGTTAAAACCTAGATCTAGAACAATGGAGACTCCAAATCACAAAATGTCAAGCACTAATGTTGATCACCATGGCCTAATCTAGCTAATAAATAAATAAAATGTGGTTCTCATGTGGTGGCAAGGTGCACTTGCCTATGGTGTTTGGTGTTGTGTAGAGGAAGGAAGAAGAAAAAGATGGAGAAATAAATGAGAGAATAAAGAGGAGAGAGAAAGATTGGTGGGGATTAAATGAGGGTGGTTGTGGTGTGTTGAGGGTGGAGCATAGGCTAAGGTGTCCCAATGCATATTGAACCAAACCGAACCAAACCTATTCTCCTCCACAAAATAAAACCAAGTCATGTCAAAACCCGTTTTACGAGAAAACCCAAAATTCCACAAGTCGAGCCAAAATACAATTACAGGCCAGAATTTGAAAAAATAAAATACAGGTCCAAGATACATGCAGGCTTAACCAAAATACGTGTTCTGAGATACGGGTGTTACACTATGATGGATTACTGCTCCGGTGTTTGTCAAATGCGGAAGCCAAAGAAGCCTTTGCGTGAAGCTCACGACGGCGTTTGCGGGGCCCATCAACCTGACCCAAAATTGCAAGACCACCTTCGCCGGATGGGCTATTACTGGCCTACGATGGTAGCAGATGCGATAGACTATGCAAGAAAATGTAAATCTTGTCAGGTCCATGCAGATTTCATACAATAACCATCCGAATTGCTGTATCCGATGGTGGTATCCTGGCCATTTGAGGCATGGGGAATGGACATCATTGGTCCGATCACCCCACCTTCATTCAGAGGACACCACTTCATACTTGCAATTACAGACTACTTTTTCCAAATGGGCGAAAGCTGTTCCGCTTGCAGAAGTGAAGACATCAAATGTGATCAATTTCGTCAAGCATCACGTCATCTATCGCTTTGGACTATCTCGAAGGATCATCCACGACAATGGTCCACAGTTCGCGAGCCATGCCTTTTATCGGTTTTACGATAAACACTAAATTCAGAATGTTGCTTCAACACCGTACAACCCGACGGCTAATGGTCTGGCTGAAGCATTCAACAAAACTATAATCAAGCTTCTCAAGAAGTTCGTGTCCTCAAACAAATGCGACTGGAATGAAAAGCATGGCGAATGCTTATGGGCTTACCGTACTACAGTCCGGACAGCCACTGGGAACACACCATTCTTTCTGGTATCCGGAAGCGAGGCAGTTCTCCCCTTGGAAACTCAAATTCCTTCGCTCCGTGTCGCCCTCACTTACCGATTAACGACGGATGATAATTACCGTCATCGACTACAAGAATTGGAGGCATTAGATAAGAAGCGTCTGCTAGCTCAACAACGAATCAAGCTTTATCAAGCCCGTATCTCTGGAGCTTTCAATAAAAAGGTCAAGCTAAGAACATTCCAAGTAGGCGATCTCGTCTTGGCAATTCGGAGGCCGATGGTTATGACTCACAAAACTGCCAGCAAGTTCCAACCCAAATAGGAAGACCTATTTATCATTGAGGCTGTATTCTCCAATGGTGTGTACCATCTCGCAAAGAAAAATGGAGACTTGCTCATGATGCCCATCAACGGCAAGTTCCTGAAGAAATATTATATCTAAATGACACCCTCTGTATCAACCGGGTTGTTGAGTTATGTACCCTTAAGTACCACTGAACTTACACTGTGGTCACTACAAATGAATCCATATCGCATCTTCTGGATAGTAAGTCATGTATGATCATACCTCTGAACTTTCTTCCTAAAAGTGCATCTTTCTCATAATCTATTACCCGTGCTTTCAGTGCATAAAAGGGTAACAGGTCTACAAAATTCCCAAAACAACCATGTCGATGTAATCTCTGAGTTGTTTCTCTTCCATCACAAACAAATCACCCCTTACGTAGAACTTCCACGTCCATATTACCTCTGAGTTGTTCTATGTATTCTTCGTTGAGTCCACTCCTGCCACGTCCTCATTACCTCTGAGTAGGAAGACTCCGTTGTAAAACCCTCATATTTACCACGTCCTCATTACCTCTGAGTAAGTATGTTAGTTTTCTCTTGACTTATTATCCGTACCCAAAATCAGGGTACGCCAAGGGTAATAGGCCCACAAATGTTCGCAGTTGACCACAAATGTCCACAGTTGACCACATATGTCCACAGTTGACCACAAATATCCGCAGCTGACCACAAATATTCGCAGCTGACCACAAATGCTGTACTAGGTTCTCTAGTACATGCACCTCTTTTTTCACCTTCATATGCCTCTGGAGCCCAGCTGTTCCATGGCATTCTTTCGCCCAATACCAAGAACTTCTATGTCCACCTTACCACGGAGTTGTTCTAAGTATCTCTATCGAACTTATTATCCATACCTAAAACCAAGGTATACCAAGGGTAATTGGTCCACAGAAAGTCCCCCAGTGGGGCAAATACCATAATACCAAAGATACGGTACAAGCACAACAGATAAAAGATGATGTAAGCATAGTCATTCATTTAAAATCAAAAGTACTACATTTTTTGGGACCACATTCCTGTTGAAAAATGGAGGAACATAATAATGAAAGAAAGAAAAAGTCGATTATGGTTCGGTGACACACAATTCTCTGAGCTGGGCCTTCAGCTTGATCGTCGACCGCTCAATCCTCAGCATGGCCCGGCGCTCAGCCTTTTGAGTCAACCTCTATGCATCCTCCAGATGTGCATGTGCCTGCCAACCGTCTTCAAGTTTCTTCGGTGCACGCTCCAAGGCATCAGAGGTTCGGGTGACCTGGTCGGTCTCCTGGAGAATTAGCTCCTTATCTTTGTGGGAAGCCTGGAGCTCAGATTCTAAAGAAGCTAATTTCCTTTGAAGTTGGAGGATCTGTTCATTGGTATCGGCTATCCCACGAGAGGCAGCCTCTTCCCGAGCGATACAGTCCTCTCCTCTGCGGCTTAGCTGATCGTACTTCAGAGACAAATCTCGAAGGTCCTTCGCTAGAGCAGGCTTGGATGTATCCCGTACCGCCCTTACCTTTTCTATGGCTGTTATAAGGAAGGCACGCTCCCGATCTATTGCTAAAGACAGATCGACCTGCCGCAGTCCTTGAAACTGAGCCACGAGCTGATCAGCTTCTACTAATTTGGGCTCCAGGAGCTCGACCATCCTTGCCCCGCCGGAGAGTGTTCTGAGGAGTTCAATCTGACCGCGGGCACATTGCCGAAACAATACAAAAAATGTCCTCCTCTCCAGGGCAGCTTCGACCCCTCATTTCAGATGGCGGTAGAAACTATCAACCACGTCCTTCGACGATTCATCCAGAACTTTCGAAGAAGACGGTGTCAAAAGAAGAGTAGCTGGAAGAGTTGAAGATGGTTGTGAGGAAGATGCACCAGAACTTGACGCCCCTATCACTAGGGAAACAAGTTTCGAGCGATAGGACGCCTGAATAGCAGTCATCTCCTCCTCTGTAGCCCGAAGGATTCGGATACTTGGCAAGGTAGAAAGGCCGACCTCAGGTATTGGAGCCACATGAACCAAGAAGGGTGCAGGGACCATTTCTTCCCACCCCGGCCGTCCCTCTACTTGTCCTCCTGAACTTGATCCGACAGGAGGTCCCTCGATATGAGTTGGAGGAGGAGGAGGCATACTTTCTTCCACTAGATCTCCTCTGGTGACTTCTTCCCCGATAATGTCCGTCGTCGACCGCGAAGGAGCAGGACCTATATGTCCGAAGCAACCATCGATCAACTTAACCCAAAGGATATGAAGATAGAGCAAATGAACCTCCTCACTAGTCATAATATGACATAGCTTACCAAGGGAGGGTTGCTGAAGCTGAGGCTCACTCACAGCTACCGTATCCTCTTCAACGGCGACACTTGAGCTGGTTACAGCTGCTTCCTCTGCCCCAGCCGCCCCGAAGGTGGATATAATTAGGTCAACATCGACCGGCTGAGGTTCAACAACCTCGGGGATTAGTTCAGTAGAGCCCACATCGTCCCGGGTTGAGATGTCAGCAGCGGGAGGAATCTCAGCCGTCGTCGGGACGACCCTGGTGGAAGTAAGCTCGGCAGTCATAGCACTAATTAAGGCGGCTATAGCCGGGTCAACCTCAGAGGTGGTAGCCAGCTCTGAGGAGTTCACTTCTCCCAACACCTACAAAAAAAGGAAAATGATCAGATTATATTTTAGAAAAGATGAACAAAAAGGGGATCGTAACTCGATTCACCTCCGAAACGGCGTCGACGTCCTCACTTCTCTCCATAATGATCGGCCCGCGAGGCTTGATCGCAGCCCATTTTCGGGAATAAGTCATGCCACCGACAGAGGATTCACGCCTGCTACGTTTTCGTGAAAGACTAGGCGCAACAGGGGGCTTCTCTGCCACCAAATCATCTGCAGGAGGAAGAGACAAGTTATCAGGGTCATCCTCTTCGTCCACGTTGACAGACTCCGAGTCAGACACATCAACTGTCCTCCCCTTCTTGGTCCTTGGCTTCTCCTCCAAGCCAGTACCAATAGTGAAGCTGATACTTGGGTCAAAATCTCTTGGGGGCTTATTCACTATAACATGGTACAAGGCCGCCATGTATAAAATATGTTCTGACTCGTTAGCATCGGGAACGGAGAAGGTGGCACGGGTGTGAACCGCGCTATAGTAGTGCCAAGCCCGGATGTCGTCAAGAACGCTACCCTCAATACCCAGAGAGGAGCAGGAATTGTCCAAAAACATTTGACTGTACCCAAATTATCGGAAGAATCGGCTGGATAAGTAAGGCTCCAAAAAGACAGAATTACGGTTGCGATACACCAGATGTGCAGGACGAATGTTCTGCAACCAGAGAAGCATCTTCTCGAGCAAGAATTTGGGAGACACAACACCATCAAGATGCACGGCTCTTACTTTTTCATCAGTAAAATGAGGAACAGACACAAAAAAGGAGTATCTGTCCACTCGTGCCCGCGCCATCTGACAGGCTGGCATGGTAGTGTACTTCTAGGGCATACGGCGGTACTGGAAGATGAAGGCATCATCAGCAGTCACGTCATCCTCTGGGCCAGGCCTCATCAAAGACTGGGTGCATCGATAGCCATCCCATCAGATAATAGTAGGGCAGCTCGATTCGTTCAAAATCTTTCGTCGTATCGCGAGCGATGACTTTGGATGAGAAGGCACGGAGTCCACGATATATGCTGCATACCATGGCAGGGAGTAGAGCTAGTCTGGCCCCAAAGACTAGCTTCACCGTAGGAAGGATCAGGTTACGGCTGATTCTCTCAATAACACCAGTCCCTCCCGAAACTACACAGTTCTGCTGCCATACCATCAGAAATACCGCCAGGAGAGCCTTATCAGACATCTTCTGGGTATCCTGATAAAAGTGATTAAAGGAGTCAGATTGGTTCCCAAATCTGTCACCCGTGGTTTTCACCCTCTTGGCAGTCGACACCTGGTTCTACACCTCCTCCCGGGTTCGAGGACTTCGGGGGAAACCCGGCCTGAGGCGCCTAGCTTAAAAAGATAGCTGAGCCAGGTCTTGGTATGAGAAAGGTTCCCTTCCGAGCTATCGTTCTTCTTCTTTGACATCTGCTGGCACGTACTATGGTGATATAGTAGTTCCCGATAAACAGCCATAAAGCCCGGAAACCGTTGCTCTAATTCCTCGAATTCTTCGTTCGTAGGGGTATACGTTTCAAAAACTTTATCTTCCCAGGGCAGCTTGGAGACTTCACGCATCTCGTGGAGAGCGAGTCCCATTTCCCCTTCAGGTGTAAAAAAGGTCCCCGTACGACGGTTGTACATCTCAAGAAGAGCCATGAACAGCTTCTTGTTTATAGGCAGACCATAACAAGTGTCCCGTATGGCATGATAAAGACCAATCTCGAGCAGGAGATCCTTGTATGTCCGTAAGATCCATGAGGTCAAGTTGATCCATGAAGGGGTGGGGTTCATCCAGTTCAGCAGCGATAGCCGACCAGTAGGGTAGGATCCCTTTTCAGTAATCTGGTTCATAAAAGTGTCAGCTTGGGAGAACCGAAAGTTGGGACCTTGCACATTTATAAAACTGCCCGGGGCCAACCCCATCACAGAGCGGCTGATCTGCATCTTTCTTGCAACTACCGACCTCGACATTTTATTATAGTGAATATCTCCCACGAACATCCCCTACTGGCTCAGGGTTAGGGAGTCCACCATTTTTCTGTCGATTGGCAGCATGTTGAACCAAGACAGTGGCAAGTGACGCTCCATCTGAAGAATGTGGATCGCCATCCCGTTGGAAGAAAAACTCCAACTTTCAGATATATCTAGAACGCTAGAGTTCTTCACAGTTAGGGCATCCCCAAAGAGGAATGCAGGCTTCAGATGTGTGCTCCCTAGTTTTCTCGAGTTCATCATGCCCGAGAGAAAGAAGAAGGATTGGTTTATGATATCCCTCAGCCTCTCCTCAGGTTGATCTTTAGTGATTTGGGCTGACACATAATCGACCACATGGACGAACCTCACACCTACAGCAGATTGAGCTTGACCTACCAAAAGCTCCCCTGAAGGATTGATCGGCAACTTCACTGAAAAAGAAGAAAGAAGTCAGAAGATAGCCAGAGAAAACCACTTAATATTTTTTGAGCTTATGCGGCTCTGTTAGGTGGGTATTCATGCGGCTCAGTTAATAAGGTGCTTATGCGGTCATAAGACATTTCTCATGCGGCTCGGTCGTGAGACGTCTTTCATACGGCACGGTCATGAGACGTCTCTCATACGGCTCGGCCATGGAGCAACTCTCATGCGGCTCGGTCATGAAGTAACTCTCATGCGGCTCGGTCATGAAGCATCTCTCATACGGCTCAGTCATGAGACATTTCTCACGCGGCTCAGTCATGAAGCATCTCTCATGAGGCTCGGTCATGAGACAACTCTCATGTAGGTCGACCATGAAGTATCTCTCATGCGGCTCAATCATGAGACATTTCTAATACGGCTCGGACATGAAGCATACCCCATGCGGCTCAGTCATGAGGCGTTCATGCGGCCCATACAGCACAACTTATGCGGATTCATTACACAGAACTTGAACAGTTCAGTGAAGACAAAAAGAGCATCAACTTTGCCGAGGTATAACAGAGAAAGGCCCGTGCATAAAATATGCGACATAGCCATTGTAGTTAGGGTTTGAATTCATGCTGTTTCTTTCCAACGCTCTTACCATCAATAGAAGGATGAACGTCGGGGTGAATCGAACTCGCTGTGTTCGACGAGGAGGCAAGTCCTTTGCCTTTCGTTGCAGCACTGGAAGAAGCCTTGGAAGCCATGGATGGTCGAGAGAAGAGAAGACGGTGACTAGGGCAATAAAAAATTAGAAAAAGGAAAGAAGGAACCTCTCTCCTCAAAAACTACTTGTATTTATAGGCTGACAGAGGCGTGTAAACCGATAGACACCGCTTCGAATTTCGTGCTGCCTAAAGAATAAAGGTGAATCTTGGGATTCTATCCCCTTTCATGCAAAAAACTGCTCCGAATCATCAAAGCAAATTAAAAATTTAATGCCGACTCTTGGGATTCTATCCAAAAGACGGCTTTAAATTATCAAAGTAAATCAAAAAACAATTAATGGGATACATACGTGGCACGAGACCAGTATGCGGCCAGAGAAGTCTATGCGGCATGAAGAGCTTATGCGGACATACCCATGCTTCTTATTCAAAGTATTTCAATTTTATAAATTGAAAACTTTGAAGGGGGTCTTCTAGAAGCATGAAAAAGTATAAGAATTTCTATGCGGCCCAGAATCAACATAAAACTTCATGCGGCTCAAAACCTGAGGAGTTTCATGCGGCTCAAAATCCCTGGGAGCTTCATGCGGCTCAGAAAGCTTCATGCGGCTCAAAAAGCTTCATGCGGCCTTATGCGGTTTAAAATCAGCCTAAACAGTTGGCCATAATTACCCTGACATAAAGGCGACAGCTCTGACAGAGATGATGGCTCTGACATAAAGACAAGACATGACATGCTCCTAAAAAGACGAGAAAATTATCATGATATCTGGCACAGTTCACAAATTCCAAGAAAGATTCTTTATGCGGATCGTCTATGCGACCTTCATGCGGTTCAGTCACGAAACCACTCTCATGCGGCTCGGTTATGAGACGTCCTTTATGCGGCTCGGTCATGGGACGTCCTTTATGCGGCTCGGTCATGAGACGTCCTTCACGTGGCTCGGTCATGAGACACTCTTTATGCGGCTCGGCTATGGGACAGTCCTTCATGCGGCTCAGCCAGGATGCATAATTCATGCGGCTCGTCACAGAGTAGCAGTTGAGACGCGTGATAAAAATTAACCAAGTCTTAACAGTTCAGATTTAGTGCAACAAACAGATCATAATCAATCTTAACCAATCCCTAGCTGCCCACTTATCGAGGCACAGTTACAAGGATGTGGCCCAAAATTAGCTACGTGGCTGTACACCCCATTACTCATGAATTCCTATAAATAGCAAGGTACTATTCCCTTACATACAGACAGATACACATAGAGAGATATACACACACCCAGGCAGAGAGAGAGAGCATTTCCTCACCGGAGTCGAGGTTGCGTTCGATCGTCCAAGGAGTAAGGCAGAGTTGATAGCACTTTCCGGAGCCTCTACCGTCACCCCCCAGAATCAAAACTAAATAATTGTACTTAGATTACTTTTTCTAGGTTTTGTTCCTAGGCTCTCTTTTGTACAAGCGAGTTTGTAATTGTGAGTTAAAGTTCAGTCCTCCTATAAAACTGTTCTGTTCTACGATAATCAATGGCAAATACTATACGCGTCCGATGCTATGATGAAGATGGTAGAAGATAGGGGATCTCCCTGTCTGACCCTATGCTGGATTTGAAGAAGCCCTCGGCTTGTCCGTTGATGACTATTGAGAACCAGGAGTTGCTTATGGATCTGAAGATGACATCAATCCAACTTTCAGAGAAACCGAAGGCCCTGAAAACCTAAATCATGAACTGCCAGTCCAGACAATCATAGGCCTTCTCCTTGTCGAGCTTGATGGCGACGTTCCCCCTTTTACTGGGAATTTCATGCAGGTTATCATTTTCTGCGCTAGAAGGATATTGTCGGTGATATTCCGACCTGGGACGAAACTGCTTTGCTCTTTGAATATGATCTTGGAAAGAAGAACGTACATGCGGGTCACGATGATCTTCGATATTATTTTGTTGGTGAAGGTGCATAAGCTGATGAGTAAAAAATTGCAGAAGGTCTCCGGGTTTTCTGTTTTGGGATGATGATGAGGTTAGCGCAGGAAATAGAATTTGGGTATCTGGCGCCTTGGAAAAAGGCGACGGTGGCCTCATGGAGGTCGGGTTCGATGATGTTCCAGTAGGATCAAAAGAATACCCCAGAGAAACTATCGGGCTCGGGGGCGCTGTGCTCGTCAAGAGCCCGTACAGCAGATTTGACTTCGTCCATGGATGGGGAAGTCAGAAGCTGATCGTTCTCTCTTACGCTGATCAAGTTGGGGATCTTGGCCAGGAACTCTTTATCCTTAGCGATGATCTCTTTAGAGAATAACTTGGTATAGAAATTTGCAGCTGCTCATGGATGCTCCTCTGGTTTTTGAGCAATGTGCCATTATCGTCGACAATTTGGTACATGTTAAGCTGTTGCCTGCGGCCTTTGACACAAGAGTGGAAGAAGCTGGAGTTTTTGTCTCCTTCTGCGTCCCAGGTTAGTCTGGCTTTCTGTTTCCAGAATGCGATCTCGACCTTCAACCTAGATTTGAGAAGGGCTCTGGTGAGGTTGAGCGTCGCACGGTTCTCCGGGGAACAGTTTGCGATGTACTGGTGCTCCGCCCGGGTAATATTATCCTCAGCCATCTTAATCGCCTGAAAAATATTACCGCAGGTGTTTCTGCTCAAAGTCGACATCGCTCTCCTGGTCGCTTTCAGTCTGCCCGCCACTCGAACGAGGGGGTTGGGTTTGCTTGTAGATCTTCAGGCGGAGGCCTTGGCATTTCGAAAATACGGGTGGTGGCTCCAGGTTGGAGTTGCTACTGATCTCGATAAGGAGGAAGGAGTGGTACGATTTAGTATAGTTGAGGTAGAAGAGATTGGAAATGAGACCCATATCGGACCAGCGGTTGTCGATCAGCACTCGATCGAGACAGGAATATTGTCTGCGGGCACCTTCTTGCATGTTATACCAAGTGAATGCGCTACCGGAGAAAGGGAGTGGGGACAAGTGTTCATTGAAGAAGAAGGTGTTGAAGTCGTTCATGGCCTGCGGAGGGGGAGGACTGTCACGCCCCAGTTCCAAATAATCGGATCGGGAACACGTGGCATGCCAGCTGTACGATCAGACATAGTTAACCCAATTTAATGGACTATGACTAGTCGTAGTACGCTGAAGTAAGTCTAATAATATTAACAACACAGGCAGGTAAAATCTAGTCTCATCCATGAAACAAATAATAGATAACTGTAAAGAGAGTCTCCAGAGTCACAATAAATGTCAAAAGAAAGACCAAACACTGCACAGTACATCTGGAATGAAATAAAATGAAAAGTAGGAAATAACTGAATACAGGAAATGAACCCACATCAGAAGATAAAGCTAGCCTCCAAAGGATCAAGGCTGTGGCTCCACCTCAAGGTCGTCGTCTAATCCAGCTACTCCGTAATCAGTCGGGTAGGAATCCTCGTCAAACTCTGGAAAAGATACCAGGTCCTCAGAGGGACATAACAAGTACACAGAAAATATGACATGCAAGATAATACTGAGCAGTAAAGTAAAAGTAACTAAATAAAATGCTACTAAGTAATTCCTTAACCAAACAAGGACAGGAAATACGTAGTACACAATTAAAGGTGTTCTAACCATCTAAGTGTAAATGCATTTTGAGACATCTCTAGTGGCACATGAGAGGGGGAGAAGAAGAAGAAATGTCCACCAAGCGTTCTACGGTTTGAGAACGAGGGGCTACGAGCATCCAGCGTACATTGGAAACAGAATTCTCATACACCACTAGTAGACTCTCCCCACCCAATGAATACCTGGACCGTATATACGGTACAAATAATATGCAAGACGGCAATATACATATAATGTAACTAACCACTGCTACAACTCAAGATCACATGTTAATGGCCAATCAACACAAAATCTCTGCACTCATCTCACTCATAGGTGATGCGTGTCTGAGTCGTGTCAAGTTATACTAACTATTGACAGGGTAGTCATAAATGGTGACGAGTGCACACAACTGTAATAACTGGTCAAATGTAATACTGCATAGTAAAGTCAAGCAAGGTGTACTTGCCTGTGTCCAATAGCTGAAAGTCCGAGTCTGGTATCGAGTCCAAGTTCCGAGAAACGAATAATCCTACAATAACATTAACCCTAATTCAATACTAATTAACCAAATTAAACTATACATTTAATTGATAATTAATCGATAATTATTATTCAAACCATTACTACTAGCTAATCATTACTAATAAATATGAATAATATCATACAATAATAAGTATGAAGCACTTATTATTATACTTTTATATTCTGAAATTATTAATACAATTAATAATTTAATAATTAATAAATTACTTACAACTAATTAGTTAAACAATTAAGAAACACATGCATTCACAAATTCCCATTAATTATAAATACTAATTAATAAATAATGGCAAGTCTAAATTTGGTTAGAAAACACTTTTCCATGAAATCCTACTGGAAATAATATTTTTAATATTATTTACCTAATTTATAAGTAATTAAAAACATTTAACTACTAATATATAGAAATTACCAATTTAGCTATTATAATTAGAATTAAATGTTAAAAATTCACTAATAAATTGGGAAAAATCATAAATCACAGAAAATAACATTTCTAACAGTGACTATACATTTATGAGCATTACCAATAATAATTTATAATTATTATAAATTAAAACTAGTATTGAACTAATTACATAATCAAATATATTTAACTCTGGTTTAATGCCAAATAAATACTAAACATAATTATTCTCTTTTGAAAATTTTACAGTAAATAGGTATAATTATTATCTCTCAGTTTTGTATAACACTCATTAATTAATTCTTAATGAATTAATTAATAAAAATCCAAAACAGTGTAAATAAACAGTCATTTAGAATCAGTAATTCACAGTTTAAAATATAAATAAAATATCTAAACTATTTATTAAATCTTGAAAATTTAACAGTAATTAGTTTACATAATTACCTACAATTTATGTATAGATCATATCGAGTGATTCCTAATGGATTAAATTCAAATAAATCAAAACAGAATATATAATTCTGTGGAAATTTACACAAAAACTGCTTCATTGACATCAGTTAAAATACTTAATAAATACGAATAATTTGTATAAAAATCTGATACAATTAATATAGAATCTATACTAATGTCTCTAATCAATGGACTAATAATTTAGGTACAAATTACTATCAATTAATCATTAATTAATTAATCACACAGCCATAATCCCACAAAATAATTAATTCACAGTCATTAATTAATTCAAATAAAATCATAATAATTCATAATAAATTCTCTACAATTTATTACAGAATCTACACTTTGTTAACAATCATTTAACATTAATAATACTACTTAATAATCATTAATTCTTCCTTAATCAAATCATTAATCAATGAATAAAACAGGAAATTATATAGAAATTAGGGTTCTAAGTTGCAAGGGGGATATCCACGTGGCAAAGCCACGTAGAGGCTCGAGATCGTACCTGCCGACTGCAGGGAGTCGGGGCTACGCTACGATGGTGATGGCGCCGCCGGAGATGGCCTGAACGCCGAGGACGAGGTGATCTCTTCGCTGAACGCACGCCGGCCGAGATAGGAGGGAAGGGGAGTTCTCGGGTAGCCGAAAAATGGAGGGGGAAGAAGTGGTGGTGTGGCCGAAAAGTGGAGGGGAAAGAGGGGTTGTGTGGCCGAAAAAAATGAAAGGGAGGAGTGGTTATCATTTGGTTACAAGAGATCCATACTTTGTGGAAACCAAAATTCATGTGGTAGAGAATGGGTTAAGGTTGGTTAAGAAATTAATTAGCATTCTAAGTATACATAAACATGTAAATTCATTCTTAATTAAATAGAGACTAAAAAAATAGATTAGGGTTTGGTTTAAGGATTAAGGTCTAAGAAAAACCAGGGGCAAACACACAACCCAATATATAGTCACACATATAAATAATTTCTTTATATAATTATAAAAAAAACAATTAAATCATGTAATATTATTTAATAAATAAAATTTTGAAAATTAAGGGGTTTTACATTCTCCCCAACTTATTAAAATTTCGTCCTCGAAATTGAAACAAGCTAGGGTAAAAGAATCACACAATCACAATTCTAATTCTAGGCAATTTACAAACTAAATTAAGCAGAATCTAGAGAGCAATTATTAACAGAATTTAGTCATACCAGACGCCTCACGAAGGTATGGAAAACGCTCCAGAATAGAATCTTCCCGCTCCCAAGTCGATTCGCCCGGAGAATGGTGTTTCCACGCAACTCGGACTAGTCGAATGGTCTTCCCCTTCAACACTTTCTCTCTGCGGTCTAGGATCTCCACAGGCTGCTCCTCGTAGGACAAGGTCGGTCCCACGGTGATCTCTGAATGATCAGGTATGTGGTTAGGGTCTGCCACATACTTCCTCAACTGGGAGACATGAAATACATCATGGACGCTTTCCAATGACTGCGGAAGTGCCAATCTGTATGCAACCTCGCCAACTTTCTCCAACACATCGAATGGTCCGATGTACCTTGGGCTGAGCTTTCCTCTGACTCCAAATCTGATCGTACCTCTAGTCGGGGAGATTCTCAAGAACACATGATCTCCTTCCTTGAACTCAAGAGGTCGCCTATGAGTGTCTGCCCACTGTTTCTGCCGGTCCTGTGCTGCTCGTAGATGTCCCTGAATCTTCTTGACTGTATCTACTGTACGAGTCACCAACTCTGGTCCCAATATCTGTCTCTCGCCTACATCACCCCAACATGCTGGCGATCGACACTTCCTTCCGTACAATGCTTCAAAAGGGGCCATCTGGATACTTGCCTGGTAGCTATTGTTGTAAGAGAATTCTACCAAGTGCAAGTGATCCTCCCAGGATCCACCAAAATCCAACATGCAAGCTCTCAACATGTCCTCCAACGTCTGAATGGTACGCTCTGACTGCCCGTCCGTCTGAGGGTGATAAGCTGTGCTGAACTTCAGTCTTGTGCCCAGACTTTCCTACATGCTCTTCCAGAAGTGCGATGTGAATCTTGTATCTCGATCAGAGACTATACTGACTGGTACTCCATGTAATCGCACTATCTCCTTCATATATAAGTCTGCCAATACCTCTGTAGATTGCCCCACTCGAAATGGTATGAAATGAGCAGACTTCGATAATCTGTCCACAATCACCCAAACTGCATCTCGTCCAGCTGGGCTCCTCGGAAATCCCGTAACGAAATCCATAGTGATGTGCTCCCACTTCCACTCAGGTATCGGAAGCGGTTGCAACAATCCTGCAGATCTCTGATGTTCAGCTTTGACTTGCTGACACACCAAACACTTCGCCACGAAACGTGCTATCTCACGTTTCATTCCATGCCACCAGTAGTGCTGTCTCAGGTCCCTGTACATCTTCGTACCTCCTGGATGAATAGAATAAATCGAGCTATGAGCCTTTGCCATCAGCTCCTGCCTGATCTCCCCATTAGGAACATAGAGGCGATCACCACACCTCAAAGTCCCGTCTTCGTGAATCCTTAATCCAGTCTGCAGTCCCTGCTCTGTCCTCTGTCGAAGCCTCTGATATCTGGCATCTGTGGGTAAAGTCGCCTTGATCCTCTCTACTAATGAAGACTGAACCTGAATATTCATCATCTGCGCAACTCCTCCAGGCCTAACAACTTCAATGCCCATCTTCTCCAAATCGTATAGCAACTCCTTTTGTGATGTCAAGAAGTGCGCCATAGGTTTCCGGCTCAATGCATCTGCTACTGAATTAGCCTTCCCTGGATGGTACTGTAACTCTATATCAAAATCTGCCATCAACTCAAGCCAACGCCTCTGCCTCAAATTTAAATCTTTCTGAGTAAAGACATACTTGAGGCTCTTATGATCTGTATATACCTCCACCGTTTCTCCATACAGATAATGTCTCCAAAGCTTCAGGGCAAATATCACCGCCGCAAGCTCTAAGTCGTGCGTGGGATAATTCTTCTCATGGGTCCTCAACTGCCGAGAACCATATGCCACTACCTTCCCATGTTGCATCAAGACGCATCCTAATCCCTTCCCGGATGCATCGCTATAGATGACAAAACCTCCTGGTCCTGATGGAATGGTCAAAACTGGTGCAGTAGTAAGGCGCCTCTTCAATTCATCAAAGGCAGCTTGGCATTCTTCTGTCCATTCGAACTTCTGATCCTTGCGGGTCAACTTGGTCATGGGCTCCGCAATCCTTGCAAAATTCTCTACGAACCTCCGGTAATATCCGGCAAGCCCTAGAAAACTTCGTATCTCTGAAACATCGGTTGGAGTTGGCCACGACTCCACTGCTGATATCTTCGTCGGATCCACTTCTATGCCTTTCCCTGAGATAACATGTGAAATGAAACATGATCTAGCAAAAATTCACACTTACTCAGCTTCGCATATAACTTCTGATGCCTCAAGACCTCCAGCACCTTCCTCAAGTGATCCTCATGCTCTTCATGGTTCTTTGAATACACCAAAATGTCGTCGATAAATACTACGACAAATTTGTCAAGATATTCATGGAATACTCTGTTCATTAAATTCATGAACACAGCAGGTGCATTAGTCAAACCAAAGGGCATTACTAAGAACTCATAATGACCATACCGAGTCCTGAATGCCGTCTTCTGGATGTCTTCCCTCCGAACTTTCACTTGATGGTATCCCGATCTCAGATCAATCTTCGAGAATACCTGGGCTCCTGTCAGCTGGTCAAATAGATCATCAATTCTGGGCAGGGGATACTTGTTCTTGATTGTCACAGCATTAAGAGCCCTATAATCAATGCACATGCGAACTGTTCCATCTTTCTTTGGCACAAACAAGACTGGGGCTCCCCATGGTGACGCACTTGGTCTGATAAATCCCTTGTCTTGCAACTCCTGCAACTGTACCTTCATTTCATCTAGCTCCTTCTTCGCCAATCGATAGACATTTGAAGAGATTGGTGCCGCTCCTGGTATGAGCTCAATGGTGAACTCAACCTCTCTGTCGGGTGGTAGTCCCGACAGATCATCAGGAAAGACATCAGAAAACTCATCAATGATCGGTGGCGGGGCCACCTCCATCGCCATGCAGGCTCCCTGATACTGAGAGATTCCCTTCTCAATGCTTCCTCTCTGAAATGCAAACTCCGGCTGGCCTGGCGGTCTAAATATAGCACAACCCTTGTGGCAGTCCAATATCGCATGATATTGACTAAGCCAATCCATACCCAGCACTACGTCATAAGTTGGCATAGGAAATACCAAAAGTCGAGCTCTCATCTCCTTGCCACAAATAACTACCGAACAGGCTCTACATGAACTATTTACAGGTACTAAACCTCCACCAGTAATAAAATTCCAACTCTTAGGCATAGTAGAAGTAGCTATCCTATGCACAGCTACAAATCTAGATGATATGAAAGACAGGGTAGCACCAGAATCAAATAATACTGTAGCAGGCAATGAACCTACTAAGATAGTACCTGTGATAGCCTCTCCTACTGCTTCTTCCTCTCCCTGGGTGAGAGCGAAGATCTGACCCTGCTTCTTGTTTCCTGCCTGCTGCTTGGCCTTCTCAAACTGTGCTGACTGGGAAGGGAGTATAGGTCCTCTCTGCTGACCTCCTGATGCTGGTGGCTTCTGTCCTCCTGCTGGCACAATAGCTCCCCGAACCGGGCAATCTTGAGCCTGATGCTGACCCGAACCACAGGCTAAGCAAGTACCCAGCCTCCTTCTGCACTCTCTCTCCAAGTGACCCTTCTTGCCACAGTAATGACAAGTTGGGAGCTCCTTCGACTGATAGGGTCCAGTCCTCTGATGCTGCTGATGTCCCATAGGTCGCCGAATAGGACCTCCTTGCTGCGTCTTCTGCTGTACTTGCTGGCTCCTCTGCTGGTATTGCCTCCCCTTGACAATTGACTCTTGGATTCTGGCCTCCGTCAGCACCTCAGAATAAGAGACTCGGGACTGAGCGCTGGTAAATTGTTGTAACTCCTGTCTCAGTCCGTTGTGGAACCTCTTAGCTTTCTCCAGATCGGTGGGGATCAGCACCTCCCCATATTTGCTGAGACGACTAAACTCCGAGTCGTACTCATCCACTGTCTTGTTTCCCTGCTCCAGGTACAGGAACTGGTTGTATAAAGCATTCTTCACAGTAGCAGGAAAGTACTTCTTATCAAAGAACTCCAGAAACTGTTCCCACGACTGACGGGTACCCAACTGACGCTCCATAGAATCCCACCAGTGATGGGCATTCCCCTCCAGCTGAGTTCTTACGCCAGTCATCCATAAATCTTCTGACAACTGAGATGCCTGTAATTTCTTCTTGGTGCTGGCGATCCAATTAGTGGTCTCCTCCGGAGTCTCATTCCCTTTGTAAGGTTTGGGGTCCATCTGCACGTAGTCCTTCACTGAACCTACCCGCGCTGGTCTCGCGGGAGCTTGTGTCGGAGCTGGTGCAGGTGCTGGTGCTGTCATCCTCTCCATAGCTGTCAGGAATCCCTGCCTCATCTTAGCAGCTTCCCGCCTCTGCTCAGCTGCTTCTTGCCTCTGTTCTTGCATCATCATGTGCATGAACTGAAACATCTGTGCCTGACTGTCTGGTGGCACAGTCGGGGGCACTCCAAATGGTATCTGAGGGTTCTGCGGGGGAGGTGGTGGTACCCCAGTCGGTTGTGCACCAACTGGCTGAGACGTCTGCCCTGGAAGCAAAGGGTGAGTTGGAACTACCCTTGCGGACTGTTCATCCGTACCAGATGACTGGTTGTCTCCACCGGCAGCGGTACGTCCACTCCTCAAATTCATGATTCTGCAGAGATATGATAGAAGGAATTAAGAATAGGACGAAAACAAACGAGATGCAAAAGATTTTGTTCAAGGATATTCAAGAATGATATAATCAAGTATGGATGAGACCCTATATTCTAAACCTAATTTGCAGGCTTGTCTGGTACAGTAACGTAACCAAACAAATTTCATTGACCTGCATGGGCCACCACTAAAACATGTCACGCCCCAGTTCCAAATAATCGGATCGGGAACACGTGGCATGCCAGCTGTACGATCAGACATAGTTAACCCAATTTAATGGACTATGACTAGTCGTAGTACGCTGAAGTAAGTCTAATAATATTAACAACACAGGCAGGTAAAATCTAGTCTCATCCATGAAACAAATAATAGATAACTGTAAAGAGAGTCTCCAGAGTCACAATAAATGTCAAAAGAAAGACCAAACACTGCACAGTACATCTGGAATGAAATAAAATGAAAAGTAGGAAATAACTGAATACAGGAAATGAACCCACATCAGAAGATAAAGCTAGCCTCCAAAGGATCAAGGCTGTGGCTCCACCTCAAGGTCGTCGTCTAATCCAGCTACTCCGTAATCAGTCGGGTAGGAATCCTCGTCAAACTCTGGAAAAGATACCAGGTCCTCAGAGGGACATAACAAGTACACAGGAAATATGACATGCAAGATAATACTGAGCAGTAAAGTAAAAGTAACTAAATAAAATGCTACTAAGTAATTCCTTAACCAAACAAGGACAGGAAATACGTAGTACACAATTAAAGGTGTTCTAACCATCTAAGTGTAAATACATTTTGAGACATCTCTAGTGGCACATGAGAGGGGGAGAAGAAGAAGAAACGTCCACCAAGCGTTCTACGGTTTGAGAACGAGGGGCTACGAGCATCCAGCGTACATTGGAAACAGAATTCTTATACACCACTAGTAGACTCTCCCCACCCAATGAATACCTGGACCGTATACACGGTACAAATAATATGCAAGACGGCAATATACATATAATGTAACTAACCACTGCTACAACTCAAGATCACATGTTAATGGCCAATCAACACAAAATCTCTGCACTCATCTCACTCATAGGTGATGCGTGTCTGAGTCGTGTCAAGTTATACTAACTATTGACAGGGTAGTCATAAATGGTGACGAGTGCACATAACTGTAATAACTGGTCAAATGTAATACTGCATAGTAAAGTCAAGCAAGGTGTACTTGCCTGTGTCCAATAGCTGAAAGTCCGAGTCTGGTATCGAGTCCAAGTTCCGAGAAACGAATAATCCTACAATAACATTAACCCTAATTCAATACTAATTAACCAAATTAAACTATACATTTAATTGATAATTAATCGATAATTATTATTCAAACCATTACTACTAGCTAATCATTACTAATAAATATGAATAATATCATACAATAATAAGTATGAAGCACTTATTATTATACTTTTATATTCTGAAATTATTAATACAATTAATAATTTAATAATTAATAAATTACTTACAACTAATTAGTTAAACAATTAAGAAACACATGCATTCACAAATTCCCATTAATTATAAATACTAATTAATAAATAATGGCAAGTCTAAATTTGGTTAGAAAACACTTTTCCATGAAATCCTACTGGAAATAATATTTTTAATATTATTTACCTAATTTATAAGTAATTAAAAACATTTAACTACTAATATATAGAAATTACCAATTTAGCTATTATAATTAGAATTAAATGTTAAAAATTCACTAATAAATTGGGAAAAATCATAAATCACAGAAAATAACATTTCTAACAGTGACTATACATTTATGAGCATTACCAATAATAATTTATAATTATTATAAATTAAAACTAGTATTGAACTAATTACATAATCAAATATATTTAACTCTGGTTTAATGCCAAATAAATACTAAACATAATTATTCTCTTTTGAAAATTTTACAGTAAATAGGTATAATTATTATCTCTCAGTTTTGTATAACACTCATTAATTAATTCTTAATGAATTAATTAATAAAAATCCAAAACAGTGTAAATAAACAGTCATTTAGAATCAGTAATTCACAGTTTAAAATATAAATAAAATATCTAAACTATTTATTAAATCTTGAAAATTTAACAGTAATTAGTTTACATAATTACCTACAATTTATGTATAGATCATATCGAGTGATTCCTAATGGATTAAATTCAAAAAAATCAAAACAGAATATATAATTCTGTGGAAATTTACACAAAAACTGCTTCATTGACATCAGTTAAAATACTTAATAAATACGAATAATTTGTATAAAAATCTGATACAATTAATATAGAATCTATACTAATGTCTCTAATCAATGGACTAATAATTTAGGTACAAATTACTATCAATTAATCATTAATTAATTAATCACACAGCCATAATCCCACAAAATAATTAATTCACAGTCATTAATTAATTCAAATAAAATCATAATAATTCATAATAAATTCTCTACAATTTATTACAGAATCTACACTTTGTTAACAATCATTTAACATTAATAATACTGCTTAATAATCATTAATTCTTCCTTAATCAAATCATTAATCAATGAATAAAACAGGAAATTATATAGAAATTAGGGTTCTAAGTTGCAAGGGGGATATCCACGTGGCAAAGCCACGTAGAGGCTCGAGATCGTACCTGCCGACTGCAGGGAGTCGGGGCTACGCTACGATGGTGATGGCGCCGCCGGAGATGGCCTGAACGCCGAGGACGAGGTGATCTCTTCGCTGAACGCACGCCGGCCGAGATAGGAGGGAAGGGGAGTTCTCGGGTAGCCGAAAAATGGAGGGGGAAGAAGTGGTGGTGTGGCCGAAAAGTGGAGGGGAAAGAGGGGTTGTGTGGCCGAAAAAAATGAAAGGGAGGAGTGGTTATCATTTGGTTACAAGAGATCCATACTTTGTGGAAACCAAAATTCATGTGGTAGAGAATGGGTTAAGGTTGGTTAAGAAATTAATTAGCATTCTAAGTATACATAAACATGTAAATTCATTCTTAATTAAATAGAGACTAAAAAAATAGATTAGGGTTTGGTTTAAGGATTAAGGTCTAAGAAAAACCAGGGGCAAACACACAACCCAATATATAGTCACACATATAAATAATTCCTTTATATAATTTAAAAAAACAATTAAATCATGTAATATTATTTAATAAATAAAATTTTGAAAATTAAGGGGTTTTACAAGGACGGCCCCCAGACTTCTTGTCTCTGTTCGAGAGCGCGTTAAAGTCGCCGACGCACAGCCACGAGAGGTTGTGGAGGTAGAGATGGGTGTTTGACAGTGTAGCTCAGAGCTGCTTGCGCTCGAGAATGTCGCAGCTGTCGTGGACGGCGGATATGAGGGTTCGGGATTGGAGGGTGGGGTGTTCGACCCAGCATAAGAGATCCTGTTCCGAGTCATGTACTGTGGCAAATTTGCATTCAGTGACGAAGAGGATCCATATGTCGTTGCATCCGACAATGGCGGTCTGGAAGCCGAGTTGCAGCTGGATGGATTTGAGCTTTGTGTAAGGGATTTTGGGTTAATTCGGTAGATTTTATTAAGGCTGAGTAATCTATTCAAGGTGGGTTTATTGGCTAACCCTCTGACATTCCACGAAAGGATGTTAAGCATTGGGATGGGTATGTGTGTGTGGGGGGAGGGGGGGGTGGTTGTTGAGCTTCGTGGCTGACCTCGTGGTCATGGTCATGGGCTCGATTCCATGTTTTTTCTTTCTGTTGTGAGAAGATCTGTTGCTCGAGGTCGCTTTAGATGGGGCAACCGACGCTTCGAGCTATCTGTTTGTTAAGTTACCATATTACTCTGGCTGGGTGTCAGCAACGCCTTCGAGATCTGTCAGCGCACAAATAGGGTTGGTGGGGTCAAAAAATCTGGTTCCCTGGGCTTGTTGAAGCTTGTCAGCGAGGGCCAGGCCGAGGCTATCCGGGTCTTTCGCGGTGACGATACCAGAGATGAGAGGGGATTCTGCTATGCTGGCGAAGGCTGGGTGGAGGATTAGGGCAAGCTGGACCATCTCTCCACCGACAGAAGATGCAACGGCGGGCGGGTTCTCGCGCTCGTCGGGAGAGGTCGCTCTGGGAGGGGTGCTCTCCAGGTTGTCTGCAGGGGAGAAAGAGGTGAAGCTCTCCAGGTTGTCGTCAGGGAAGGAAGAGACGAGGGTATCGAATTGGTTGGTGAGAAGGATGGCCATTGGCTTGTGGGGGGTAATAGCTGTGTTTGATGGGCGGTGTGGGCGTGGGCTGGGAGTGTCATCTATGTCGACAAAGTGGGAGTGTTTGTTGGGCCGGAGGAGGATCGAGGATGCAGGTGTGAAGAGGGTCTCCTTCGGGGAGTGCGTCTTTCGGGGATGATTTTTCTTCAGCTCCGGGTGTGCCCTGTAGTACTGGATAATGAGGTGGCCCCGAATCTGATAGTGTTTGCAAAAAATGATGTTCTTGTCGTACAACAGCACTTAGAAGAGCGTCCGGCTCCCGAGTTCAATCTCGAAATGGGTAGGGGGATCCATAGACAGGTCGAGTTCCACGCATATCTTTGTGAAGTTTACTTTGGTGAGGTTGCGTGTGTCATCGGCAATGGCCACAAGCGACCCAAACGAGCTGAAGATTCTCTTCAGGGCGGCGGGGGTGAAGCACACTA
>JANAVB010022998.1:2052840-2055340 GCA_029216955.1 Iris pallida | reverse complement strand
TTAGTTTCATCTATACCTACCACTGTACTATTTAATTCGGGGGCCACTTTGTCTCTCATATCTAGTAATTTTGTAGCAATGCATAGAGTAGGTACCTCACCTTTGCCTAAGAGTTGAAAGACTCTTACGGGGGGAGGTATTGTGCGACTAATAATACTTATAGAACTTGTTCAGTGGTAGTGTGTGGAAGAGAGATAAAAGAACGATTATTGGTATTTTTAATGACGAATTTTGATGTCGTGTTAGGGATGGACTGGTTGAGCCAGTACCATGACGTAATAGATTAGCATAGAGGAAGTGTTATCTTCAGACCGCTAGACCTTCCGGAGTTCAAATTCATGAGAGGGATCATTGAGAAGGGTGTGGGCCCAACAATTGAAGCTTTCATGTCTATGGAGGTAGCACCATCGTCACCAATTGTTGAGGAGTTCATGGATGTATTTCTAGAGAAGTTGCCAGTTCTACCACCTAACATACAAATGGAGTTTAGCATTGAGTTAGTGCCCGAAGCAGCACCGGTTTCTTCTAATGTGTACCTTAGCAAAGAAGGAGTTGGATGAAATGAAGCTTATGTTAGAAAAGTTGAGACTAAGGGTTTCATTCGACCAAGTGACCTTGGGGGGCTCCAGAGTTATTTGTGCTAAAGAAGGACGGGTCGGTACGTATGTAATGCCCCGTCCCAAAATATGTAGGACTATAAGATCGTATATATGACAGCTATGTATCGAGTGGACTCTAGCCCAGCTCGAATACGTATAACTTGTCTTGGTGTTCTAATTGTGTCAATCAATCAGCTATAGTTATATCTATCTCAATCCACATGATAAGTAACATCAAGAATGAACAATATATGTCATGGTCTGCAGCCCAATAACATATATGTTCGATTAGACCTGAAAAATGACACAGATCTATAAAACTAAGCTAATAGTAGATTATAAATTGGATACAATATAAAAGCATGATAAAATACCTGAGCCGAATATAGCAATACCTCCATGATCAGCGGACTATCTCTAATGTACAACTACCTGGAGAGATCACCAGGTCCTCATGAGATAATCAAGGTACAGAAAAACATGCCCAGTAACAGGAAAAAGAATATCTATATAATGAAGGGTAACAACCATAACTATCTAAGTGGAAAATATTGTTGGGGACAACCCTAATACCAGGCCCAGCCGTGTAGGCAATCACCCATGGCACCGTGCTCTGATGCCGATGGGCGAACGAGTAAACAAAGCCATAACTCTGCTACATAGATCATGACCATGAGTAAATAACCAAGTCCCAAATATGGAAGCAAGTCACATAATCTAGACTACCGGATATTTCGGTAGAGTCCTTCCCTTCCATGCTCTAAAACTATCCAATCAAGTCACGTATGAATCATGTACTAGTAGCAAGTCACACGAGCGAGTACTACATGTTATCACAGAGTCCCTAGCCATGAATATCTCACGTCAGACTCTGTATCATATTATCATCATCCATCATGTCCGTGTCCTGTGGTCCCTCGTCTCAATGAATACGAATATGATATATCACAATGCCTAGGGTTCATATCCGATGTCAATATACTAACATCGACACCCGAATCAATTCATATGCTAAGTATCAACTAACCCTACATCCTCAATGATCGTGAACGAGAAAATGCATATGCAACAATAAAAGAAAAGAATAAAAGTGCTGGAACATTGGCAAGGTATATGTGCTTGGAGGTTGTTCGAGGACTAGAAGACAGTCGCAATAAAATTGCCAATCCAATAGAAACATCAAAAGTCAGATGCTAAAACAGACATTGCCATTAGTCCCAAAATAAAAGATATAGCTAAGATTGGCTAACCATACGTCCAATTCTGGACATAAGGGAAAAACAATAATTTTGGATCAAAATGGTGTCCGCCGTTGTACTCGTTTTGCACTGAAAAATATGCCAAGACAAAGGTTGTCCAAATTTAATAAATTATATGTCATTCTTGGCCAGAACGATGCCATGAGTCCAATGGTGGTGTCAGATTTGAAATCTGATGCCCCAAGTTCAAAATCAAAATTTTATATGTTGAAAATTACGATTTCGAACAACCAATTTTGGCGTCAATTTCAACTAACCAAACGATATCCTATTGAACTAAAATTTTTATGCCTCGAAGGGGGTTATACATGATATAATGCAGAGTTGGTGGTTCATCAAATGGAGCTTCGATGAAGGAGAAACAAATCTGCCAAATTGGCTCCACGAATCTGTCAATAATATACGCAATATAAATATCCAACTTGGTGTCCAGTTTTGATCTAACAAACAATCAAAAATTTTAGGAGAGTGAAGGAGTATATACCGAGATTGAGATGGAAGAAACTGTTCGAAGATCCAACAATTGGATCTCTCAGAACATACATCCAAAGTTGCTTCGATGAAACTCAATTCTGACTTCGTATTTTCGTACGTTACGACGAGATTTCGTGCAAAACGTACAAATAGTTTGTCGGGGTAGAC
>JANAVB010022998.1:2032840-2050340 GCA_029216955.1 Iris pallida | reverse complement strand
TAAATATATATATATATATATATATATATATATATATATATATATATATATATATATATATATATATATATATATATATCTATATAATACTTCATTTGTAATTATGCATACATATAGATTTATTAGTGAATAGACACAAATAATTAATATCATAAAAAATCTATTTACGAGAAAATATTAAGAATACATAAAAGATTTACTTTGGTTTACAATCCATATATGTAGAGAATATATTCATAGTCACAAATAAAAATCTTATGAAATAAATTTTTTTAAAAACACATGCATATATATATATATATATATTATAATATATTATATATATATATATATATATATTATATATATAATAGATTATATATATTATATAATAACTTATATACATTTATCACAAAAATAAGATTTACTCTATTTAACCTAATAGATTATAATAAAATGAATAAATATTTTCTAAAAATCTGGGGCTTATTCCTGCCCAACTTATAAAAATTCTATCGCCAAAATTACCCTAAATCTTTATATAAGAGGACAAAAAATCTAAGAATGGAAGAATAGTTAGGTATGTCAAACTATACCGAAAATTCTGTAAGGATGGAGAAAACGTTCTATGATCAAACTCATAATTCGACGTCACATTCTAAGAGATAGGGTGTATTAAGTTCACGGCTCTACCCAACATATAGAAATTGGTTACTTGTGGAAAGCACTGTTATAGGACTTCTATGAAGGTCAAATTTTAAGGAGATGTACGAGAATATGAGGTACTTATGACTGTATTCACGAACTCTAAAGGAAGCCTATGTATTACATATTTAACATTGCTGATATATTGGTCATGTTTCATCAAGGCAGTATGAGAGGTCTTGGTCGAGTATAACCGAAAATAAGTTGGTAAAGAGGGATTCCATTCATCGCATAACATAAACGAAAGCGATGAGGTTAAAGAATTTGTGGACCAAAATATGGGGACTAATAATAGGTGTAGGGACCCATTTCGTAAGTTAGGTTTTACAGTCCAAATATGGAGATATGCATGAATATTTAATGGGTTTTAGTGGTTTCCTTATTTGGACATCAATCTTTAATTGAATGAATCTTGGGTTTAAATCTATATTGGCTGGAAAAATCCCATAAAATTAGTCTAAACTATTCCTATAGGTTATGGTAATGTAGAATAGGTTCTAACTATGTGGTTGGGCTAGTACCGAGTCGGGTTGATTTAGTAGGTTTAGGAAGGCCCAAAATGTGCGTCATGTGACTTTTGAGTTTAAGTAGCATATGTGACTCAATTAGGTGGCACACTATGGCATGTGTGTAGTAGGCTTCGAGTACATCAAAATCGTATAGTGGGTCGAAAGGTTTGGGTCGAGGTTAAGCCTCCAATTTGGTTGGAATGGTCTACGGTTGCACGGAAGTGGCTAAGATTGAGACCCTAGGCCCGAATATTGTGCCTTAAAAATAGTGCACAAGGAGATGAATTTGAGTGGGACATTATAGGCGTAAATGAAGGTGGACTCGTCTAGGTCATGTAAATAAAATTTATATGGTAATAGCTAGTCTTGCACTCAAAATATCAAAGTCATAGTAGGGGACACCAAACGGTATGATTAGAAAGTGGGTGTTATGAACTACTGACTTATTAACTTAATTGGAACAAAATTCTCCCAGGCACTCACAGATATAGGGAAACCCTGAAATTTGTGAGGCCCTACAATCTCACTACCATGGAACCTTGGTTCTCGAAACAAAATAGTAGCACTACATAAAAGGATAAGGAAATCATTCATGGAAGAAATCAAACATGACTATACGTAGGGAGCATTAAGTCATAGTGACTAGATCAAGAAAATTAGAGTAGGAAAGGACTGGTACCTAGTGATATGATAGTTATACTTAGGAGGTATAGACGGTGAAGATTTATCCTTAGTATGGCTTAACATAGGATAGGAATATAGGCTATACTCATTACCTAAATGAGACGATGGTTATGACAAAAATCTTGAGACAAAAATTTGCAAAATGTATTCATAATTGAAAGGGTAGTGGCATGATCAAGGACGAACCCTACTCAGGATTTAGAACATCCTTATCTTCGGATGATCAGTCAAACAGAGGATGTCGAGCTTCTACTCTTAGTAGAATATTGGCTTTCTACCAGGGTTTCCTAGGATAGAATTTGATCCTCGAGACTATGGCTAACTAATCTTTTAAGGTCATGACCTAATTTATAACACCCTAGAACTTCTTATCTCCAATCCTTTGCTCACTTCTATGACATAGTCTCATATGTTACCTTCAATAACATGGTATTACACACTAAGAATGCAGTCCGCTAGGTCCTAACCCTCTTTGATCTCTATTATTTATTCTGCCTATCCGTAGTGCAACTTCCATGATCCCTCCTTCTTCATAACCACCACATGTAACTTAGTCCAACCCTACTTTATCTACAAGGTGTTTTAGGATTCCTACTGACCTATATCAATGATGGGTTTTTATCATGCATATGGTTCACGGGTCTACCTAAAGTAAGATTTCTAGTTCTTCTCCCAAGTCCTTAGGTAAGTCTAACAAAAATAGAAGTTAGAAATATGAAATTTAATCCTTCTCCTCTATATATCAAATCCCCTTTGTTAGTATGCTTAACATTCGACTCTTATAGGGCGCTATAAGTACTTACAAGTATGCCTACCCACACTTCACCTATTTGTTAAATAAACTTGGAAGTTATTGTTAGGCGATGCTCACTGAATCATTCTATTTCTAACGAGACACTTGAGCCCTTCCAACTTTTAGTTTTCCATGTGGACAATCACACTTTAATTAGGAAAACATAACTAACTCCAAAATTTTACCATAGGTTATCTCAAATCCTATCAATGATATCACACCTCCCTTACCAAAGCTAATTAACCTGCTATTCCTCTAACCCATTCCTAACTAACATAGGTAATGCTAGAAGGGTTTAACCTAATGATTCTATGGTCTCTTGCTAGGGTTAAGTGGCCTATAAGAATCATATATTATTAATCTGAGCTACTCGATCTACCTAGTAGAGGTATCTATCAATCCTTCATTCATTAATAAATATTTGCTTAAATAATACTCTATCAACCATGTTCTATCAAATAATGGAATGGGTGGTTCACCAAGCACGTGTGTTCATCCCTGCAAAATAGGGAATGACGAGAGTCCAAAATTAGGAGGTCAAGGAAGTTGATTGACTTCAATTGAGAGTTCCAAAGGCGATAGATAAATTCAAAAGAGTTTTCAAGGTAGTTGTGGATCGAGATCCTAATACTTTATCCTATTGCATGCTCGTTCGGCACAGTAACGTAACCAAAACGATATGCTCTGACCAGCATGGGCCACCACAAAAATATTTAATACCGGTCCCAAAATACGTAGGACTAGAAGATCGTATATGCCAGCTATGTATCGAGTGGACTCCAATGCGACTCAAATATGTATAATCTGTCTTGGTGTTCTAATTCTATCCATCAATCAACTATAATTATATCTATCTTAATCCACATGATAAGTAGAATCAAGATGAACAATATATGTCATGGTCTGCAGCCTAATAGTATATATGTTCGATTAGACCCGTAAAAAGGACATGGGTCTATAAAACTAAACTAATAATAGAGTATAAATAATGGATACAATATGAAAGCATGATAAAATAACTAAGCCAAATATAGCAATACGTCTATGATCAACGGATTATCTCTGCATGACCAACTTCCAAGAAAGATCACTAGGTCCTCAAGAGACATAGCAAGGTATAGAAAAATATGCCAAGTTACAGTAAAAAAATTCTATATAATGAAGGGTAACTACCATAACCATCTAAGAGAATGCAAAATACAGTTAGGGACAATCCTAATACCATGTCCAGTTGTACACGCAATCACCCATGGCATCGTGCCGCGATACCGTGGGAAAAGGAGTAAACAAAGCCATAGCTCTACTAAAGAGACCATGACCACGAGTAAAATAACCAAGTCCCAAACATGGAAGCATGATCATGAGTCAAGACGATTGAATATTTTGGTAGAGTTCTTTCCTCCCCATGCTCTAAAACTATCAAGTCAACTCATGCATGAATCATATACCAATAACAAGTCATGCGAGCTAGTACTACATGCTATCACAGAGTCCCTAGCTACGAATATCTCATGTCAGACTCCATATCATATCATCATCATCCATCGTGTCCGTGTCCTGTGGTCCATCGTGTCAATGAACACAGATATGATATATCACAATGCTTATGGTTAATACCTGATGTCAATATACTGACACCGACACCGAATCAATTTGGACGCTAAGTATCAACTAACCCTACATCCTCAATGATCATGAACTAGAAAATAAATATAAAACAATAAAAGGATAGAATAAAGGTACTGAAATATTGGCTAGGTACACTTGTCTGGAGGTTGTACGAGGACTAGAAGACAGTCACGACGAAATCGCCAATCTAATAGAAACAACAAAAGAGAACCTTCCGTAACCACTCCGGATAATAAAACAGACATTGCCATCAGTTTAGAAGCATGAAATTTCATAACCAAAAGTCTATGTGCCAGACTACATGCGCCAGAGCTTGGACAAAGTACTTCACAACAAAAAGCAACAAATATAGACATTGAAAGAGGACTTTTTATTTTACATATAAAAGTCTATTACATGTAAGAAAGACTGTACAAAGGAGAATTTCTACAAAGAAAAGATCCTAAGTCTACAGCCAGCAGCAACATGGCTCCTCAAGTAGGCACAGCAATCAACATGCCCTCAGCCAGGGCATCCACCATGCGCCCTCAGCAAGGCGCATCCTTTCAGCAGCTCAGTTATGTGCATCCTCAGTTATGTGCATCCCTTCGGCAGCTCAGTTATGTGCATCCCTTCAGCAGCCCAGTTATGTGCCGCTCTTCCAGCCAGGCTCACGCCGTCTAAATACTTCGACTAATGAAGCATTTATTGTGCAGAACGAGGGTGGCAATCAACCCTCTAGCCAAGAAAGGAAAAGAACCACAAGCCAACCTATGGCCAGGGAGGTTTCGAAAGAGCCTCCAAACACCAAGGAAGACCGTGATCGAAACCGCGACCAAAGGAGCAGCTTTCAACACAACCAGAGTGGGCGACACCCACTTTGAAGGAAAAAGAGCCATCAAAGCCGCATCACGCCATTCCGATCTACGGCTATTCCTGTACAACGAAAACGAGGCTCGAGCATCCCTATCTTTGGATGCAACAGGCACCTTCTGCCTGCCTCAGAAGCCCTCGACCCCGACTTTTGGATGTAACAGTCACCTTCAAGTGCATCAACGAAGATACTGCGTCGCATCTTCACTCTCGGGAGCATCTCGTCAACAGAATGCATCCGAGTAAACAATTCATGTTAGAAGGACGTGAGAGAACGAGAAGCAAACTCTCTCTATGCCACTATTTATAGGCCGGGCCAATCAAACCCATACGCCAAGTGGATGGCTCTCCAAATTCGTACAATGAATTTGCATTAAATGGATGAACCAGACGCCTCGAATTCAGCCAAGTCAAAAGGCTATTTAAAGCACTCGAAAAACGTAACAGTTGCACCATCAAAGACGTCTCACGAAGCGGATGTGACGGCCAGACCGCGTATCACATAGACGTGCCCTTAACATCAAGCACATCACACAGACGCACCTTTCAGCACCAAGCGCATCTCAGGGATGCGCCCCATGCGTCCCCATACGCCTAGTGGAATGCCAACCGATGCGCCCACTCAGCTGTCATCGAATGTCACAATATTAAATGCTGAACTGACAGAGTTGGCAGCATGCCTCCCAAAGTCTGAACAGTCGGCAGCTTTTTCAGAAGATGAAGCATCGTCAACGTCAGCATCATCATTACTTTCCTCCTACGGCTACTGCCACGTGGCCACCCAACCATCTCGTATGGCCTTCGCGCCATGCGTCCAAATTTTATACGCCTCAAAAGCTGTGCGCCTCAGACTTTTACTGATTCCTAAAGACAGAAGAAAAGTACTGTTAAAACTCTGCATGCGCTTCAAAAGCCATGCTCCCAGACTTCTTCCTGATCCCAAAAGACAGAGTAAAGTCACTACTGAAGCTCTGCATGCGCCTCAAAAGCCATACGCCCAGAATGGTTCGTGACTCCTAAAGGTTATGAGCCAAAGTCTCCTCATGCGCCCAATTAGGCGCATCCTACCGGATCATTTCCACCAAATCCGAGATCTCCGAGCCATGGGTCGATGACACGTGTCCTTTAACTCAACTCATCCAAGATCTCAGCAACAGAAAGATCTTCTTCTCTGCTACGTGCCGGCTCACAACAACAACATAAAGAAGTCAACCCCTCGATCAGGGTGCATGCCCATGCGCCTCAATCAGCAATCAACACGTGGCGTCCCCGCGTACAGGTGCATCCAACATGCATGCATAAGCAGCCAGCCTACAGACTATATAAATAGAGGGATCATTTCCTTCTTCCACACCTACCTACGTACACACAGTACCTACCTACAACGAACACACAGAGACTTCACACCACCAGAGAGGCAGATAGACACTCAACGTCTTCCTCCTCTCAGCAAGCTCTAGCACCCAGAGCAATCCAGACCTTCAGAGAATCGATAACCGTTGTCAGATCGTCAATGGAGTCAACGCATTACCACTCACTCCATCGGCACAAGGGACCCAGATTAAACAAAAGTGTACTTCTAGGACTACATCTAAGTCTATATTATAACACTGTTCTGTTTGTATTGAAATTTGCAATCAAAGAATTTTAATGGCAAACAAGCTGGCGACTCTGCTGGGGACCTCTTTCTCCTCCAACGAGAAAGCTGTGTCACAATCCGACGACGTGAAGGTGGGCTCCTCCCACAAGACGCTGGTCGTACGCCTCAATCAACAGGCGTATGAGGAGTTCATCTCTGAAGGAAGTGCGAGTCCTTCGAAGCGGCTGCCGAAGCCGAAGAAGATCTGCCGAGTCTGGGTGCACAAGGTCGACGCCTCGGGCACCACCACCAAAGGGGATGCGCCAATCCAGCCTTCCCTTCCTGCTGACGTCCTCAGCAACCAAGATGCGTCGCTGGTGCAGCGCATCTCTCGAGAAAGGTGCGGCTAACACGTTCCCCAGCTATATCCCTCTCAGGCGAGAAGATGCGTCGACGGAGCAGGGCGCAGCCAATGCCCCGCACATCACCTCTGATGCGCCACAGAAGGCCTCTGTCTTTGAGAGACTCACTCGCTGTAGTGGCAAGAGAATTTGGATTCTGAGTACTATGCGCCCCAGTGGCCTGGTACGAAAGTCCAAGCAGCACGGGCCATGCGTCCCAAATGCTATGCCAGCAACAAGCCAGAAGCATGCGCTCACAATCATGCGCGCTGCTGATGGTAAGTTGTACAAGGTCGACTCGAGTGCTGCGGCTCCGAGAACGAGCCGACCGTCAAAGTCCTTGTTCACTTGGGACGCATCCACTACGTGCACAACCAAGTCGAGTAAGGCAAATCTAGTGGTCTCGAACTCCCGCGCCTCCTCTGGTTGTGCGTTTGAGGTCCGTTCAAGTCACTCCAAATGCTGTGGTTCCCCCACTACTAATCGGGATGCCTGTTTGGTATTAGATCAGGGGGCACACACTCACTTGACTACCCCGGCGCTTGGCCTTGCCATGCGCCTGAAGGGGGTGTGAAAGTGGTGTTTGCAAAAACAAAAGTATGAAACTTTATTGATACAAACTTTGTAAAGATTACAAGAATTCTAGGAAAGTACAACTGTAGGAATCCAATCTAGAAGACGATTGCTTTATCCCTTGGACGATGTGAACTTTGAAGACAGTAGCCTCTGAAGTTGATTTGAAGCAAAAGCCTCGGAGAATTGAAGGCAAAAAAGCCTCAAAGAATGCAGCACACTTGGGCAAGAACTCCTGGAATCTCTGATAATTCTGAACTTTATCTGTGATTTCTGATCTGTGATCCCCTTGAATGGAGACTTGAAACTCTATTTATAGAGTTCTGGAAATAACTAACTTTTAGTTATTCTAGACTGCGCATGAGGTTACGCATGAATTGGATTGCGCAATAGTAGACTGCGCAGGCAGTTGTCTGATCATGGGCCAACTGTCTTGGACACATGGCATCATTTGATTGAAATACGCATGATCGTGCATAGACGGTTGCCACGTAATGAGTAATTGATGGCATGAATGCCGTATATGTTGTCAGTTGTGTTGATAGAGCACGCAACCTGAATTGTGCAAGAATGGATTGTGCAAGCATGGATTGTGCCACTATGGATTGCGTATCCAATAGGCTGACCGATTGTACTGCCAGCTGTCCTCGAGCACCGTGCTGCACGATTAAACAAACAGTCGCCTTGTTCTCCGTGCTGTCAGCTGTCAGAAGATTTGATTGTATCAGGTAATGATAATGATTTGCCACGTCAGCCTGCGTACTTGAGAGTGTGCGCAGTCTAGTGTGCGCAATCTGTATACTGTGCAATCTGATGTCTACGCAGTTCATTTAAAAGATGCATTTCTTGATCTTTATGACTTTGTTGATGTGTGCAACTTGATTTTTTAGGACCTACAAGACCCCCTTCAAAGTTTTCGAATGAACTTTATTCAAAATTTCGGAATACTTTGAATTTTGAAATTTCAATCAAATTGCGCATATACTGAGCTGTCTGCGCAATCGGATGGATCAGTCTGACTTTTTCGGCACAATCTGAGGCAGCCGTTACTCTTTAAAAAACTATAAATAGTTCTCTTCGATATTATTTCATTTTTTACTTTGCTTTTGTGATCTGAGGAAAAGTCTCGAGCTATTCCTTCCTTTCTTCTCCACCGAATCTCCATGGCCCCCAAGCGATCCTTCGCCGCTGCCAAGGGCAAGGCCCCGCCGAGTCTTCGGCTAGGGTGTGCGATCCTTCTCACCACGAGACTGCGCATCCCGCGTTGCAAGGTAGATGACCCAATCAAAAACTCTTTTTAGGGTTTTTGATTTCACTGTTCTTCAGAATCTCTCTCTTTTAGAGATGTGATCATACTGCGCCACCCTTTTTAGGGTTTTGGTTGCACGAAACCATTTATTCTTTATTTTTATGAAGAATAATTTCTTGCAATCGGTTGAACTGTGCTGGCAAAAGTCAGCGCAATTTGCTGTTGTGCGAAACTGCCAGCGAATCTGATGACTGTTTTGCTATGCAGTCTGATTGCTGCGCGATCTGATGATTGTTTTGCTGCGCAGTCTGATTGCTGCGCGGTCTGATGATTGCAATCGCAATCTGATGGTTGCATCCTTGATTTTTCCTTGTGCTGATTTTTTTTGTTTTCTCTGTTTGATGCAGTTAATACCAGAGAAGATCCAGGGTATGAGAACTTTGTAGGGACTCTTTCAGAATCGGAATAAAGAGGACCTGTCCCATGTGCACTATCCACAGTAATCTACCAGCTTTCCGCCAACTATCTTGGTAGCCCAAGATAATGAAACTCTGTTATGTATGATAAATGGGCAACCTTTGGAGTCGGTAGATGCCATTATTCACAAGAAGCCCCTATTTCTGTTTGGCGAGGCTTTTGAGAAGAGCTCTCACCAAGGCCACGGATGGAAGAACGGATTGTCCATCAGAAAGACAGGACAATCTCAATACCAGATGTCTCCCACTGCCTCCCCTTATCTCGATATACTCATACAAGCTATCCGAGGAAAATGGAATGGAATCTCACACCTTTTCAGGATGCCCGTCCAGAAAGATTTATGTGAAGAAGGGATCTGATAAGAAAGACATGTTCTATAGTTCTTCGGAATGATATAGTGTCTTGCTCAGAGGTTTAAAGCCCGGTTGTATTCCGCCGGAAAATTCTTCTTTGTTAATGCCCGTGAGAGTTCCAATATTTGCAAATGAGTTCGCGAAAGTTGAAGGGAGGTATCCAGATCAAGACCTCAGATTAACTGGACTGGTGAATCCAGACTTTAAGAGATGGAATTGTATAGCAAACTGGATTTTGACAAAGTTTGAAGACAAACTTCAACAGATTAACTTGTATCAAGCCGTACATGCCACTGTTTACGGTTTTGCTCCAATTCGCATCTATTCTTGGCTCTAGCAGAGAGATACAATTACAGGACAGGGACTTTTATGACTCTTGCGAGAGATCGGGTTTGCCCTTCACGAGATGCAGTACATCTCTTACTTGCCGATGGGGGATGCCCCGTATGAGGAATTTGTCCCAACTAATGATGAATTGGACAAACTTCCAAAAGAGAACGCAGACATGGTAGCAGCCTTCGAAGAACTGCTGTGTCATTATAAAATCTGTTCTCTGTTTTACGAAAGTGGTACATCTAATACCTGTTATTCATCCAAATGGTTGCCTTATCTGTTCCTCAACCATATTAAAGAAAAGAAGACCAAGGAACATGATAACTGCTATCCCGACTTCTTTAAACCACTAGCAGCACTGAAGTGGTGAAGTTGATGGAGTTAAGTGGGGATTTGGATGAAAAGATCAAGGACGATTATCAATGTCCTCCTCTAAGAAAAGGAGACACTCTCGAGTTTATATGAGAGGGGATACCGATTCATGTCAAAAGAAGCCCAATTAGCAGGATTTCTGACGTACTGGCTCCGTCGGTTCGTCCCTGGATCAAGTGCCGTAGACCGCTTCCATCGCGGTGTTCTTTTTGCCCGTTCGATTAGTCTTCGGCTACAAGATGGATCTCTTATCGGCAATGACTTGTAGATTGAACGCCGGTCTCCGCCTGTACGTCAATTTGATGCTGAAAGCTAAGGGCGAGAAAGAGTTTCCTCGGCTAGAATTGCCGTATACTTATCTGTTCGGGTGGTTGCTTCTACACCATCCTACTTTGATGGACCCCAACATGGGACCAGTCGGTGGCAGTTTTTGCGAAGATACTCCCAAGGTAAGTGGAAATACAGTTCTTTGAGAGATTGCAGATATGCTTTGAACCTTGGTAAAGGGTGGAACTTCTATTGCACTTATCCTCCTGCCGGATATGAACAAATGCGACCAACATGGTTGACTCAAAGATGCAACCTTTGAGCCGTACAGCTTTTAATTGGTTGAAGACAATTCGTCCATCCCACTTGGTGTATCGATTTGAAGAAGAATGCTTTTGGAGCCATATCTTCCCAGCCAGTTTGCTCGGCAGTTTGGATATGACCAATTCCACGTAGGTAATGCCATCACATGCCTACAAGGAAAAGGTTTCTTGATAGATGGAGCCCGAGCTTGGGCTTATTACAACGCTCGAGATACGAAAGCAACGTTCTCGATGCCGGTGAATAGTAGTCATGGCCCTCGTATGCTGTTCACCTATTCGGTGTTTATACATCAGCGAACACTTTTGCAGAGAACTTCAATCTTGCGGATAGCTTCGTCTGCAACGAGATTGAGGAAGGGAGGAGTCATCATGTCATTCCTAGGTAATGATGAGGTGCACGAGCCAGTGGATGCACCCTTAGAAGTTTCGAGGGACGCTATGTTCCCTGAAGAGGTTAACGTGCCACTGCGTGTTTCTTTGAAGGTTGCTAAATCTCCATGCCAAGAAGAGAAGGAGAGAGGAGCCTTCCGTCCCAGCTGCGAAGAAGAAACTGATCTTGGATCATTCTTCAGAAAAGATTACTACCAGATCTCAATCTCGGCAGCTGGCCGAGACAATTCAGCAGGAAGAAGCTGTCACACCGACCTCTGTTCAAAAACAAGTCGAGACAATAGACACAGAGAGTCCTGAGAGACCTCTGCATAGAAGGAAAAGGTTGGTCCGCAGAAGACAAGTTTCTTCGATTGTGATAGACGCTGCAGCGGGACTCACCATGCCCTCTCCCACTCTGTTTCTGAGTCTGGGAATAAAACTCCCAGTCCAGAGCAGAGAGAGGAATTAAGCAGAGGGAAGAGCTGGACCAGAGAAATGAGGCTGAAGAGCCCAGAGATAACATTATAGAGGAAGACATAACGCCGTACGATCTCCTTTGCCAACAACAGCGGAAATTCATCTTCCTGCCACCGGGAGCAACCCTTGCTGAAGAAGATCGTTTGATGATCGACGCTTTATATGACTGTGACTTCGGTTATCAGGAAGAAGCTGATCATGCCGCTGATGCTGCTAATGAAGAGGTTCCCGAGGACAGCGAGAATGAGGAGAGCACCTCATCAGAAACTGCTGATGAGACACAAAATCTGGAAGAAATATTGAGATCCAGACATCCCCTCGAGACACTTTAACTCCTGAAAAGGAGGCTGAGGTGCCGAGATCTCCTGAGAAGATTGCTGATGAAGAGGTGGATGTGGAGAAAACTCCAGTTGCTGCTCCCGAAGGTATTGTAATAAAATTAGCGATCTTCTTTTAATAAGTAATTTGATAGCTAACATCGTTACTTTTATTCATACAGAGCCCGGATCTTCTTTGCTCCTCCAACATGTATGGATATAGTACTGGCAACGACAATTGCCAGTAGCAGCCGCCATTTGTCTTGTGGCTCTGAAGCAGGAAGTAGCCAGGCCGTAGCGTCTGAAGCTACTTCTGCTCAGCTAAAGTCTGTTCCTGCAGATGATAGGCTATTGCTGGATCCACCCATGGTAAGACTGTTTCACTTTTGATTCTCTTTATCAATGGCCAATGACAGGCAAAGTGACAATATTTGATTTTGCAGAGGAACAACCAGGAGGAGCAACCAGCTCCACTTTGGTTCCCTTATTCAAAGAGCCTGCTGTTCAGATACGAGAAGTTGAGCGTCCTGCTGCTTCGTCATCAACGGAGTAGCTGCGACTCCTGGTGCTCTGGCGACTAATCACTTGTCATCCAGTCATTCACCAGATGCTTCTTCGAGTCCTTGGGACCTCTGATCAATAGAATGATGGATAAAGAAGATGCTGATTTTTTCATGGTTAGAGGTCCGACCTCTTTCTTGGTGAAGGCCATCCGGGAGCAAGGTGATGAGGCTAGGCCACTTTCCTTGACATATATTGAATGAACTGGAAATCACCATAAAGAACTATAAAGATCTCAACAAAGGGGAAGTGGAACCTTAGTGCAGGCAGAGTTTGAACAACTGGCTCAGGCAGCTGCAATTGAAAGAGTGAATCTCCAGAACCTCTTGGATGCTTATACTACTAAATCTGCTGAATATAATTCCAAGTTGGAATCGGTGATCTCAACTGCTGAGAGGAGAGAGAGAAGGATTGCCGAGCTGAGAACGGAGATTGCTCGTCTCGAAGAAGAATTGGAAAATGAAGTTACAGAGCATCAACTTCAGTCCAACAAATTGATGCTCTAACTCAAGAAAAAACGAGTATGTAGCAGCCATGATGCGGAAATCACTCGCCGAATGGTGACCATGCCCATTTTTAACAAAGAATCTGGGATGGAAGAGGCCAGGAGGAAAGTGATGGCATCTCGTGAAGAACGGTTGCAATTCTGAAGCAGCAAATTGCTAATCTGATAATGCCTCCATCTCAATAGAAAGAACTTTTGTATCTTCTTATCTTTCTTTATGCTATGTATGTCTTAAATTTTGATCAATAAAAGACATTTTGTTGTGGCTCTATATTTCTTGCATATCTTATTCAGATAAAATAATAGCGATAGAAAATATATTCAGAGGTACAGGACATGATATATTTCTTGATGATTTTGTAGAAAATAATATTCATTATATCTGCTCAGAGGTAATATGGACGTGGCAGAATATAATTTGTCGAATATGATTATTTCAATAGATAACTTAATCAAGATGATAAGTTACTGATGTAGATGAAAATGAACGAAAATGAATCGTCATAATGAACGGATAAACCGTCGGATGATGATGAACGGATGAACCGTCAAGTGATAATGAATGAACGGGCGAACCGTCAGATGGATGTGAATGAACGGGCGAACCGTGATGAATGTGAACGGATGAACCGTCGGGTATAATAAATGAACGGGTGAATCGTCAGGTGATGATGAATGAACGGGTGAACCGTCAAGTGAATGTGACATTTCATTATTTTGAGAATCTTTGTCTATAAATAGAACATAAATCTGAAAGGAATGATTATTTCCACTTCTTAACAAAAAGATGTCGTCCGGAGATGCATCCAAGAAAGTTAAAGTCACCCAAAGGTTGAAGCGGGCATTGAAGAACATCCGGTCGAACTGGTCCAGCCAAAGCAGGCGGAGGCAGGCGAAGGTTCGTCTGCACCCAAACCACCGTAAGATATCCTGGACTTCCTGCTTGAACCAGGAAAGACTGAAGAGGAAGAAGCCATGAGGATGGCTACCTGCAAGTTCCTCGTGGGTTCTAGCAAAGATGTTCTCAGCTCTTTAGCTGATTATGTCTTTGATAAGGACGGCAGTGGTCCCCGTCCCAATGTCGATAAGGATGACAGTGACCTTCCTTGATATCATGTAACATCATTTATGATGAAATAAAATTTAAACTTTATTTATGAATTGTATGATCATATTTACATAAATTTCTGTTACATTTATATATAGTATTTCTTGAGGAATTTGCCATTGATAGGCATCATTGCAACTTGACCGTCTAATTCTGCAAGTTGATATGCTTCATTTAAAAAGACTTTGCTGACAACATAAGGTCCTTCCCACTTCGCATCGAACTTATCTTTGCTCGAATGAGTCATAGTTATAGGACGTCTGACTGTTAGAACAAGTTCTCCTTGTTGAAAGGCTCTGACTTTAACTTTGCGGTTGAAAGTCTTCGAGATGCGGGCTTGATATAGCTCAATATATTGCTGAGCCATTAACCGCTTCTCGTCGAGTGCCTCCAATTCTTGAATTCGAAGAAGGTCGTTGTTCTCTGTAGTGAGCTCATTGGCAATGACAATCCTTAAAGAAGGAATTTGAAGTTCTAGAGGGAGAACTGCTTCACAACCGTACACCAGAGAGAAAGGTGTAAAGCCTGTGGGATTGTGGACCGTAGTACGATAGGCCCAAGACATTTACCAAGCTTTTCACTCCAGTTCTGTTTGTTAGTAGATACAAACTTCTTGAGGAGCTTAATAATGGTTTTGTTGAAAGCTTCAGCTAATCCATTAGCGGCAGGATTGTAGGCTGTCGAAGCGACGTTGTCAATTCTATGATCATCGCAGAACCTTGTGAATTTCTGGCTGATGAATTGTGGTCCGTTGTCATGGATGATTCGTCGAGGTACACCAAATCGATAGATGATATGGTGTTTGACAAAATTAATAACACTGCTGGTCTTAACTTCAGCCAAAGGTATAGCTTCAGCCCATTTGGAGAAATAATCGGTTATTGCTAATATGAACTGATGTCCTCTAGAAGAAGGAGGATTGATAGGACCGATGATGTCCATGCCCCAAGCTTCAAAAGGCCAGGAAGCAGCCGTCGGATACAGAAATTCTGAAGGTTGATGAAAAAATCTGCATGGATTTGACAAGCTCGATATTTTCTTGCATAATCGATGGCATCAGATACCATAGAAGGCCAGTAGTAACCATGCGTCGGATACGATCCTGTAGCTTAGGACCAGGTTGATGTGCTCCACAGACACCGTTGTGAGCTTCATGCAGTACTTGTTTTGCTTCATCACCAGCTAGACAGCGTAGAAGAAGACCGTCATAAGTCCGTCGATAGAGAGTCTTAGTGGTTTGATTGTAGTAGAATCGTAGAGATCTTCGACGAATACTCGTGGCCTCTTTTGGATCTTCAGAAAGTATGTCATGAACAACAAAATCGATGAAGGGAGTTCTCCAATCTTCATTAATAACATTGAATTCAGTAAGATTACTGAATTCAAAATTATGATTGTTTTCAATGCAAAACAACTCACGATTGGAAATAACCACTACTTGCTGTCTTTTGATGGGGATGGCTAAGACTGCTGCAAAATTGGCCAAAGCATCTGCTTCAGTAATACAAGCTCGCCGAACATAGTCTATGAAAAAAGCTTTGAATGACGTAGCTATGTTGATTGCAGCTTCATGATAAGGCACTAGATCTTGATGACCAACTTCATAGGTTCCTCTGACCTGATTAACAACTAGCTTAGAGTCGCCATAGACTTCAAGATACTCGACGTCAAGTTGGTTGGCTAATTGAAGGCCAATGAGCAGAGCATTGTACTCTGCCACGTTGTTGGAGCTTGGTTCATCTAGAGAGTAGGCTCTTTGGATAGTTGATCCGTCTGGAGAAATGAGAACAACTCTGACTCTTGCTACAATGGCACCATTGGGTCCGATTCTGGAGGCTCCGTCAAAGAATAGACGCCAAGTAGGAAATTCTTCGGAGACTGTATTAGATTCCAATATCTCATCAGGAATTTATCGTAAAGTTTGGATGTCTCTAGCATAGGATGAGCTGCTAAGAAGTCCGCCAGTGCTTGACCTTTGACAGACTTTTGTGGAACATACACCATGTCATATTGGGCTAGCAGAATGGTCCATGTAGCCAGCCGAGAGTTGAGTGTGCTGGGCTTCTTCCTGAGTACCCGAAGAGGATTAAATCGTGATATGACATGAATGGTTTGGCCAATGATGTAATGCCGAGTCTTTTGAACAGCAAACATAAGAGCTAGGCACTCTTTTTCGACTGGACTATAACGGTGTTCAGCACCAATCATAGTACGACTGAGGTAGTAGATAGACTGTTCGTGGCCTTCTTTATTCTTTTGGGCAAGTAGCACCCAATGAATGGTCCATGGCACGGACATACATTAAGAATGGTATGCCAGAGATGGGTGGCACAAAGACTGGTGGATTCATGAGATATTGCTTTATGTCATCAAACGCTCGTTGATATTCTTCGGTCCAAACGAAAGATACACCCTCTTCATGAGTTGAGTGAATGGTCTACAACGTCCAGACAGATTTAAAATAAATCTCCTGATGTACGCAAGTCGACCTTGGAATCCTAGTCTTTTAGGTTGCGCGGAGGACGCATCTCTTGAATGGCTTTGATCTTCTCGGGATCCATGTGTATACCCTTAGAGGTAATGACGAAGCCGAGAAATTTGCCACTAGAGACACCCAAGAATGACTTGGTAGGATTCATTTTGAGTTGATGTTGGCACATGAGGTTGAAGATAGTTCTCAAGTCTTGGATGTGATCTTCCTTTAGACGACTTTTGACAGCAATATCATCAACGTAGCATTCGACAGTCTTGCGCAGATGATCTCGAAAGATGGTACTCATAGCTCGTTGGTATGTTGCACCAGCGTTCTTGAGACCAAACGGCATCACAGTATAACAATAGACTCCACGAGGAGTACGGAAAGAAGTATGCTTTTCATCTTCAGGATTCATTCGAATCTGATTGTATCCGGAGAATCCGTCCATGAAGGATATTTGCTCGAACCCAAAAGTGTTATCGATCATGACATCCATAATAGGGAGAGGAAATTCGTCTTTTGGACATGCTTCATTAAGATCCCGAAAGTCGATGCAGACCCGAACTTTGCCGGTTTTCTTTAGAACTGGGACAACATTGGCTACCC
>JANAVB010022998.1:1155366-1260366 GCA_029216955.1 Iris pallida | reverse complement strand
AGTGTTGGTGCCATTGCAGGAGCTCGCACAACTAAAGCTTGAACATTGCGAAGCGCTTCGACGGTCAGCACGATCAAGGAACTTGGTGGGTGATTCATCCCCTTCTTTTCTACTCTGTCCCGCAAACGAAATTTCCTTTGCCTCGAAATCATTCAAATCGACGATGCCAAGTTAAATGCATGCCAATCCACTAAGGTTAAGAACTCGGGAAAAACGTATCGATTTAGAGTAAATTACTTTTAAAATATAAGTTTTGCACATAAACGAGAAAGTTTAAGGTTCTAGTAAAAAGATAGACTATTTCATGTACTATAAAATAATATGAAACGTCGATTGTGGCTTACAGTGCCGCAGGGAATTTGGTGCCTACGGGATGCTAAGTCAGAAGTACGGCTCGGGGAAAATGATTCGTTGCATAAGTAGGGCACAAATGATAATGTCGCTCAATATTGTCCGCGCTATACAAATCTGTATGCACATATTAAACTGTTCATGCATTGGCATGGTCATGGACAGCTTGTTCACAAGTTGAACTTTTCTCGATGCGGTATTCGGGACATCGGAACCGAATCGACCTAGGGAGAATAAATAAATTCGTGTTTCGGCACGAGACATTGCGAGACCTGTAGCAGGGCTTGCAACCCAAGCTGACAGGCACATCGTAATGCCATATAAAAGTCCCTCGTGGTGCATAGCATCAATGACCGCACATGTAAGATAGTAGCATGCTCACCTATTGTCTTATGCAGGTAGTAAATATTATCTGTGTTTTATGCAGGGACGAGCACGGCCGTGGTAAGAAATGTGATAAATTGCTATATTTTACTGTATACTTTATTACTTCAAAGATGGCTATCGATATGAACTGAATTCATTTAGTTCTAAATAGAAAGAAAACTCTAAAGCCTGTCTACCTTAACAATCAGAGTCAGTTTAGACGAGTGGGTTCGTCTCGTCCACTAAGCAAGTGTGCTAATCCCCTCCCCCAAATTTTTCAGGTACGACGGGAGCTCTAAACTGAAGCTAAAGTTCGGAGAGGCATTTTGAAGCTTTTTCTATCCTGAAGTATTTTGAAGCCAATTCAATCGAAGGCTTATGTATAAAGGGGCAAATGTATGGAACGACAAGTATTAGTTCAGGCAGCTGGTCGAGTATGTTTCTTTTGTTTTCAATCAATGTAGCCGCAATGGTATCCAATGTAATTACGACTTGCACTTCGTTGCAAGCTATGAATGAAAAACTTATTTCTATCTTCCTATACTGCGTCTTATATTCTGATTTGATTTTGAAGTTTCAACTTGGTGTTTCAATATAATAATCAACGTAACGTTCTTGCCTTGTACGAGTGCAATTCTAGACTTGTACGGTATCACGCCTTAGCGAGGACGATCGATTCGGCATAATAACACTGGGGACGAACAGTTTGTCGACCCGGGGCGTGACAAATTGGTATCAAAGCACAGTTATGTTTCCTCAGATTTTTGAAAGATGTTTTATTGTTGGAATGTTCGTTGCGATTGCTCGATTGAATGCTTGTCGACATGCTGCGTGAAATAAAAGTTCCATACAGGTAAGCCCGTAGATATTTTTGAAAAATACTAACGGGTTTACTCTATTTTGTAGGAATGACTAAGAAAAATAAGAACAATCCCGGCACAACAGCCCAAACTGTGGATAGTACGTCGAGTTCAAAAAGTACTAGCCCTAGCGAGACGACGATGGAGAAAATGCTATAGTTGATGGAGCTATAGCAGCAACAGCTTCAGATGCAAATCAAAGCCCAATTTGATGCGCAACAGAAGCAAATGAACGACCTAACGCAGATCGTAAGCAAGAAGGGGGGCAATACCAAAGCAACGATCGTGGTATCCGAAGAGAGGCAAGATGTTTAAGATGAAGTCGAGGAAGAAGTCCAACCGCAAATGATAAACTCTTCTTCCCTGTTCAAAGTAAAGGAGTTCCGAAAGATGAACCCGCCGAAGTTCAATGGCTGAGCAGAGCCCGATATGATAGTGGGATGGCTCGCAGAAATGGAGGACTTGTTTGATCTTCTCTACATCGAAGGGTCCCAGAGGGTGGCCTGTGCGGCGCTACATCTACAACTGAGAGCATACGACTAGTGGGCGGCGAAGAAACATGAAATTTGTGAAACCGATCCCAACACCAAGATTTCCTGGGAAATGTTCAAGATAGTCTTCCTTGAGCAGTACGTTCCTCGTGCCATCCGTCGACAGAAGGGGATGAGTTCATGATGTTGAGGCAAGGGAATATTACCGTTGAAGATTATGATGCAAATTTCTCTAAACTTGTAAAATTTGTCGGCGCCTTCCTACCCAAAAAAGAAGAATGGTGTGATCGTTTTCAACAAGGCCTCAATGACGAATTGCGTAGGACGTCATGAATCAGCGATGCCGAACTTATCATGAATCCTACGAAGCCGCACTAGATAGCGAACGGATCTTTGGCCATACGTCGCAATGGGTCGTGCCTGTCGTCCGCAATAATTTCAACAAGCATCCTAATGACGCTGGAGGATCGGGAGTACACAAGCGTCCAAACACATCCGAGAATCGACGTCCGTATCCAGGATTATATTATAATATCTACGACAAGCATAGGTATCGCCCGAGTGATTGTTTCCACATAACATGTTACGGGTGTGGCGAGAGGGGCCATTCAAAGCCGCAATGTTCGAGAAATGTTCCGAATCAACACAACCCACCAAGGAACGTTCCAAATCAATATAAAGGGCCTACACTACAAGGCACAAATGCGGTACCCCTGAACCCGTAAAATCAACGCCATGGAGCTTAAGGTCGAGTTTATGCATTAATTCGGGATGAGGCATTCACGTCCGATACTGTTGTAACAAGTATATTACTCTACAAAAATATACATGCTCGAGTACTATTCGATTCGGGTACGACGCATAGTTTTATATCTGCTAATTTTGCAAAAAAAATAAAATAACCATGTAATCACTAGATATGGAAATTAGCGTTAGCACTCCGTCGTGAGTCGATATGCCTGTGAACTTTATTTATAGGAATGGCCACATTTGCATCGGGGGAAGAAATCTATCCTTAGAAGCCGTCGTACTAGACCTCAAAGAGTACGACATAATTTTGGATATGGATTGGTTGGGCGCTTACCATACAACAATCGAGTGCGTGGAGAAGAAAGTGGTGTTTTACCTTCCTGGCGAGACAGAGTTCTCATATTCGTGTGGTACGGTCTCGAAGACGGCAATGATGGTGTCGGCAATCTCAGCGAGACGTATGTTGCATTCCGGCTGTGCGGGATACTTGACATCAGTTAGAGATACGAGAAAGGATATTTCAGACACAATGCAGACTGATGTTGTGGCAGATTTCCTAAACGTTTTCCCTGATGAGATGTCTGGGATGCTGCCGGATCAAGAAATAATTGAGCATCGACACCTTCCCGGATACACGACTGATATCAAAAGTGCCTTACCGAATGGCTCCAACTGAACTAAAGGTACAATTACAAGAGTTGCTAGACCGTGGATTTAATCTCCCTAGCATCTTTCCGTGGGGAGCTCCCATATTGTTTGTGAAGAAGAAGGATGGATCGATGCGGCTATGCATCGATATCGTGAACTCAACAAGACGACCATACGGAACAAGTATCCCTTGCCACGAATCGATGACTTGTTTGACCAACTACAAGGTGTATCAATATTTTTAAAAATTGATCTTCGTTCAGGCTATCATCAGTTGAAGATCAAGTTCGACGACGTATCGAAGCCTGCCTTTCGCACTCGATATGGTCATTATGGATTCCTAATCATGCCGTTCGGTTTGACGAATGCCCTAACCGCTTTCATGGGTCTGATGAACCGAGTCTTTCGACCCCAAATCGATAAATTTGTAGTTGTGTTCATCGACGATATCCTTATCTACTCAAAGAATAGATAAGAGCATGTCGAACACTTGAAGACGGTATTACAGACTCTGCGTGAAAACAAATTATATATCAAACGGAGTAAATATGAGTTCTGGATGATTAGTGTGACATTCCTCGGACATGTAATCTCTGTCGAAGGTGTCGCGGTGGACCCAAAGAAGATTGAAGCGGTGGTAGATTGGAAACGACCTACCTCGGCTAGCGATATTCAGAGCCTCCTGGGCTTAGCGAGCTACTACCGAAGATTCGTGCGGAGCTTTTCAAAACTAGCGTCGCCTCTGACTCGCCTCACCCAGAAGGGAGTAGTATTTTAGTGGAGTGACGACTGTGAATCCAGCTTTCAAGAGTTGAAGCAACGGCTCGTCTCAGCTCCAATCCTTGCACTTTCAGATGGTCCAGAAGGCTTTCAGATATTCAGCGACGCATTGAAAACTGGCCTCGGGTGTGTACTCATGCAGAGAGATAAAGTCATCTCATACGTTTCACGGCAGTTGAAGCAGCACGAGAAAAACTATCCAACGCATGAACTAAAATTGGCGATGATCATGTTTGTATTAAAACTCTGGCGGCACTACATCTATGGTGTGGCTTGTAGAATCTACACAGATCATAAAAGCCTAAAATACTTGTTTACGCAACGAGAACTCAACTTACGGCAGCGACGTTGGCTCGAACTCATAAAAGATTACGAGCTAACGATCGAGTATACGCCGGACAAGGGAAACGTTGTAGCCGACGCGCTTAGCAGAATGTTTATGGGATCACTTGCCATAAATAATGAGATACGACGAGACCTTCAAGCGATGGGTATCGAACTCGAAATTGAGTATCGACACCTGCACCTAGCTCAGTTCAAGTTAGGATCGATCCTGCTTAGCAAAATAAAGACCGCACAGAAGGAAGATTCATTTCTGAAGAAGATGCGCGAGCTGATTTCAACAGGAAGGGCGACTGACTTTGTGGAAGACGGAGATGAGACGATGCGACTAAAAGGAAGGCTCTGTATTCCTGAAACTGCCGAACTCAAAAAAGAATTTCTGACGGAGGCACATTATACGAAGTACTCGTTACATCCTGGAAGCACCAAGATGTACAAGGACTTGTGCACAAACTTTTGCTGGTACGGTATGAAGAAAGACGTGGCTACTTTCGTGTTGCAGTTTATGGCGTATCAGCAAGTGAAGGCAGAACACCAAAGGCCAGGAGGAGAGCTGCAGAACCTCGCTATTCCCGAGTGGAAGTGGGACAACATCTCGATGGATTTCATTGTGGGATTTCCGAAGATGCCGCGGGGGAATGATGTGATTTGGGTCATTGTTGATAGATTGACCAAGTCAGCTCACTTCATCGCAATTAAAGTACACTACAACAAAATAGGTTAACTACGGCACTTTTTTACGACACTTTCTAAATAAGTGCCGTTAATAATTTGTAGTGACGACACTCTATTAAAATGTGTCGTTGTAATTGAGTATTTATCATAATCTACGACATATTTTTAAATATGTCGTAAACTTAAATTCAACCACACTTTTAAAGACACTTTAAACTGTCGTATAATATTATATCTATATACAGCACCCAAAAAGTGTCGTATAATGTTATATATCAATCTACAACACTTGAAAAGTGTTGTCTCAAATATTATTTCCCATATTTTTGTACACTACCACCCGCTACTGTCCTAAAAATTTTAATTTACCGCCACTGCCCAAAAAAATTGGGGGCTAAGCAGATAAGAAGGTTTTTCCTCTCATTTCTTCCATTTTTTCTTGGGCTCCCTTTTTTCTTCCTTTCTCTTTCTCTCTCTCCTTACATTCTTCTCTCTTGAATGTTGGGCGGCAAGGGGCGGTGGTCGCTACCGCGCGTCACGGAGGTTGGGGTATTTTTGATCGTCGGTATGGTCGTCACCGCCACCATCCAGGTCATCTCTCCCTCCTTCATCTCCTTCCCCTCCTTCTTTCTTAGGTTTTTTTTCTTTATATATATTATCTACGGTTAAGAGAAAGAATAGATTATTTGATAAACATAATAATTGGTAATTCTATAAGCATCAAACTATTTTTTTTTATTGGTTGATTATAGACAAAAAAAAATTTCTCCTCTCAATATATTTTGTTTTATCTTCTTTATTGTTATTATTGGATTTTGGGAAAGTTATGACATATTATTCCTATTCTCCATCCACTGGATTTGGGAAAACTTTTTTCTACCCTTTCATATTTGCAAAATTTGTATCCACTACATTGTCGCAGCAGATGTCTAGATCGACAATGTATTTGGTATGATGCAAAAATTATTGAACAATTGTTAATTTTTTTGAAGAATTATAATTATTGGAGATAGCACACTACACATTGTTGTATTTTATATATTATTAGTAATCACTATCGACAATGTATTTGGTATGATGCAAAAATTATTGAACAATTGTTAATTTTTTTGAAGAATTATAATTATTGGAGATAGCACACTACACATTGTTGTATTTTATATATTATTAGTAATCACTATCGCTATATATATATATATATATATATATATATATATATATATATATATATATATATATATATATATATGGAGAGAGCAAATATTTTATATTTTGACAAAAGAAGTCTATTGGCTTCTCTGTGACACAGAATATGAATATTCATCTTCACATGTTTTGGTTTGTAAATATTTATTTGGTGATTGATGAGTTAAGATTGAAGGATGCTAATTACTTCTAAACTGATTCATGTGATTGATGACCTCTTGTGTAATATATGTAATAAGTTGTTATTTTTTTCTAATTTGCATGCTTAGTATGCAGAACATAACATATGTTATGCAAATTAGTAGATTTTAGGTAGCAATATTAAATTGTCTCTTGGCATAATAACTATGTTTAAAACAGCATGTCAGTCCAGATGCTTTTTAAATGGTTATGAATATGGATTAATGATTTTTTTTAATTTTCTCTAGCAGAGGAGTTGTTATTTCCCCTTGTTTTGAAGTTAGATGTTTCTTGTTGCCGTATATAGAGGGCGCTAGGAGACTTTACAACAATGTATCTTTATTGGCATATTGGGTAAGCCTGTTGGTCTCAAGTGCAAATCAAAGAAGGGATATCACCAATTATAACTCATTTGATTGAATGAGCATCGGTGAGAACTATATAGTAGGAAAATTGAAAAGAACATAAGATGCTTATTGAAAGAAAAAAAATATATGAAAGAATGGAGAACTGGATTCCAAATGACCAAAAGCAATATTTTCATAGCCAAATTAGATCCATATGCTCAATATGTCAAATTTGAATGCGTTAAAACATCGACAATAATCCAAACTTATAAGTGGATTGCCTGATGGTCGCGATGGTTGGCGAGGCATAACGAGCACATTGCTTCGTTTATTCAGTCGAGGTAGTACATGTTGCACTCACTCTTGTTTTGATTATGTTATACTTGTAGGAAATACAGCTGTTTGGAATCAGTTAATCCTTCTTGTATCATAAGACCACACAAATTATGTTTTATTGATAGTCTTTTGTATATTCAGGAAGAGACATAAGCTGAGATAAAGCAGTTCAGGAGGAGCCTAAATTTCAAAGCCACTCATATGCCTTTTTTTTACCATAAATCAGTACCAAGAGTCTTAGAAGGAAAAAAAGGTCTTTTACTTAACGAGTATTACGGATCACTATGCTTTGTCATAACCATTTAGCTACAATGAGGTACAACAATGAGAGAAATAAGAAAGCTTTAAACCCAAACTTTTGGGGTCAGCTTGAGTACTTTTCTTCCATTCAATGCCAAGTCCTCTGGGGCATTAGCAAAAACTGCAAGGACATACTAGGGCCAATTTTATATTGTTACAAGTTATCATTTATACAAGAAAGGATATAGGTTTGTCGATTTTGTGTGTGTATGGGGGGGGTGGGGGGGCGTGGTGCTTGACTTGTGGCGGGCTTAGCATAGGTCAATTTTCTTTTAATATTTCTATTATGTAAGCCCAGGCCGGCCAACCCAATATAGTAAAACTCTAAATGTCTTTCTCCATTCTGGTTGGCACTTCCTACACCTTATTTTGCAATAACTGTACTGAACTTGCAAGCTCGAGCTTCCACCACCACCCCTTTCTCCTCTTCCCCTTCCCTTATTTTCTGAATCCATATGTTTTAACTTAAAAGAATATATGTTCTGAACAATTATAGGTCAATACGGGCTTAGTTTAAAGTCATTAAGTAACTTTAGAATAATACATTTCATTGTGATCACTATTTTTCTTGGTTGGTGCTTCTTCGACTCGATTTTTTTTTCCATTTCATTGGAGTGAGACAATTGTTGAAAACTCTGCCCAAGTATAATATACACATTCCTTATATTATTATTGGTAAATCAAATTATAGTTGAATGTGGAAGTAACTGTATAATATTCTTGACCACAAGAAGTACTGGTGCACTGGGATGTAGGGCCTAGGTGATCAGTGTTTTATGTTCCCAAGTATGCCATTATGCAACTGAAGTTACAATTATCAATATCATAAGATGTCCAATATCAACTTTCTTTTACATAATTACTCGATCAAACTAGACTTGATTACTAGCTTGACTTTTACACTTGTATTACTCAGTAAGCCATATGTAACCCATGTAATGATATGTATTTATGCTCCTTTAGAACACATCAAAGGACTTTGTTGCCTTATAATGTACCAAGCTTTTCAAATTATATGGTGATTTGTGTTCCAGTATCATATTATAATTTTGGTTTTGTGGGCATTTCAGAATGCTCCATGTGTGGGAGTTTGACCCTTCACCACCTTTTAATTATATAGCTATTTTCTAGCAATATAAGTGTAGTTCTCGGATATGTATATCTTCTTTTGGAACTTTAATGCTTCTTCAGTTATATGGATATTTTTGGTTTTGATTGGATAATGACATTATTCACCATTTACTTGTATTTGTTGCAATCTTTATTATCCAAAGATTCCAAACATAGAATATATAAAAAGAATCTTGTGTTTATGTTCTGTGGTAAAATATATACGGGATAGAAAAAAACTTCATGTACTATATTGATATTCATTGCTATTAGTATCTTGAACTTCCAGGTGCTATTAAGAGTTTTTTGACCTTTAATCTTGCTCTATAGGTTAATTTGGAAACGTTACCAAACTGGGAAGAGAAACAGATGTTCAAGGCGCAAGTTTATATAAATACTGATGTTGTTCCATAGTACTAGGAAAGCAAGTTATAGATGCTATTTCTTGATTAATTGTCTTCTATTCGGTATGCTGATGTCCTCTTTCATCTCATTTACAGATTCATGGAGGATCACAATACTGCTACTTTCCATCTAAATGGTAAGCTTGTAACTGGAAGCATAATGTTTTTTTGGGAACTTTCAAATTGCTTTACAAGCTGAAACACAACATATTCTTTTGTTTTGTTACTTGATCTCTGTGGATTTTGTAAGCAACCAAATGGGTAAAGATATTGTATATCAATTGGACTGTCTTATGATACAAATTGTTATATAAATAGATGTACACATATCATCTTACCTATGCACTGATACTACAACCTACTCAAGAGACTGCATCTACCTCACCCTCCTCACATAACTGAGCCAATGCCTTGCAATCGAGCCCCCAATGCCTGCAACAATTCTGAACTGGATTGCACCAAGGTGTGGTCCCTCTCACCTCTCTAGCTTGCATAGCGAAGTTATTCCTCAACAACTCCAATCAGGACCTGCACACAGGCAAACCAACTAGAAAGAATCTATGATGGCCATATCCTGGGGTATGTGGTAGCATTCATTGTGGTTAGTTAGTCATGATGTAGCCGACGACGTGGAATTGTATTTTTTTTTGACATGGACAATACTGTGGAATGTGCATCCCAGACTGCCTTTTCTAGCTAGGAAGAGTCTAAAATAATGTATGAAATATATGTTATTAGTTCAGTTTGAGCGATGGACTTTCTGTTGCAAAGGCTATAGAGTTGAATCAGATAGAAGTATCTAAGTAAATGAAAAATGAGAAATGGGGAGCATTTTTACTTGCTTAAAAAAGGGAAAAAAATGATAAGAAGAGACCGAGTGTTTTAAGAGAGAGAGAATATATGTAATTCTTCTTCTCTATTTTCCTTGAATCACTTTCCCTTATCTGTGTTAAAAACCTCTATTCAATTTTATTACACTAACCTTGTTAGGTAAATATACTTCTTTGTATGTAGCATATATGTACACCCATATAGAGCTTTATTGGTGCCAAATTGGATCTCTCCTGGTTTTATCTTATATAAGGACGTATGTACAATTGACATAGCCAACAGAAAACCTCTAGTTGAGTGCTGGTTATTGGTTAAGGGTCAACAAGTAAGAAGTAATGAACATGAAATGGTCTCCAAATGATAATTCAAACGGATATATGCTATGGTCAGGAATGATAGGTCCTTATATTTTCTTGACAAATGACAACAATAACTCTTTGACCTTGAAGGCCATAACTCATACCTCTATAATACCGAGCTACCAAAAAGAAACTCTACCTGACACAACAACATTGGTCTTTTTCACATACGAGGCCTTATACAATTCTTACTGGTACTAACCAGTTTTTGGATCCTATTCCTTATGAAAGTTCAGGTATCTACTAGCATGTCATACAGTAGAAAATGCAAGTTCAACAAAACTGGAGATATGGGTTCTGCATGATGCATAAGCAGACATGTGTAGTAACTGTATCCCGTCCTAAGATACAAAAACTCATATGTATATTTGAGCTACCAATCTATTATCTTAACTAACATTTCATCAAGTTTGCAATGCTTTGCAGTGCAAGTTTGCAATATATCAAAAACTTAAGGCACGTTCCAGTAAACATCTCAAAGGAACATGTAATGGAGTACGGCATGAAAACACAGTAGAAAGAAGAAGAATAATCACACTAGAAATATATCGAGAATACTTCTTCAAATAAGTTTTATCTTCGCTATATATGTTTGGTTGCTAATAAAGTAAGGCAAAAGAAAGGAAAATGGAACTTCATCATATGTACACTGGATCTTATTTCTACATAAAACATTTACATATCCCTTTCCTTTTCATTTCTCTCACTTTCCACCAAAGCAAACACGGCCTAGAATTTTTAACTTTCACTTCTTGTATTAAGATGCACAATCAGCTGATTGCAGATAGGCAATAAATAAAGTATTGTTATAAATTTCCACTATTTGCTGGGAAAATGGCACACAACAGAAAGGTTCAACTCTGGGATGCAACTGATTTTTATTGAGTATGACATGGCTTAAGCACATAACATTCACCTATGTTGCTCGAAACTTTTTTATTGATGATCATCTTACCTAGTGTCAGAGCATCAGTATTCAAATCTTGCCATAAACAACTAACATTCACCTCTGTTTGTTTTTTTGCATTTCCCTACGAAGGCTTCTTCACATGCCCAGTCTCTCCTGATTGTCGATTTTTGACGCTCACAAGTTTAAGCCATGACCAGTATAGTGCATCAGGATATCATATTTTTCAAAACGAACTCATCTGTCCTTAAATAGTCAGGTTATTTTTTTATATGCATTTATTTACTTTTACAAGCATCGATGGTAAGTAGAAGAATGAGTTAATTATGTGCACTAGAATATTGACTAATATTTATTGACTCTATGTATGAGGAGAGGAATGATAACGAACAGGGGATATAACACATGTTTCTCAAATTGTCACATATCCCCTGTATCATATCTGTACCATATGTGGGGAGAGCAGTTAGAGAATTATCAATCATAGGAATGAATGATCAACTTGTCTTTGTGAGCTACCATATATCTTTAGCATAACTTTTCTAAAAGATTTTTTTTATGGAGGAGGATATAATATACTTATGATATTTTTTTCCTGAGACAACATTCATTAATGGAAAAAAAAAGGATTTTATTGTTGATGTTTTCTTCTACCCAGTAAAGTTCAAAATATTTTGAGTTAAGGCAACCCGGAGTTGGACTATACAAAGTATGCATTTAGCGCTTAGGAAGTCTCTATTTGTATGACTGGGCTTGAGTGTGAAGGATTAGGTGTTTGCTTGTCATAATAATGGCCTAATTGTTTCGTTTATGGTGGATTTATGGATACAAGTGCAACTGTTACATTTTTTATATACAACAATGTTGAATAGTTTCCAATACCTTTTGTTTCTCATGGTAATTTTGTATTTTCTTTTAGTGCAGCCAATGCGTATGGTACTTCCTGGTGTCGCTGGCTTCAAATTATATGGGAAACTAAAAATGGTGTCATTGCGACTGACTTGGATGTTCTCTTTTTGGATCAATATATGATGTTCTTTTTTTTTTGGATCAATGTATCATTAATGGTGTCATTACGACTTGGATGTTCTCTTTTTGGATCAATGTATCATTGGATGTTGGAATCGATTTATATTTATGTGAAATTACAAATTGTGCTTGTGCTTGTGCACATGCTCGTGCTCGTTGGGCTAAGATTATAATATATATTATTGTTGATACATTAAAGTTTTATTATCTTTGAAATTGATTTTGGTTAATTATATGATTCTACATATACAAATGGAATCAATTTATTTGATGATATTTCGAAGACATTTAAACATGTGTCGTTGAAGTGAGTGAGATGACATATATAAGGTGTCATGATATTAATGATATTATGACTTGCATGTTTAGATTACACAGGAAAAAGTGTTGTGAAATAAGCATTAAATGACATAAAAAATTGTCGTCATAAAGCTATAAAGAATTATGACGACACTTATTAGATGTCATTGAAGTACATTAAGATTACACAATTACCATGTCATGAAATAAGTATTAACGACATTCAGAAAGTGTTGTCATATATTTATTACACGACACTTTTGATGTGTCGTTGAAAGTAAAAATACTTTCTATGACACCCCTCTAGACAACACTTAAAAAGTGTCATGGAAAGTAATAAACGACACATTTTGAATGTCGTTAAAATACTTTTTTGTTGTAATGGTAGGATGGAGCGTCGATTGGTTAGCGCAAATCTATATCGACGAGATTGTTCGACTGTACGGGGTACCAGTCTCAATAATTTCGGACAGAGGCGGACGATTCCTATCGCGTTTTTGGACGAGCCTGTAAGCGACGATGGGGACCAAACTAAATTTTAGTTCTGCGTACCACCTCCAGACAGACGGTCAGACAGAGAGAGTAAATCAAATCTTAGAGGATATGTTGCGTCTGTGTACGATCGATCTAAAGACTAGTTGGGATACGCATTTGCCGCTTGCGGAGTTTGTGTGTAACAACAGTTATCATTCGAGCATTCAGATGGCTTCATATGAAGCGCTCTACGGGAGGAAGTGTCGTTCTCCAATATGCTGGGACGAAGTCGGAGAGCGACAAGTGCTCGGACCAGAACTGGTGGAGTAGGCCGTCGAAAAGGTCTGTTTGATCCGAGATAGAGTCCGTATCGCGCAAAGTCGACAAAAGAGCTACGCAGATCTTCGTCGATGATCGCTAGAATTCTTGGTCGGGGACCATATGTTTCTGAAAGTAATGCCCATACGTGTTGTGATGCGGTTCGACGTTAAAGGCAAGTTGAGCCCGAGATTTGTAGGCCCCTTTGAGATCATCGAGCGAGTTGTAACGGTTGCTTATCGGATTGCACTACCTCCTGCCTTCGCTGATGTGCACAATATTTTCCACGTCTCACAACTTTAAAAATATATGCATGATCCAAGTCATGTGGTTAGTTTTAATCAGTTGGAGCTACATACTGACTTGTCTTACTCGGAGGAGCCTATTCAAATTTTAGATCGTAAGGAGAAGGTATTACGAAATCGATCGATGTCCTTGGTTCGTGTGCTTTGGAGGAACCATTCAGTTGAAGAGTCGACGTGGGAAACGGAGGCGGAGATAAAGGAGAAGTACTCTTCGTTGTTTGCCTAATTTAAGGTCAGATCCTTGTTCTTAAGTTTCGGAACGAAACTTTTTTTAGTGGTATATTATGTATTGCCCCGCTTCAATAGGCGACGGACTTCATAATATGGTTGTGCCGAGTCAGATTGGTCGGGAACTTAGATGGCCATCTGACTCGATCACTGAGCTTGGTAAACGATAACACCTTGCGGCATCGATCAAATCGATTTGGACGAATGTTACGAGAATCGATCCAACTAATGGAACGACTTCTATTGGAATAAGTCCTAGATGCAGCGGGCTGCGTCTAAGCGAGTGAGCTCTATATAAGAGTCCCTTCGACAGGACCGGACCACTGTATGATTTTCTTGGAGCTTTTGGTTTTGATGAAAGTGCTTTCGCATCGTTTTCTGAATGCAATCTACGAATTTCGATACGAAAGAATAAAGAAGGAATCCTAACTAAGTGTTGGTGCCATTGTAGGAGCTTGCGTAACTAAATCTTGAACGTTGCGAAGCGCTTCGACGGTCGGCACGATCAAATAACTTGGTGGGTGATTCGGCCCCTTCTTTTCTACTCTGTCCCGCAAACAAAATTTTCTTTGCCTCGAATTCATTCAAATCGACGATGCCAAGTTAAATGCATGCCAATCCACTAAGGTCAAAAACTCGGGAAAAATATATCGATTTAGAGTAAATTACTCTGAAAATATAAGTTTCGCACATAAACGAGAAAGTTTAAGGTTCTAGTAAAAAGTTAGATTATTTCACGTGCTGCAAAATATTATGAAACGTCGATTGTGGCTTATGGTGCCGCGGGGAATTTGGTGTCTACGTGATGCTAAGTCGGAAGTACGGCTCGGAGAAAATGATTCGTTGCATGAGTAGGACACAAATGATAATGTCGCTCGATAATGTCCGTGCTATACAAATCTGTCTGCACATATTTAACTGTTAATGCATTGGCATGGTCATGGACAGCTTGTGCACAAGTTGAACTTTCCTCGATGTGGTATACGGGGCATCGGAACCAAATCGACCTAAAGGGAATAAACAAATTCGTGCTTCGGCGCGAGGCATTGCGAGACCTGCAGCAGGGCTTGCAACCCAAGCTAACAGGCTCGTCGTAATGCCATATAAAAGTCCCTTGTGGTGCATAGCATCAATGACCGCACATGTAAGATAGTAGCACGCTCACCTATTGTCTTATGTAGGTAATAAATATTATCTATATTTTATGCATGGACGAGCATGGCCGTGGTAAGAAATATGATAAATCGCTATGTTTTACTGTATGCTTTATTACTTCAAAGATGGCTATCGATATGAACTGAATTTATTTAGTTCTAAATAGAAAGAAAACTATAAAGCATGCCTACCTTAACAATCAGAGTCAGTTTAGACGAGTGGGTTCGTCTCGTCCACTTAGCAAGTGTGCTAATCCCCTCCCCCAAATTTTTCAGCTGCGGCGGGAGCTCTAAACTGAAGCTGAAGTGCAGAGAGGCATTTTGAAGCTCTTCCTATCCTGAAGTATTTTGAAGCCAATTCAATCGAAAACTTATGTATAAAGGGGCGAATGTAAAGGGGCGAATGTGTATGGAACGACAAGTGTTAGTTCAGGCAGCTTGTCGAGTATGTTTCTTTTATTTTTAATCAATGTAGCCGCAACGGCATCCAATGTAATTATGACTTGCACTTCGTTGCAAGCTATGAATGAAAAACATATTTCTAGCTTTCTTTACTGTGTCTTATATTCTGATGTGATTTGTGAAATTTCAACTTGGTGTTTCAATATAATAATCAATGTAACGTTCTTGTCTTGTACGAGTGCAATTTTAGACTCGTATGGCATCACGCCTTAGCGAGGATGATCGATTCGGCATAATAATACTGGGGACGAACGGTTTATCGACTCGGGACATGACAGTGAGTGCTGGTCGAAACTGACTGATGACCGTCTAGCCTGCCTGCATGCACTCTTCTGAAGAAAATAGCAGCCAACAACTTTTCATTACAACAGTTGATGGCAACAAAAATGTGATACCAACTCTCTATATTCCTTCCTCCACGCATTCCATTCCTACCTGAATGAATACAGAGGATTAAATTTACAGATTGTTCTCACTGTCAAATTTATGTTTAGCCAGCAAGATCATTATGGTTTAATAGTTTCAAACAGTTCGAAATAACCCGTCTCACGAGGATTGAAAAAGATTGCAATGATGTCCATCACTACAGGTTAGTGTGTGTGTGTATATTTTTTTTTTTGTGTGTATATATATATATATATATATATATATATATATATATATATATATATATATATATATATATATATATATATAGATAGAGAGAGAGAGAGTATCTATCCAATGAGCACACCCCCTAAATGAGCAAATGAGCACAATGAATGATAGCCATAGGATTTTACCTCAATTTAAATTTATGGTTAAAAATTTGGTATATTATTTAAGAAAAGTTAATAACAATATTGGATATATATTACTATACAAATCTAAATTTAAATCCCAGACACATTGATTCTCTCCTCCTGGCCACATGATTTTATCTCAATTTAGATCCTCGCCACATCCGTTCTCTCCTTTCCTCTTTTTGCTCTCTCCTCTCATCGGTTCAGAGAAGCTGTTGTGAACCTCCAAAGTGACAAAGCTGAGAAAACATACTTATTCTTAATCGGAACTGGTTTATAATTGTCGAACATTACGCGTTCTCGGAGCTCTCAAAAATATATCATTCAGATTCATGTAACACTCTACACTCCCATAAACACATCTAGTATATGAGCTTTGAGAAATGAAAATTCAACTAAGCACTTGTCTAGCATATAAGTAACGTCAATACTTTTTAAAATGTTTCAATATAATAACTATTTGATATTCAAAAGAATAGAATGATTCTCACTACAAACAACTTTCATTGACGATTGTCAACTGAAGAGTTATCGTTTACCTTACCAAAATTGACAACTTCACCGTGTAAATTTGAAAGTAATACTAAAATCTTTTGCTCACGAAGCAGGCTAGTGTTACTCTATTACAATTATCGGCATGTTGCTTCAAAAAATAGAACACCATCTTGTGGGCTGAAAAAGTAAGTTGTTGGCTTTCTCACTCAATAATTTTGGACTAACTCTCAATATAAGATCTGTGACAAGAACACCCAGCGTAACTAATAGTTGAAGTAATGGCCTAAATTAAATATATGGAAGCTGACTACCTCTCCGGCCTCCGGTGAGCCAGAGAATAAAGGATCCTAACTTTTGTTCGTCTTTGATTGCAGAAAATAATAGAAGAGTTGCCCAATGGCAATCCAATCTCGTTGTAGAGGATCATACAATACAAATCGTAGCCGCTGCCCTTTCGAGGTTCGCAACAGCTTCCCTAAACGGATGAGGAGGAGAGAACAAAAAGAGGAATGTAGAGAACGGATGTGGCGGGGATCAGATAAAACCTTGCTTGGAGGAGAGAATGGATGGCTGGAATTTAAATTTAGATTTGTACAGTAATATATATCCAATATTATTTTTAACCTTCCTTAAATAATATACTAAACTTCAACCATAGATTTAAATTGAGATAAAATCATATGGCTATTATTCATTGTGCTCATTTAGGAGGTGTGCTCATTGGATAGGCACTATATATATATTTATATATATATATATATATATATATATATATATATATATATATATTATATATATATATATATATATATATGGGAGCGGATCAAAAGCTCTCCCTAGAAAGCCCCCTAAAAACTCCCCTCACTCAAATTCATAATATTAATGTTAATGTTAATATTAATGTTAATATTAATGTTAATATTAACATTAATATTAACATTAACATTAACATTAATATTAATATTAAATTACGGATTAGTGTGAGGGATTTTTTAGGATGTTTTCTGAGGGAGACTTTTGATCCGCTTCCATATATATATATATATATATATATATATATATATATATATATATATATATATATATATATATATATATATAAACCATTCAAATTCTGTCGAATTAACCATTCAAATCCTACGAAATTCTTCGGCTTAATAATTAATCAAAGCATACTAGCAAGTTCTCAAGATCTCCATAAACATCAAAAACAAACCTAATTTCCTCGGAAGAAGCCCGTGAGCGAGGGATCCCATCACTCGAGCGGCACCTCGACGTCCCCTTCGCTGATTTTCTGCTGCAGATCCTTCGGGTCCTTCCCGTCGACAGTGCAGCCGACGCTGACGCAGGTCCCGAGGATCTCCTTGATCGTCCCGGAGAGGTCCTTCGCCATCGACCTCGGGCTCATGACCTTGGCGATCTCGATGACGTCGTCCAGACTGATGTTCCCGGAGTGCTTGATGTTCTTGACCTTCTTCCGGTCGCGCTCGGGCTCCTTGAGGGCCTTGATGATGAGCACGGCGGCGGAGGGGACGACGGAGACCTTGGCCTGCCGGTTCTGGACGGTGAGCTTGACGGTCACACGGAGGCCCTTACAGTCCTTGGCGGTCTCCTTGGCGATGTCCTCGCCGATCTTCTTCGGGGAGAGGCCGAGGGGGCCGATCTTGGGGGCGAGGGAGCTAGCGACGCCGACCTCGCCTCCGGTGATGCGGACGTAGACGTCGACGACCTGGGAGGGGTCGAACTTGGGAGGCATGGCAGGATGGATGAAGTTAGGGTTAGGGTTTTGTGGCGGTGGGAGAAGAGTTCCATATATATATATTGGTTTTGTATTATGAAACCAACCTATGTTATGCACGTTGGATCGAAATTGAATGGTTGAGATTAGATGACTTAAAATGGTGGTGGAGTCTATACCTTTTAATCTCAACCACTAAATTCTAATTCAACCTATGAAACATAGGGTGGTTCCATAATACAAAACCAGCCGTCTGGTTTTGGAGCATTTTTGTATATATATATATATATATATATATATATATATATATATATATATGGAAAATGGATAAATTTTATTATAAAATCAATTCAAACAATCATACAATCAAGGATGGTCGTCCACACTTCAGGTTGCCATAGCAGTTACATCAAATTCTATATTATGTAGGATTCCTAAAGGATGGATAGTTAGCCCCTCGAAAATACGACGGTCCCTTTCCCTCCAGACATGCCAGACAGAAGTTGTAAGTCGTACTCTGGCGGTCTTGAACCAAATCTGCCTTCTCCTTCTGCAATCTCGAATTCCAGTAATAATATCTCCAATCTCCTTGTCTATGTCGCCGCTCTGCGACATTACTCAGTCCAGACATACAGGATTATATACAGTCCGTCTATTGAGGTTATTGTGAAGTCTGAACAATCTATCTACACCACAACTAAACAATCTATAGCTACAAAATGTGACCAGTTAGCCAGCCAAGGAAATCCCACTCTATCCACACAAAAGTACAACCAATGAATGGAAGTAACGTGCTCAACTTTTCCCGTCAACAATGGCAAACCTGACATAGATAGGTTCCTTCTCTCCAATTATAACAAATCACTCTAATTGCATAATGCTGCTCGACCCCTTTCCCACAGGTCGACATCTGCAAAAAGTAACCAAGAGATCAACAGGGCTAGCTACATTAATTGCATCCTAATTATTACATCATTAATTTATTCACCAAGCACGCAGCTAGTTAAGAGTTCACTTCACATGCTCACCTAAGCATATTGATACATTAAGATACTGTGTTGAGCATTATTGGAGTATGCATAACACAATCTTCTGACAAAGAAAATTCATTGACCATGTCAGGACTTAATGTATGCATAACACAATCCAGTAATGCTCAACACAGTATCTTAAATGGTTAATTTTTTTTTTTTAAGGTAGACACATTTCTTTCACTAATCTTCTTAAAAAATAAACTCTTTCCGGATTGACCTTCAAGTATCTCAGTATTCTATAAATTGCCTCAAGATATTTCTAATAAGGAGAATGCATAAACTGACTCACTACACTGACTGAAGGCGATGTTAGGTCTAGTGTGAGACAAGTAAATTAGTTTACCTACCAACCTCTAGTATCTTTCGGTGTCAACAGGAACATTTTCTTCTCCCCGAAGTTTTATATTAGAATCCATGGGGGTATCGGCTGGTCGACAACTACTCATTCTTGTTTCTCGCAATAGATCGAGAATGTTTTTCTGTTATGAAACCACAATTCCTTTCTTCGATCGAGCAACCTTCATATCATGAAAGTATCTCAAGGACACTAAGTCATTGATTTCAAAGTCTGTCGCAAGTTTCTCTTTTACTCTTCTCATTTCAACTGTATCATCTCCAGTGAGGACAATGTCATCTACATAAACAATCAAGGCAACAAATTTTCCATCAGAGGAGAATTTGTTGAACAAAGTGTGATCAGCTTGTCCTTGAGTGTACCCTTAGTTCTTCATAGACTGAGTAAATCTTTCAAACCAAGCTCTCGGAGATTGCTTTAAGCCATAAAGAGACTTCTTTAACTTGCATATCTTTGATCAAAATTTGTCTTCAAAGCCAGGAGGACTATCCATATATACTTCTTCTTCTATATCACCATTGAGGAAGGCATTTTTAACATCCAACTGATGTAGAGGCCAATCCAAGTTAGCCGCAAGAGATAAAAGTATTCTGACAGTATTCAATTTTGCAACAGGAGCAAATGTCTCTGAGTAATCTATGCCATAGGTTTGAGTGGAACCCTTAGCCACCAAGCGAGCCTTATACCTTTCAACTGACCCATCTGAATTGTACTTCACAGTAAACACCCACTTACATCCCACGGTTGTAGTGCCCTGTCCCGCTTGGTCAATCGGAGGAATCGAAACGTTGACGACGTTCGAACTTAGCCTTGCAACGGCTGCTCGAAGACTCGCTCAGTCGAGGCGACTCCTCGCTCAGGTGGGGTAGTTTCAAGGAACTTGCGTCATCTTAGCGTTCACATAAAAAACTTGCATGTTTTCAACTTGCACAAGTTAGGCTTTATAATAAAAGAGACGCATCCACATAGCTAAGAAAATAATCTCGACGAGTCAGAATGTGTTAGAACATGAAAAAAGGTCCCACGTTCTGCTAGAAGTCTGCTCAGCGTGCTTTCAAAATGACACTCAGCCTTTCGTCCCGTGGCTTGGGAGAAGGGAGTTGGCCTAAGTTGCTAAGTTGCCATAACACTCGAATTAGCCTAAGTCATAGGCGTCGCCCGCGTGAATGCTTGATAAAGCATGTACGATTCCGTCGTCCAAGGCTTGGCATAGCCTTCGCATGTCCCGTGGGTTAAGTCGTATTGCATGGCTTGTGGCTTAAGTCTAGGCACCAAAGAACTTGGTTGTTCAAGTCGAACATGTGCACGGCACGTCCCCTCGATGCGAAGCTCGGCGTAGCCTTTGCTCGTCGAGTAGTCGCCCGAAAAAGTTAGACAAGAGCTGTGCTGGGCTATCAAAGTTATAGCAAGAACTGTCCCCGGTTAGCTGCGGTTGTCAGGTCACATAGTCCCACGAGAACAAGGCTCGTCATATAGAGTATATGACTTGAGCGGTAGCGTCGCCTAGAGAACAAGGCCTGTCTAAGGCACGAGCCACGGTAGGTTTAGTGAAAAGCATGCCACGGATAAAGGAAGTCCGCATGACTGGTTGTCATCGAGATCGGTCCCGCTACTTGGGAGTCTCGATAAGCCTCGTACATGGGATCGGTTCTGCTACTTGGGAGTCTCGATAAGTCTCGTACACGAGATCGATCCCGCTACTTGGGAGTCTCGATAAGTCTCGTACACGAGATCGATCCCGCTACTTGGGAGTCTCGATAAGTCTCGTTCACGAGATCGGTCCCACTACTTGGGAGTCTCGATAGAAAGATGGAAAGCATGGTCATGATTAAGGAAGGACTTGGTAGATCGAGTTGAGTCTTGCATGGTCATTGAACAACTTGTGCGCAAGGGCGAAATTCCTCGAGAGGGTTCGTGTCAGCCTAGGAGGAATTGCAGATATTGTACGATCTTCATCGACGGTACGACTCGATTGAAGTGAACCGTAACAATATAGGCTGTGGGTCATTCGGTGGGAGCTAGTACCTCGCCACGTGAATGGTCACCGTATATAAAAGATCCAGGATAGCTTGACATTTGCTAGTGACCACTCATATAGATGTGTCGGCAAGAGCGGCTATCCGCATGTATGCCTTTGGATTGCGTCGAGTACTAGCAGGTTACGAGTTCGGTTATCAAGTTATGCTTATAGCAAGCGCTAACTTCGAATCGGTACGGATTAGGGTGTGCACGGTTGCAACACCATTCTAGAGCCTAAAAGCTGGCTATAGCAAGGATACGTGCTTCGGCATGAATGTGGCTGTAATGCCCGTGGTTCGTATTATGTATCTTAGTATGCGTGTACGTATTTTGACTCGTATTGCGTATCTCCTTGCTTGGTTCGGCTTGTTTGGTTTGGCTTGGTTCGGCTTGGGTTGCTTTTGGTTCATCATGGGCCAAGGGAAAACCTCCATCTACCCCTACTCATTTTCTTTAATAGTCGTCCAACCCTCTCTCTCCTCATTAATTCTTCTCCATTACTTCTTCTTCTTTCCCATTACTTCTTCACCTACCAGGAAGAGAGCTTAGGCAAGTGCAGCTTGCTACATGGAGGAACTCTATTTTTATTGTTCCATTCTCTTCCTTACGAGATTCTAACACACTTTAGTACCTAGCATTTCTAATTTTTATGGTTCAATTTGTGTAGATATAAGTTTTTTGTATTTTTGAATTTCTTGGGTTTTGAGCTACTTAACATTGTTATTTCCAAGTTTTGATGGTCCCATGTTGTAGAGCATTCGATTCTGCCCCATTTTGACCTATGGAAGTCTGGATTCCGACCTTGGATGAAGAATTTATGAAGCTTTGAAGCCATGGACTTCATGGCTCTTCTTCTCGGACAAGCAGAGAAGAAGAACAACTTCTGAGCCGCATAGCAGCCTCGACTGCATGGACCTTCATGCGGCAAGTCTTCCAGCCACATGACAATTTAGCCGCATAAGCTCACTTGAATTCCGAGCCGCATAAGACTTATTCTCTCTCGGCCGCATAAGTTGCCCTTGATTCTTAGTCGCATGGCTCTGCATCCTCAGCCGCATGAAGTCAACCCCCTTCTAGCCGCATGAAGCCAATCCCCCCAGCCGCATAAGACTCCACTTGACATAGCCGTATATGACTGGTTCCTTCTAGCCGCATGAACTCAATTATCCGCAGCCGCATGTGAACTGTCTTCCACAGCCGCATAAAGCTGTCCTTGGTCCTTAGTCGCATGGACTGATTCCTTTCCAGCCGCATATACTTGATTGATCCAGCCGTATGGACTTGTATTATTCCAGCAGCATAAGATCCTGTCTTCCCCCAGACGCATGGACTTCTGAATCCTGAGCCACATGATATCCGATCTCTTGGCCGCATGAGCTCTATTATCCCTGGCCGCATGAGCTTTATTCTCTTAGCTGTATGGCTCCTTCCACAATCTTTTTCTCTTTTATTATTATTATTATTATTATTATATATTATTATTATTAGTATTAATTGAATATCACATTTATGCTTATGTCATGTAAGTTCTGATATGTCCTATGGATACGATAGTGGTCCACCGTAGCGCACTCCTAACAAGTAAACTGACATGATATATCACGAAATGATGTTACGACAGCTAGCCTGACATGACAAGTATGAATGACCTGGACACCGTGGACGATTGTGTTTGTACAAATAAATCAGTATTGTCTTGCATCATGTTTAGGATGGGATCCCTGAATACCACGATCAGGGATACCTACTGCAATTGACTAAGGCTAATAAACTAGAATAATTCAGTAGTCATCAAGAGATTTTCCAGCTACAGACAATCCCGTTATCTGAGCGCACCAAGTGGACTTGTAGCCTACCGACGAGTAGGACACATTTCCAGCACACAGTCACGTGTTGCATCCTTCATAAACGAAAATTCGACCTGGATAACCTGGATGGTCTGCAGGGCTTGTGGCTGTTGGGAATAAATCTCATTGCAGCTTGCTAGTAATTAGGCTTGTGATAATCCTAGTTTGTTAAAGTATCAAGCCGTACTCTTTGCTTGGCCGTGATTGATTGGATGGAATCTAGCCCAGCTTAGTCTTATCCCGATCCTGTACAAGATTGCGACATGACATGATTACTTATGCTTGCCTTAACAATAATGATCAGGGAACCAGTTCTGTTCAGGCGAAGGGTTAGAACCCCGGTCCTTATTTGGTTTAAGGGTTGTAACCTGTCTTCCGGAGCAGTTCTGCGTCCTCTTTTCGTTTATTGTCTTATTGCTTCCCATGCCATGCTTGTCATGTTTTACCTTTCTTCAATAGCATGATTATTTATACTGGCCTTAACAATAAAGATCAGGGGTCCAGTTCTGTTCAGGCGAAGGGTTACAATCCCGGTCCTTATTTGGTTTAAGGGTTGTTACCTGGCTTCCGGAGTAGTTCTGTGTATTATCTTCGTTATTGACTTATTTTATCCTATGTCGAGCTTTACTTTACCAATAAATAGTTGAGACGAGTTTCTATTCAGGTGAAGGGTTCCAACCCCGGTCCTTGTTTGGTTTAAGGGTTGTGACCTGGCTACTTGAGTGGTTTTCTCGTACTCAATTTACTGTTGTTATCTTTATTGTTTTCAGTTTCATTTATAATCATCTTTAATATTCTATGGTGGTATGCTGGTTTTAGTTCCTAAGTTAAGCCTCCTTTGTGGCACTTGCTCTTTCTGGGGTCTGACCCAGCTGGTTTTGTGTGGCCAGATATCGGAGCAGTACCAGAGGATCCACCTACCTTCCAGCTAGATGGTGACCACCAGGCGTAACCCTGGCAACGAGTGGGTTTCTTTTTGTCCTCCCACTTTATTATAAAAGTTATTCTTTTGAGGTGTTTAGTCGGCGAGCACGTGTTAGCTCTTATTGCACCTTTATTTACTGTCTGCCTACGGGCTGTAACATGATTGACAAATCCTAGGGTTGATCATGTATGACTGAAACTCTTGCTAGTCCTCATATTTTGTAACGACTAGCTTCATGATCATCCGAGTATATAATGTTTGTGATGCCTTACTATTGTATTTTTGGTGTTCTGACATCTTGTTACTATTATTGCTTGCTTGAGATTGAGACATTAGGCTTGTTCATGACCATAGGTGACTGATGGATTGTAGTTAAACCCTCATGTATCTAGACAGCCGTGACCGTATAGCGAGGTGGGTTGTACTTCTATATATGTACGCCCCCATTCTCCAGTATTCTGGTTCTGGGCATGGCATGGTTTAAGTGGTGGCCCATGCAGGTCTTGTAAATCAAGATATATGGGGGGTTTACGGAATAGATGTCTCAATCAGTACTCGTCCTTGATCTCTGCTCGTATCTTCTAAATCCCTAAAAATCTTGTCCTAATCACATGATTGTATCATTGATCTGTCATGGTCCTTCCTTATTGTTCCCTATGTCATCTTCTTGAGCGGCATCATTCCTGGTCCTACCGATCAGCAAGGCGGAGCACCTCCCGTGGATCAGCAGCAACCCGGAGATCAAGCTCAGCATTCAGGAGTAGCCTCCAGAGTCGTGCCTACTGGAGGAGAGCCACCCGTTCAGCCTGCAGAGCCTGATAATGGCACTTTGGTGGGTCTCATCAGGTCATTATTAACTTTCCATGATCGTCGAGGAGATGCCTTGCACCAGACGGTGGCAGATACTTTGACCAGAGAAGGTCATCGGGGTAACAACACGGCCAACAGCTTCAATTGCTTGAACCCTCCATTCTTCGACGACAGTGAAGATGCTATCGTTGCTGATGCATGGCTTCAGGACACAGAGGTGATTCTAGAAGCAGCCAGGACTCCAGAGGACGAGAAGGTGGTTCTTGTGCGCCTGCAGCTATTGGATCTTGCTCACAGCTGGTGGGCATCGCAGGTCGTTGGATTAGTGGCACCTATTGCTTGGACAGTATTCAGAGAGAGATTCCAGACCAAGTATTTTGATGCTATAGCTCGGTACGACCTACAGACGAGGTTTACCAATCTGAAGCAGGCCGAGTTTTCAAGACTTAGTCGGTTTGCTCCTACCTTGGTAGCGACCGAGTTCGATAGAGCCCAGAGGTTCCAGCAGGGGCTCCATCTCGAGATATTATTGGCAGTGGAGCAGTTTGAGCATCAGACATTTGATGCAGTATTGAGAGCAGCCAGGAGGCATGAGTATACCTCCCAGAGGATCGTGGACAGGATCGGAGGTTGAAAGCGATGCCATGGCCAGATGAATCAGTCTTCAGCACCAGCCCCGGCAGCCAGGGCTTTGACCATTGGAGCTCCGAGGTGAGAGTGACGTCGGTTCAGCATCTGCCCCGATGCACCCTCAGCAGCAGCAGAAGCAGAAGCATTCTTCCGCAGTGGGATGTTCACACTGCGGGAAGCCAGGGCATGCGGTGTCAGAGTGTCGCAGAGCATAGGGTTTGTGCTTGGTTTGTGGTGTCCCGGACCACAGGGTTGGAAATTGCCCGAACAGAGGGAGTTCATTTTCGTCAGCCTTCTCTAGTCCTTCAGTTAGAGGACCAGCACCAGTCCAGCATTAGCAGCAGTACCCGTTTCCAAGGCCATTGTCGACGCAGGCCCAGACATTCCAGCAGCAGAGACCGCAGCAGTATGCCCAGGCCCAAGCCCTGATCTAGAGCACACAGAGAAGTTTTCAGCAGAGGGGACCCGCACCCAGACGACATGGTCAAGTGCTGGCCTTGACCATGTGAGAAGAAGGAATAGCACCAGGTGAAGTAGTGGCTGGTACTATTCTCGTCAACACCTTTCCAGCTTCAGTATTATTTGATTCTGGTGCCTCGCATTCATTTATGTCTGCACGATTCGCGACACGGATAGGACTGGAGCCCGAGTCATTATCAGTAAGGCTCAATATACTTACTGGTAACGGACTTGTGGGAGTAGATAGAGTATTTTTCTCGTGTCGGATCGTAGTTAGCGGTAGAGAATTCCCCGCTAGATTGATAGAGTTCCCGATGGTCGATTATGATGTGGTCTTAGGGATGGATTGGTTGAGGGACCAGTATGCTATGATAGACTGCCATATTGACAGGGTTGTTTTTAGCATTCCAGGCGAGCCAGAGTTTTCCTTCTCCCGAGGCGAAGTTGAACCTTCTCCTCCAGTATTGCGGATGGCAGTAGCAGCAGTGCAGTTGCCCCGAATAGTCGAGGAGTTTCCAGATATTTTCCCAAAGAGCTTCTAGGGATGCCGCCAGAGCAGGAGATCGAGTTCACCATCGATTTGATTCCTGGGACAGCCCCAGTGTCAGAGAGAGAGTCTACAGGATGGAGCCGTCAGAGCTAGAGATATTGTACAAGATGATTGAAGAACTCAGGACCAAGGGATTCATTCATGCAAGTGGATCACCTTGGGGAGCCCCGATGCTTCTTGTAAAAAAAGGATGGTATATCCAGATTATGTGTAGATTATCGTACCTTGAACTCAGTGACAATCAAAAACAGATACCCTCTTCCGAGGATAGATAACTTATTTGATCAACTCAAGGGGGCAGTAGTATTCTCGAAGATTGACTTACGGTCAGGATACCATCAGATCAGAGTCAGAGAGCAGGACATCCCGAAGACAACTTTCAGATCTAGATATGGGCATTGGGAGTTCCTTGTGATGCCATTTGGAGCAACCAATACGTCGACTGTGTTCATGGAACTTATTAATCACATCATCATGCCTTATTTTGATCAGTTCGTGGTTGTGTTCCTAGATGACATCCTGGTCTATAATAAGAGTGAGACGGAGCATGAGTAGCATCTCCGTGTGGTCCTTCAGGTTCTCAGAGAACACCAGTTGTATGCCAAGTTCAGTAAATGCGAGTTCTGGCTGGATCGTATTTCGTACTTGGGTCATATCATCACCAGAGGAGGAGTAGAAGTGGATTCCCAGAAGATCGTGGCTATTGAGTCATGGCCGGTGTCTAGCACAGTTGTAGAAGTTCGCAGTTTTCTTGGCTTGGCCGGCTACTACCGGCAATTCGTTTCAGACTTTGTTCAGATTTCTGTGCCGTTGACCCAGTTGACCTGCAAGGATGTGCAGTTTGCCTGGACAGCAGAGTGCCAGGGTTCTTTTGAGAAGTTGAAGCGAGGCTTGATGACGGCTCCCATTCTCACACTTCCAGATGGGACCGGAGGATTCTCAGTGTATTGTGATGCTTCAGGCAGAGGCTTAGGATGTGTTCTGATGCAGCATGGGAAGGTAATAGCTTATGCGTCACGGCAAGTTTATGATCATGAGAGGAATTATCCAACCCACAACTTGAAACTGGTAGCAGTAGTGTTTGCACTCAAGCTTTGGAGACACTACTTGTAAGGAGATAGGGTGAAGATTTTCACCGACCACAAGAGCCTGAAGTATGTGTTCACCCAGAAGGATCTTAACATGCATCAGATGAGGTGGCTAGAGCTACTCGTGGATTATGATGTCAACCTACAGTATCGTCCTTGGAAGGCCAACGTTGTTGCAGATGCATTGAGCAGAAAAGCCGGAGTTTATTTCCTAACAGCACAACCAGAGCTGTTAGCAGATCTTCAGAAGATGGGTATAGAAGTTGTCCTTCCTACCAATGTGGCATTGATGGCCAGCATGCAAGTTCAGTCCACTATAGTTGAGAGGATCCGGATGGCACAGTCAGCAGATTCCAAGCTTCAGCGACTCAGAGCAGAGTGCGAGGCAGGACAAAGGCCAGAGTTGTGCATTCATGAAGATGGTACACTTAGGCATGAAAGGCGTCTTTGTGTACCCAGCAGTGATATCAGACAGGAGATCATGGCAGAGGCTCACAGTTCTCAGTATTCCATTTATTCCGGTGGTACAAAGATGTATCGTGATATCCGTCAGCACTTTTGGTGGAATGGGATGAAGAGGGAGATAGCCCGGTTTGTCTCTCGATGTTTGGTTTGCCAACAAGTTAAAGCTGAACATCAGAGACCAGCTAGACTTCTTCAGCCCTTGCCAATTCCAGAATGGAAGTGGGAGCATATAACCATAGATTTTGTGACTGGATTACCTAGATCCCCGGCTGGCAGAGACGCTATTTGGGTTATTATAGACAGGCTCACGAAGGTGGATCACTTTCTCCCGTTCAGAGTTGGTCAGTCGACGGCTCAGCTAGCGGAGATGTATCTCCGACAGATTGTCAGATTACACGGTTTACTAGTCAGTATCACCTCGGACAGAGATTCAATATTTATATCGTACTTTTGGCGTAGCCTGCAAGAGAGTTTGGAGACTCGCCTCCAGTTTAGCTCAGCCTATCACCCGCCGACAGATAGTCAGTCGGAACATACATTCCAGACTCTTGAAGATATTTTGAGATCTTGTACACTCGACTTCGGTGGCTCGTGGAAAGATCACCTGCACCTGGTGGAGTTCTCATACAACAATAGTTTCCAGGCCAGTATCCATATGGCACCGTTCGAGGCACTGTATGGCAGGAAGTGCTGATCCCCGCTAGCATGGGACGATGTTGGAGAGAGGCAGATGCTCGAACCAAAAATGATTGCTCAGACAGTTGAGGTGGTCAGGAAAGTCCGAGATCATCTTCGAGTTTTCCAAGATTGCCAGCGTTATTGGGCCAATTTTCATCGGCACCCTCTTGAGTTTTCTGTCGGCGACCATGTATTCCTGAGGATTTCGCCTAATTGTGGCATCATTCGTTTCAGCGTACGAAAAAAAGCTTAGTCCTAGGTATATAGGACCGTTCGACATTCTGGAGCGCAAAAGATTTAAGCCAAAAAGGAGTTGAAATGAGGAAGTTATGGATTGGGAAAGAAGGCTCTTACCTCTTTCTTCAAACTTGTAAAAATTTAATAAAAGAGGCAAGAACGTGGAGGAGAATATTTATAGGGAAGGGGGAACCCTAATGGCTGGTCACAAGTGGAAAATTAGGGTTAGGGTTTCCTAAATCGGCCCATGTGCTTAAGTCATGATTAATCAAGTCGTGAAGTCATAAGCCATTTCATGAAATCATAAACCATGACTTAATTTCACTAAACCAAATCCCCTCACTCTAAAATTAGTTTCTAATGACTAAAAGTAGATTAACCTAAGTTAGACTAGCGTCACCATGGCTAGGGTTAGCTTCTAGGCTAGTTCACTAAGTCTCAACAAGTCAAGTCAACCTAGAATTCACCAATTCAACAAATTACCAAATAATTCAAATAAGTCAAAATGACCAAATTACCCCTAGACTAAAAATTATAATTAAGTCATCCTAATGACATGATTAGGCTCTAGGTCATGCAGTCTCTCAGGTTTCACTAGCAGCACATCAAAATCATAAGTCATGACTTAAACTAGTTTTTAAATAGTTTAAAAATAATCAAAAATCACTAAAAATCATAATATAAAATAAATATCAATAAATAATAATTATAATTACAAAATTTTAAAAATACTCTTATCTGGCAAACTGGGTGTTACAATGCTCGAGAAAACTCTCAAGACCTCAGAATGCGACAATCATACCCTGCTGAATGGAGGGATGTCACCAAGATATAAGCCGTTCAACATCAACCCGTATGATGGCAAGACCTCCGCAAGTTGGTACATCACTTACTTCGAGGTCACCCCCGACCATCTGCCCCATGACGATGCCATCCTCACACGATTATTCATTGGGGGCATTGGAAGGAGTCGCCTTCGACAGGTATCGCAACCTGCCAGACAACTGCATCCACTCCTTCGCCGACTTCAAGCGCACATTCTTGGTGTGATTCTACGAGGTAGGGTAGGACGTCATGATGTCCACCCTCATGGACGTCGTTCAAGAGAAAAAAGAGCGGACGAGGAACTATATTGAGCGGTTTCGCCAAACCGCAATGAAGCTGCCATCTGGAAATCCGGATTCCTCCTTGATTGAAATTTGCCAAAAGAGATTGCTCCCAACAATCAGTCTCTGGATGGACAAAAGTCAATTCAAGGACTGGAAGACGTTTATCATTAGTGCCACAAGCGCCGAAGAACGATTGAAGAAGGCTCGCCAATTGTGATTGTACATCACGGACGGAGAGAACAAGGGCAAGCGTCCCAACACCAACAACGACAATGGAGGTAGCCCCTCCAACAATTGGGACAGCAGGGGTAAGCAGGCTATGGTGGCCGATACAGCACAGAAACATGAGCCAAAGCCGACAGACAAACAATGGCCGCAAATTACTTACTCCTTCGAAGACGGTCACGTCAAGCCCATCTTGGACATGCTCATACAAGGAGACAGAATTTAGCTTCCTCCACCAAGACAGGAACCTCGGCCGGTAGAAATAGAGAACCCTATGTACTGCCATTACCACCGCTATGTCCACCATGCTACACATGACTGCTTCCAACTCAAACGGTACATCCAAAATCTTATCGATTCGAACGATCTGGCCATCGACTTCGAAGAGGTAACTGTGGCAGCCAATATGGTGTCCGTACAATTCGGCAAGTTCCCTCCAACAGAAACTCAAGACGGGGTGGTACCCATCCCTCTGGCGATAATAAAGATTGCTAATCTTCCACCTCCTCGAGATCAGGCTGCCTGTTTGGTGCCCCTCACCACATCACGAGGGGAGGTCATGTGGGTCCATCCAGACTTGGTATCAGAAGTAACTTAGCCTACACCGTCTTCCGTTCGCAAGAAGAGGAGTGGAAAAGTCAGGTCCTGCCGTACAGTCTCTGCAGATATCGAAGAAGTCACAGCTGTCATTACTCGGTCTGGGGTACAATCCCAACCTGTGGCTGATAACTCGATTGAAGACCATCAGCCCACCACAACTGACGCTCCGGACCTTCTCAGCCTCTGACGACCGACAAGCCTAGGCCGAAGGAGACTCGCTTTGACAAATCCCTCCGAAAGAGGCACCGCAGGGGCTGAAGAAGACCTACAACTTCGACATCTTGGCACAATTGGCCAACACACCGGCCAAGTTGTCATTATACGAGCTTCTGAGACTCTTAAAAGATGTTCACGCGGCTTTGAGCGATGCACTCCAAAATGTCGACGCATACTTGGCTCAGGTCAACCTCACGGGAGAAAACCCGCTTGCAGATCTCCAAGACAGCGCTTGCACGGGAGCGATGCCTAACATTGTCTTCACTCAGCAGGACATGCTCATCAAAACCAACCTGCACGATCGCCCGTTATACTACACTGGATACATCGGCGACGTAAAGGTGGATCGGATGCAAATTTCCTGGGTCTTCCATAAGCATCATTCCGAAGGGTCTGCTACATCATCTTCGCATTTCGATGCATCGCCTGACGCCTACAAGCACCGCCATCAGCGATTTTAATTCGGACAGGAGCTACCCAATTGGAAAGATCCGTCTGAAGTGTCAGATTGGCGATCTCCAATCAGAAGTCACCTGCTACGCCATAGATGTCGACACTTCTTACAACATCCTCTTGGGGCGCCCTTGGATACACGATTATATGATCGTGCCTTCCACGCTGCACCAATGCTTCAAATATGTCGACAAGCACGGCTTCGTGAGGACAAAATTTGCTGATATCGATCCCTTCAAAGGGGTCGAATCCTACTACTCAGACTCCTGCCTGTACGAAAATTCGAAGAAGTACCTTGGCGAAGGAGATGTGAAAGCTCGTACCAAGACAGCCATAGGATCAGAAGAACCTCTGATGATCCACCACCAAGCTCGCAAACCTGGCAAGTCCGCACCCCTTACAGCCATTCTGCGCAAGGACGCAATCAGCCTTTCGGCACAAGAAGAGCAGATGATAATCCGACTGCCAAGGTTTGGCCAAGTACCAAGACCCACAATGGATCCACTGACGATCAGGCTGCCGAAAATCGGCCAGCTGCAAACAGAGAAGCTCAATCCCTCCGACAAGCCAATGACGATACGCCTTCCCAAGAAGAGTCGTCACCCCGATGCAAGGTCTGAGACTTCTAGCGAACCAACCACTCCCCGTCCAGCATCGAATACCAAACCTGGGGTTGCTAGTCTGCCAACAACTCCACGCTCTGCTCCATCAGTTGAACCTCTGACGATCAAGCTACCCAGGTCGTCCTCTCAGTCTCCATTTATGCACAGGGTAGCCGAAGAGGAACCGGAGCTAGCCAAGTATCTGGCTGCCCATACTGATGTTCCCTCCGCAGATGATGTAATCCCCCTAGAAAAGATACCTTACTTCATCAATAAAAGGCTATCTTTGAACTACATCGAGCTTAATGAGCTTTGTATAATGTATGCTATGGAACATGGCGTAGGCACTCACCTACACACACAGGTGACAAATGTGAACACCGTAATCCAGCTTATTCCAGCGAAAGACGCTTACCGCATAATCGAGGGAGGGGATCATCCAATCATCTTCGGCCGAAAGGACGATCCGCATCCCTTTACCATAGAAGAATTCGACCTTGGGTCAGATGCCGGAAGACTGCCTCTGTATCTTTATAGCCCCCAATCCAAATATCTCATACAAAAACAGGGATATGATCTGGAGACTACGCCAGGCTTGAACTACGGCACCTGGCGACGATTACCTTTGAAGCCACCAGTCCCGGCTGGCAAGCCACGGGACTACTATAACAAAACTCGATATGGATTAGGGTATTTAACACCCACGATGACTCCTGAGAGTTCAGATGAAGAGTGTGACTGGCAGTCACATTCAACCGGGTCACCAACTTCCGACTCGGATACCAGCATCGAAGACATATTTAGACAAGTCCTGTCAGTCAACATGGCATTCGCCGACGCTTATAAAGAAGATAAAGACATTCCTGAAATCCTCGAACTAGAGCCGTGGGCCCAACAGTTGGATGCACAATGGAAAAAGCGGTTCGAACTGAGAGAACCCCCTACTGAAGATGAGGTTATACAAGTGGATCTCGGTAGCGAATCTTCTCCAAAACCAATCTTCGTCAGTAAAAGCCTAACAGACGAAGAGCGAGAATCGTTGCTGGAACTTGTCAAAGAATATATTGATGTGTTCGCATGGAGCTATGAAGACATGCCGGGGTTAGATCCCGATATTGCTCTCCACAAACTCAACATTCGGCCAGATGCAAAATCGGTCAAGCAACAACAGCGACGTTTCCGCCCAAGCATCATGGATGCGATCGAAGCCGAAGTCAATAAACTAATAGCCAGCGGCTTCATTCGTAAGGAGCAACATCCTGACTGGGTTGCCAACATAGTTCCGGTCCTCAAGAAGAACGGGAAGATCCGAATCTGCATCGACTTCTACAATCTGAATGAGGCATGTCCGAAAGATGAATTCCCCCTCCCTATCACAGACATCATGATCGACAACACATGCGGCTTCGAACGCATGTCATTCATGGATGGCTTCTCGGGGTACAACCAAATTAAGATGTCTCCTGACGATGAAAAACATACATCATTCTGAACACCGATTGGCACATACTGCTACACAGTCATGCCTTTCGGTTTAAAGAATGCTGGTGCCACATATCAACGAGCCATGAGTATCATCTTCAGAGAACACTTGCGCAAGACGGTGGAATGCTATGTTGATGACATCGCCGTCAAGAGTCGCTATAAGGGAGACCATCTGTAGGACCTGAGGACGGTATTCGACCTGATGCGAGCCCACAATTTGAAAATGAACCCTACGAAATCTTTCTTAGGCGTATCCAGCAAAAAGTTCTTGGGTTTCGTCATCACCGCCTAGGGTATTCATGTAGACCCTGAGAAGACGAAGGCAATTATGGAGATGGGTCCCCCGAAAAATCTCTGCGAACTCAGAGGCCTTCAAGGGAGACTAGCTTACATCAGAAGGTTCATCTCTAACCTCTCCGGACGGTGCCGACCGTTCACACATCTCATGAAGAAAGGCGTCTCATTCGTATGGGACGAGGAATGTCAGTGTGCCTTCGACAGCATCAAAGAATATTTGTCGAATCCCCCAGTCCTGGTAGCCCCGGTTGCCGAAAAACCATTCCTGCTCTACGTACGAGCAATAGAACATTCTCTTGGTGCTCTGTTAGCACAAAACAACGATGCAGGTCATGAAAAAGCTATATATTACCTCAGTCGAATGATGATTGGGCCAGAGCACTGATACACCGCCGTGGAGAAGGAATGCCTTGCCCTGGTGTTCGCCATTCAAAAGATGCGACACTATGTTATTGGACAAACCATACATGTGATCTCACGAGTCAACCCTCTCAGAGTCCTCATGACTAAGCCAGGGGCACTCAGCTCTCGCCTCGCTACGTGGACAATATTGCTGTCCCCCTATCATATGATCTTCGTCCCACAAAAGGCTGTCAAAGGTCAAGCCCTGGCGGACTTTTTGGCAGCCCACCCAGGCTCGGAGTCGTTCAGAATATATGATAAAATCCCAGATGAGGTCTCCGTCTCGAATGCAACTTTTCACGATGATATATGGGGGATGTTCTTCGACGGTGCTTCAAGAACTGGACCCAAGGGCAACATCGTGGTCGGAGTCGGGGTGGTGCTGGTTTCTCCTTCCGGTTTGGTGATCAATCGCGCCTACTCTCTCACAGAGCCCTGCTCTAACAATGTGGTCGAGTACAACGCTCTAGTCATTGGCCTCCAACTTGCAAGAGAGCTGGGGGTAGAATATCTCGAAGCATACGGCAATTCGCAATTAATCGTCAACCAGATTCTGGGCTCATACGAGGTTCGTCATGAAGACATAATCCCCTGTCACCAAATAGCGATCGATATTATCTCGTCGTTCGAAGGGTTCTTCATTGAGCATGTCCCCAGACTACGAAATATCGAAGTTAACGCCCTAGCTGGCCTTGCCGCTTCCCTAGCGGTTCTGAACTATGCTCACCAGTCCGTGGAGGTAATAGGCCACGAATTGGTCTGCTCCAAAAACAACGTTCAATTTGTGGCGAGTTATTCCGTCCAGACGATTGACGATGTCCCAGATTGGAGATAACCATTCATTGACTTCGTCGTCTACGATATTCTGCCCGAGAACCCAAAGGAAGCCACCTTCATCAGACGGCGTTCTCTCAGATTCTTCTCTGACACAGAGACGAAAATGCTATATTGACGATCCTACGATGGGTTGTTGCTTCGGTGCCTGTCAAACACGGAAGCCGAAGAAGCCGTACGAGAAGCTCATGACGGTGTTTGCGGGGCCCATCTGCCTGGCCCTAAATTGCAAGACCGCCTTCACCGAATGGGCTACTACTGGCCCACGATGGTAGCAGATGCGATAGACTATGCGAGAAAATGCAAAGCCTGCCAAGTCCACGCGGACTTCATCCACCAACCATCCGAATTTCTACATCTGACAGTGGCATCCTGGCCGTTCGAAGCATGGGAAATGGATATCATTGGTCTAATCACTCCATCTTCCTTCCGAGGACATCACTTCATACTCGCAATCACAGATTACTTCTCCAAATGGGCGAAAGCTGTACCGCTTGCAGAAGTGAAGACTTTAAATATGATCAGCTTCCTTAAGCATCATGTCATCTATCGCTTTGGACTGCCACGAAGGATCATACACGATAATGGTCCACAGTTTGCAAGCCACGCCTTCTATCAGTTCTGCGACAAGCACCACATCCAGAACATTGCTTCAACGCCATACAATCCAGCAGCAAACGGGTTGGCCGAAGCATTCAATAAAACTATCATCGGGTTACTTAAAAAGTTCGTATCGTCCAATAAATACGACTGGAACGAGAAGCTTGGTGAATGCTTATGGGCGTACCGTACCACAGTCCGAACAGCCACAGAGAACACACCATTCTTCCTGGTGTACGGGAGTGAGACAGTTCTCCCATTGGAGACTCAAATACCCTCACTCTGCGTCGCCCTCACTTATCAATTGACGACGGATGATAACTATCGTCGTCGGCTACAAGAGTTAGAGGCCTTAGATGAAAAGCACCTCGTGGCTCAGCAATGAATCGAGCTATACCAAGCACGCATCTCTGGAGCCTTCAACAAAAGGTCAAAATCAGAATATTCCAAGTGGGCGATCTCGTTCTGGTAGTCCGGAGGCCGATGGTCATGACTCACAAGATGGTCATGACCATCGGCAAGTTCCAGCCAAAATGGGAAGGTCCATTCATCATTGAGGCTGTATTCTCCAACGGTGCTTACCGCCTCGCAAAGCAAAATAGAGACTTGCTCATGTTGCCCGTCAACGACAAGTTCTTGAAGAAATATTATGTCTAAATGACATATTCCAGATCATCGAGTCATGTACCCGCTGGTACCGCTGAACTCGCCTCCACATATTCCAGATCATCGAGTCATATACCCGCTGGTACCGCTGAACTCACACTTTCACAATATTCAAAATTATCAAGTTATGTACCCGCTGGTACCGCTGAACTCACGTCCACAACATTCCAGATCATCAAGTCATATACCCGCTGGTGCGGCTGAACTCACATCCACACTATTCCAGACTATCGAGTCATGTACCCACTGGTACCGGTGAACTTACACTTTCACAATATTCGAAATTATCGAGTTGTGTGCCCGCTGGTGCCTCTAAACTCACATTCCGGTCACTCTTTCAGATAATAAGTCACGTGCGATCATACCTCTGAACTTTCTTCCTGGAAGAGATCCTCCCTCATGATGTACTACCCGCACTCCCAGTGCACAAAAGGGTAATCGATCCACAAATTTCCAAAACGGCCGTGTCCTCATTACCTCTGGGTCGTTTCACTTCCGCCAAAAACAAATTACTCCTTTACATAGAACTTCTATGTCCTCATTACCTCTGAGTCGTTCTATGTACCCTCCTTCATTGAGCCCACTCCTGCCATATCCTCATTACCTCTGAGAGGGAAGGCTCCGTCGAAGAAACCCTCATGCTTGCCATGTCCTCATTACCTCTGAGCAAGTATGTTGATCCCTTTCGACTTATTATCTGTACCCACAACCAGAGTACGCCAAGGATAGTAGGTCCACAAATATCCTCCGTTGAGTCCACTCCTTCTATGTCCTCATTACCTCTGAGTAGGAAGACTCCGCGGTAAAACCCTCATGCTTGCCATGTCCTTATTACCTCTGAGTAAGTATGTCGATTCCCTTTCATCCTATTATCTGTATCCTAAGCCAGGGTACACCAAGGATAATAGGCCCACAAATGTCCTCTGCTGACCACAAATGTCCTCAGTTGACCACAAATGTCCTCAAGTGACCACAAATGTCCTCTGTTGACCGCAAATTTCTCATCATGCCCCGGGAGCCCATCTGCTCCATGGCATTCTTTCGCCCGATACCAAGAACCTCCATATCCGCCTTACCACAGAGTTGTTCTAGGTATCTCTATCAAACTTATTATCCGTACCTAAAACCAAGGTATGCCAAGGATAATAGGTCCATAAATGTCCTATGTTGCCCACAAATGCCGTACTAGGTCCCCTAGTACATCCACATCTTTCCTCATCATCACATGCTTTCGGAGCCCAGCTGTTCCACAGCATTCTTTCATCCAATGCATAGAACTTCTACGTTGATAGCACCTCTGAGTTGTTCTATGTATCCTCATTTGAGTTCACTCCTACCATGTTCATATCACCTCTGAGTAGGAAAGCTCTACCATCAATCTTATATTTACCACGTCCATACCACCTCTGAGTAAATATGATGGTTCCCTCTCTCAACTTATTATCCGTACCTAAAACTAAGGTACACCAAGGATGATAAGTCCACATAAAATCCCCAGCAAAAGTACCCAAATCTATCACGTCCATGCTACCTCTGATTGGATTGCCACACCTAAACAAATCTACTTTCCATGCTTCTTATTCAATGTGTTCCAAATTTGCAATTTGGAAACTTTGAAGGGGGTCCTGTAGAAGCATGAAAAATATTGCTTTTAGTCTCACATCGGAAAGAAGAAGGAGAAAGGGCTCCCTCCATTCTATAAATAGATCCCCCTTACCTCCTTTGAAAAGGGCACCAACTTCTCTTCCCTCCTTCCAACTTGGACTCTTCCTACTACGCACCTTCGGGTGCTAAGTCGAAGAAGTCTAGGGCAGCACGGGCTCGTCGAGCTCAGTCAGCTGTCCCAACCTCTGACCATCGGAGCGCCCCGCTAACTGTTAAAGCGGGCCTCTGATGAAAAATTGTACACATGATACCTACGCACTCGTGTGTTCGGGATACCCAGGCCCACAAGAGGAGTTTTTCGAGGGACTCCAGCGACCTTTCGACCCTATTTTTCTGGCTCTTATTGATATAGCTTGCCCCATGCTCGGGCCACCCTCCAAAAGGATCTAATTTCCTCATTTTTTGGATGATGGACATTTTTATTTCCAGGACATCTTCGGCCTTGAGACGCAGTAGAAGATCATCGCACCCCCACGGAATTGGATCCTTGTGGGCTAAGCGAAAGCACCTTTCAAGTAGGAAAAGGCTTTTGCCGTCGATTACTGCATCTTGGGCATAGGAAAACGAGTACAAGGGTTAACCGAGATGTCCTTGACTTGCGAGATAGGATCCTACACAAGCGCAAGGAAAGAAGGGGATTCTCTATGCCGTTCGAATTCAATATGGAGCTTCATGCGGCTCAAAATCCAGAAAGCTTCATGCGGCCCAAAAGCAGCAGGGGGCCTTAGGCGGCCCAAAATCAACATGGAAGCCCATACGGCTCAGCCAGAAGGAGCCTCATGCGGCTCAGAAACTCATGCGGATCGAAAGTCTTCTGGAGCCTCATGCGGCTCGGATAAGCTCTATGCGGTTACGACTCCAGTCATGACGACTCTTAATACGACTCGAGTATAAAGACTCTCATGCGGCTCGAGTATGGAGACGCTCATGCGGCTCGGTCGTGACGACTCTTCATGCGGCTCGGTCATAATGACGCTCATGTGGCTCGAGTATGAAGACTCTCATGCGGCTCGGTCATGGCGACTCTTATGCGGTTCGGGTAGGAAGACTCTCATGCGGTTCGGGCACGACGAGTCTCATACGGCTCGAGCGGAGACTCCCCATGCGGCTCATGCCGAAGTGGTCCTATGCGGCTCAGATTGAAACCTCCCTATGCGGCTCAAGCAGAGACTTTCCCATGCGGCTCGTGAGGACCATCTCCATGCGGCTTATTACCCATTATGTGGCAGCCTACATTTATACGGCCCAGATTATCATGTGATTCGAAGGTTCGTGGGCCATTCCCCAAACAGCCTTGATACGTGGCCGGGCTTATATGGCTCAATCCGTATGCGGCTCAGATCCCTTCAATAGCTCCCAGGACATGTTTCATAAAGCCAATCAATTTCCTAAATTTACTGCAATCAAAGATTGGGTCAAATCCCAATAATCTGGGACACGTGGCAGCAGAATGAATTAAACTTATTCATTCAGATTCGCAGACATCAGCAGATCATCATAAGGGAGATTTATTCCAATCAGCATTAATTACTGAGAGGATTTGGCACAATCTACATTAATGGCCCAGATTTATCACACTCAAGATTAATGGCCCAGATTGATCAAACAACAGGCCGCCGCCACTTCAAGGAATAATCATTGCAAACCCTAATGATTGCATTCCCTTATTATAAATAGCAAGGTGCCATTCCCTTGCAGAAAGACCCCTTTTCGAGATCAGAGAGCACCAGAAGACTTGAAGAGAAAAGCAGAGAGAGAGCAAAGAGTGTATTTTTTCAACGCCAAGCAATCTACTGGAGCCAAGGCTTCATACCGATCGTCCAAGGAGTAAGGCAGGGCTTCCATCGCCTTCCCAAGCCTCTATCGTCACCCCCAGAATCTAAAATAAACAAGTGTACTTAGATTGCTGTACCTAGGCTTTCGTCCCTAGGCTTTCTTTGTGCAAGCGAGTTTGTAACGTGAAGTAAAAGTCCAGTCCTCCGATAATTGTTCTGCTCTTTTATATTTTATGGCAAACAATGTGGACGTATATGTCGAAGGACTTCAAGCATAGTACTTTTTTAGGAACTTGCCATTGATTGGCATCATAAACAAGTCCCCGTTAGGTTTTGCGAGCCGGTAGGCACCATTAGAGTACACCGTCTCTATGATGAAGGGACCCTCCTATTTGGGTTCAAACTTCCCTGGCATTTTGTGAGTCATCATCACCATTGGCCTTCTGACTGATAGGACAAGGTTACCCACTTGAAAGGCCCTTTGCTTGACTTTCTTATTGAAAGCCTAAGAAATACGAGCCTGATAGAGCTTAATGCGCTGTTGAACCAAAAGGCATTTTTTGTCCAGTGCCTCTAACTCTTGCAACCGACGACGTTGATTGTCTTCCTCCATCAACTGGTTTGTAATGGCCACTCGTAGCAGGGGATCTGGATTTCGAGAGAAAGGACGACCTCGCTCCCGTACACCAGGGAAAATGATGCGTTACCCGTCGGAGTCCGAACCATTGTGCGGCAGGCCTAGAGGCATTCACCTAATTTTTTGTCCCAGTCGCATTTGTTAGACGACATGACTTTCTTGAGAAGTTTGATAATTATTTTATTGAAGGCCTCTGCCAATCCGTTTACCGTCGGATTATAAGCAGTCGATGCCACGTTTTGAATGTGATTCTTATCATAGAACTTGCTAAACGCATGGCTTATGAATTGCGAACCGTTATCGTGGATCATCCTCCGGGTACCCCAAAACGATAGATGACGTGATGCTTGATGAAGCTGATCACCTTTGAGCTCTTTACCTCTGCTAGAGGTACTGCTTCCACCCACTTAGATAAGTAGTCGGTGATGGCCAAAATAAAACGATGTCCTCTGGATGACGGAGGGATAATCTGTCCAACTATGTTCATACCCCAGGCTTCAAATGGCCAGGAAACGACCGTAGGGTGTAATAACTTCGAAGGTCGTTGGATGAAATTAGCGTGCAGTTGACATGCTCGACATTTTTTGGCATACTCGATAGCATCTGCCATCATGGTAGGCCAGTAATAATCCATACATCGGAGTCGGTCATGTAGCTTAGGGCCGGGTTGATGAGCTCCACGGGCACCGTCGTGGGCCTCCCGAAGGCTTCGATTGCCTCCTCATTTGACAGACATCAGAGAAGAAGTCCGTCGTACGAACGACGATACAGTATTTTGGTAGCTGTATCGTAGTAGAACCAAAGAGAGCGCCTTTTGATAGATATGACTTCCTTTGGGTCGTCTGGGAGGATTTCGTAGGCTGCAAAGTCTATGAACGAAAATTGCTAGTCCTTGATATTGACACCGACGTTTGCTGGCATAGCATGGTTCAGACTCATGCACAAATTATTTTTGGGGAACACCAAATCACGGCCAATCACCGTGATAAAGTATTAGGTCCAAGAGGTGCTGCCAAAGAGGTGGCAAGGCCAGCCAGAGCGTCGGCCTCTAGATTTTGTAAGCCTTGGCACATGTTCTATGAAGGACCTAGTGAAAATAGAGATGATGGATAAGGCTGCTTTATGATAGGGATCAGGTCTTCGTGGCGGACTTCATATTATCCTCGGACCTGGTTAACGATGAGTTTCGAATCGCCATAGGACTCGAGGCATTCAATCCCCAGCTATCTTGCTAGTTGGGGCCCGATGATAAGAGTACTGTACTTTGCCACATTGTTGGAGCACGGCTTTGTGAGGGAATAGGCACGTTGGATGACTAGGTTGTCTGGAGAAACCAAGACCATCCCTACTCCTGCGATGATCTGACCTTTAGGACATGTTCTTGAAACGCCATCGAAGAACATCTACCAGACGGAGTTCTCTTTGGCAACATTGGACTCCAGTACCTCATCTGGGATATCCTCATAAAGTTTAGATGATTCCGGTATTGGATGTGCAGCTAAGAAATCGACTAATGCTTATTCCTTGACAGCTTTTTGTGGAACAAATACCATATCGTACGGTGATAGTAGTATTGCCCATGTAGCTAATCAAGAATTTAGTGCTCCTAGCTTTGTTATGAGGACCCTGAGTGGGTTGACTCTAGAGATGACATGTATCGTCTGACCCGAAATGTAGTAACGAGTCTTTTGTATCGCAAATACCAAAGCTATGCATTCTTGCTCGACGGGGTTGTACCGGTGCTCGACCCAGATCATTGTCCTGCTTAGGTAGTAGATGGCTTACTCATAGCCTGCATCATTGTTCTGAGCCAATAAGGCACCGAGAGAATGATTCTTTGCACGGACGTAGAGCATGAAAGGTTTGCCTACAACTGGTGCTACCAGAATTGAAGGATTTGTTAGAAAAGCTTTGATGTTGTTGAATGCCTTTTGACATTCATCGGTCCAGACGTAGGAAACTTCCTTTTTTATAATCTTGGTGAAGGGTTGACATCATCCAGAAAGATTAGCTATGAATCTTCTGATGTATACTAGACGTCCTTGTAGGCCTCGAAGTTCTCTCAAATTCTTTGGAGGGCGCATGTCAAGGATAGCCTTGGTTTTGTCTGAGTCGATATGGATACCCTTTGCGGTGATAATGTAACCCAAGAATTTGTCGCTATAAATCCCGAGGAAGGATTTAGCTAGGTTCATCTTGAGCTGATGTGCCAGCATGAGATCAACGACTGTCCTCAGATCCTGCAGGTGATCTCCTTGCTGATGGCTTTTGACAGCGATGTCATCAACATAACATTCGACTATCTTGTAGAGATTTTGGCAAAAAATGGTGCTTATACCTCGCTGGTATGTTGCACCCGCATTCTTCAAGCCAAAGGACATCATTGTGTAACAGTAAACCCCCTTTGGAGTTCTGAATGACGTGTGCTTCTTGTTGTACGGGAATATCTTAATTTGGTTGTAGCCCGAATACCCGTCCATTAAGGACATGTATTCAAAGCCACAAGTGTTGTCGATCATCACGTCGGTGATCAAAAGGAAAAATTCATCTTTTGGGCAAACGGAGTTGAGGTCCCTGAAGTCAATGAAAACTCGGATCTTCTTGTTCTTTTTAGTAACGGAAATGATGTTGGCTACCAAATCTGGATGTTGCTCCTCGCGAATAAACCCAATATCTATGAGTTTGTCCACTTCTTTCTCAATAGCATCCATGATGTTAGGACAGAAGCATCGTTGTTGCTGCTCAACTGGCTTAGCATCAGGTAAGATGTTAAATCGGTGTATCGCTACTTGTGGGTCCAACCCTGGCATTTCTTCATAGCTCCAGGCAAAGATGTCGATGTATTCCTTGATATGTTGTACCAAGGATTCTCGATATTCTCCAGGCTTTTGCTGATGAAGATGTGTTTGGGCGATGATTCGTCGCCCAAGTCGACTTGCTCGACTTCATCTTCGGTAGAAGTTTCTCATTGTTTGAAGCTAGATTCCCATTAAGATCCTAGGCGTTGAGCCCAAGGTTCTTCTTCGAAGAATTTGAACGTCTGATCGTCGTCTTCTTCTGAAGGATGTGCGGATGTCATATTGACTGACAATACTTTCCAGAAGATTGGGTCGATGCTAGTGTCGGAGTCCCAAGTCGAAGCTTCAGACGATTGGGAATGCACCACAGCCTCTGTCTCTGAACTTTCTGGATTTGTTGGAGGCGTTATGTACCCTACTCCCCGTCGAGTGCAGTTGTAGTAGTCCTAAGGCTTCCCTTTTAGAACTGGGAGTCATAGGGGAAGACGTCGACATTTCCCTTAGTTCAAGCCTTTGCCGCTCTTCAAGTCGTAACCCATCTTCTGGATGAGATACTTTGCTTGGTTTGCCGAAGACGATAGGTTTTTTATCCCTGTTTCGGGGCAGAACTATGTAACAGCCTCCTCGGCATAGGACAACCCAATTAACATTGTTGATAGTCGTTATTTGTGTTTGTAACGACCCTAAGGTATTATCTAAGGTATACATCGCATTCCAATGTGGAAGATTAGAGTAGTTCAAAGATAGCCTTTTATTGATAAAATACAGGATCTTGTCCTGGAGAATTATATCATCCAGAGAAGGTGCATCTACATTAGCAGATGTATATTCTCCCAACTCTTCATTTGTCCGAACCGGGACAGTCGTTGAAGGAGCTGCATCCGCCGTATCTTGGTTACTAGCGGAGCCGACGTCTTGGCATGAGGGTTTTCCGGAAACCTTCTCGAAAGTTTGAACCGAATTGGTTCCTGAGCCCGACCTGGGAGTTTGACAACCAAAGAAGCCGGTGCCTTTCCATGCACCTTGTGTCACGCCCCAGTTCCAAAATATACAGGAACTTGACACACGAGCATGCCAACTAATACGATTTAGGATAAGTTTGCAATTTAATGGACTTATCCCTAGACGTACTACGTTGTCAAGGGTACTAAAAGTAACTGATCATCTATATCTCAATCTACAGTAATGAAGTGAATATCAAGAATGAACATAATATATTAAAGTTGGCCACCCAGTAATATACATGTTCGAGCAAGCTCGAGAAAGGAATAAGCTCGCAAATAATAGGCTACGTAGCAGCATGAATCAAATAAAGATGAAATATATACAGAGAAGAGTAAATAAAAATACCAGAAAATACATATATACCTAAAATCTCAGTGCATCACTCAACACCTACCCAGCTACTTTGTACTAACTGCTCAGCAAATACCTGGAGAGATCACCAGGTCCTCAGTGGGACGTAGCAAGATACAAAAATACATGCCATAATATGAATTGAATAAAATTGACAACCCAAATCATAACGCGGTCCATTATCCAATCACCAATCAGTAAACCATACCTCTAATCAACCATGAACAATGGATGGCCTACCAGCCCATGATAAGTCACTGTCCCATGATACGGTTAGATGTGGGTACACGATCTAACCACTCTATGTGAATGCATATTGAAGACGACTTTGGAGCGTATTGGTAGGTGGATAAGGAAATGACATCGAATCACGGGCCGATGTCGGATCATGAGCCGATAAACACATATATACTTGTATACCTCCCGACCGTACCTAGCGCGCAGTTAGTGGCCACTGCCAGACATATCCCTAGTGTATGTATGGCCCATAACCAGGTAACCAAGCCCATAATCGAGTAACAGCCCATAACCGGGTAACAACCCATAACCGGGTAACCAAGCCCATAACTAGGTAACAACTCATAACCGGGTAACCAAGCCCACAACCGGGTAACATTGATGCTAAAATAATTATCTGTCCCATATGGCTACTGATTGTCTTTACCGCCCCCAAACTGTGCAAGTCGTATCCACGATTCAGATAATCTATATCTCAATGTGAGGCTCTAACCTGTACATCATCTAACTCTATATGTACCGACGCACGAACCGCTCGCACCGATGATCAGTCGAATGCGTAAGCTCGTGCCAACACAATAAATCCCCACTCACAGTGACGTGTAATGTCTCGTGACAACCCATAGATGTTATTCGAGATAGCTTCACCTTCCGGGTACGTCTACTAACTCTAAGTCACACGCACGCACCCATAACATCGATAACACCCAAGTCATACTTGGACACACAATACCAGTATCGCCAACTAGCAACACAAGAATAGATATGAATGACGTAAACAGGACAAGTATGACAAGGTATCTTGACAGGGGTGAAGCGGTGATCCGATAATGTCCTGCAGACAAATCGTCAAGTCCAAGAAAGGTAGCAACATATGGGTCTCCATGAATGTCTCCGAATACTGAAACAAACATCACCAACGTTTCCAAAATAAGAAAAATAGCTAAGATATGCTACCCATAAGTCCAATTCTGGACGCAGGAGCAAAATGGTAATTTTGAATCAAAATGCGGTCCGCCGTTGGATCCACTTATACCGAAATTTGTGTCAGGATAAAAGTCATCAAAATCTAGCAATCTATTTGTCTACGAGTCCAGAATGACGATACGAATCCAACGGTATATCCAGAATTGGATTACGATGAGCCGCTCTCAAAATAACCCGTTGACCCGGACATTAAAATCTGGTTTGCACAGAAATACGTGCCGGAGCCAAAGTCCACTAAATCTAGCAAAGTATATATCAACGAGTCCAGAATGAGGATACGAACCCAACGATATATCCAGAATTGGATTCCGATGAGTCGATCTCAAAATGACCCGTTGACTCGGACGTTGGAATTCGGTTTGCACGAAAATGTGTGCCGGAGTCAAAGTCCACTAAATCTAGCAAAGTATTTGTCAACAAGTCCAGAATGACAATATGAACCCAACGGTATATCCAGGAATTGGATTCCGAGGAGCCGATCTCAAAACCCGGACTTGTGGGACCCAACTTGCACCGAAATGCGTACCGTAGCCCACGTCCTCCACATCTAGCAAACTTTATATAAATTTGGGGCAGAACGACGCCACGAGTCCACCGATGGTATCAGAATTGGAATCCAGAGTCTTATGTCCAAAATTAAAATTTACAAGTTAAAAATTATGAATTCGAACGACCAACTTTTGCGTTGAATTCCACCAATCAAATAAGCTTACAATGGAATAAATTTTTTATCATAGGAAGCCGGTTATACCAGCTGCACACAAGAACTGGTGGCTCGTCAAACGGAGCTGCAATGGAGGAGGAACAAATCTGTGAAGTTGGCTCCACGAAACTGTCCAAAAATAAATACAATTATTCGGGCAACTTGGTGGCCAATTTTGACTTACCAAATGAACGAAAAAATGGCTAAGAATTTAGGTGAAGATAGAGCTCTATACCGAGATTGTGACGAAAGTAAGAGTTTGACGATCCAACGGTCGAATTTCTCAAAAAATATGCATAAAATTGTTGCCTTCAAATGTACATTTTAAACAGCGACCAAAACGGCTGTCACACGAGGGGCATGTACGAGCAGCACACGGCCATCAAGCGGCGGAGGGCAGTCGATGGTGGCTATCGACGATCGCAACAGAGTTCGCGTGCGTGGGGAAAACGTGCACGAGGCACTGTCGCGGTCGGAGCACGTACGGGTGCCTCTGCTACGGTGATACGCGCTGGCGCAGGGGAGAGGTCATGCATCCATATGGCTGTGACGGGCCACCACGACGGCCGTCGGGAAGGGTGGCTGCAGTGACTACTACACTGAGGCGTGCATGCTACTGTAGTAGCGCGACCTCGAAATGAGGTCGCAGCACAGGCGCACGGGGGAAGGTGCACCATCACACCCGACGGTTGACTAAACGATGCACGGCGATGAGTGCGTGGTCTGACTAGGAGGCGCACGGGGATAGCAGCAGCACCATGAGGAGAAGAAGAAGATGATAATGAATGAGGATATGGTTAGAGTGGTTGATGGAGTATAGGGAGGAGGAGGAGAATTAGTATTCAGGGGGGGTTCTTCATGGAGTGAAGAAGGAGAAGAGGAGGAAGAAGAAGAGCAGTAGAAGGAGGGGGAGTTGTCGACCTGGGATGGAGTGTGTGTGTGTGTGTGTTTATTTGAGAGGTTGAGTGTTTGTGTGTTTTTAAAAGGGAAGGGTGTGATGCATGGCATGCCATAGGAGGTATTAACGAGGGGTGATGTGTATGAGGAAACATGAGGCATATGTGTGTTCCTTTGACTTGGGGGAAAGCTTGTGCTGGTGAGTGTCCCAAGGAGTGGTAAAGGAAAATTTAGTGTAGGAAAAATTGTAGGGTGTTATGTGGAGGAGTGTGGTTAGACCCTTGGGTTTAGTCATGTCACATGTGAGGGTCTGCATAAAAAATGGAGGGAAGCGATAGGGTACCCATCATATGGTTGGGCCATTTTTGGTTAACATTAAATGAGGGGGATGGTGGTGTAGCCCTTTGGTTAAACCCTATTTATATATATATGGTTAATGGGGTTGTCCATTGGATTTGGGAGTGTGTAGGCTTATAGTGTTTGGTGTTTTGTAGGAGGATGAGTGGTGTTGTGTATTTGGTTAGTCATGATGGAGTCACATGTGGTTTGGGTTGGGTCCATGTGGGTTAGGTTGGATCAAGATTGGGCTAGGTATGGTTATGGCTACAAATTTAGCCATTTATAATCATTAGTGAAATAATAGCATACGGAAGCTCAATTGAATGGCACACAAGTGGCATGTGCGTAGTAGGCTTAAAATAGGTTAAAACTATATATTGGGTCGATTAGGTTGGACCGACGTCGAGTCCCGAAATTAAATTGGAAGTTGGGTCATATTTTTCAGTAGATGATCAAATGGCCTAAATTGACCCGAAAGTTGTACGATGTAAATAGAGTACAAGAGAACAAGTTTGAGTGGGACATGATATATCAAAATAAAGCTAAACATCTCTAGATCAAAACTCATGAAGGATGTTTCGAGAGATTGATATCCCTGATGCTCCAAAATTCAAAGTCACAAAAAAGTATATTTAATGATCAAAATTAATTATATTAAAATATTTATTGAAAATAATTCAGTTAACAAATTTAAAACAAACACTAAAATCCACGGGGCTTACAACATGCCCACCTTAGAGAAGTTTGTCCTCGAAATTACATTAAGGCATGGTATAAAAGGATAGAAGATTAATATCTAAGGAGTCAAGTACGACTAGTCGTACATAGTTCACGTGGGATGCTGATGCCACTAGTATCTAAGCTGCATATCCTACTAAATTCTAAATGCACCTCAACTATATAATTGCAACAACAAGGCCATGGTCGTGATTCTACTAGCAAGGTCTTGGAAAGGGATACGAGAATTTAGGTATTATAGCATGCAATAACTAAGGGAACCTAGGTACTATCATACTACTGTTAGTCAATAACTCTATATGAGAATTACTATCAATTCAGTGCTACTCCTATATGGGTCAGGGTTTCAATATATTCGAAGGAATTGACTCGGTTGGACATAACCAGAGCGAGGCATCATAGGGTGATTTATAAGGTCATAGTGAGGAGGCAAGTTTTAGGAGAATTGCGAACAGAGGAGGGACAGATCATGGTAAGGAAGATTTGGATGAATAAGGCACGACTTAGGTATACTTGATTAGGAATTTGGAAGGAATGGTGTCTAGGGTAATATGATCATTAGGCTCAAGGGGTATGAAATCAAGGTTTGGATTTGAAATCAAGGCATGGCTAAGGGAATTAGGGACTTCTTAATCTTATTCCTTAGGACGATCAAATTGCTAAATTGCGATTCCGTGATTTACGAACGTAGGAATAGGAAAGGAAGAATAGGGGTATGCTAAAGACAACAACTTTCTGTCACCTAGAATAATCTGAAAATCAAGCAAGCTGAAGTAATTGCACACCAATTCATACTATGGTTTAGCCTATCTATCAGGTTCCTAGGATAACATATGGTCCCCCAAATATGGCTAGCCAATCTTAATCCATAATCAACTTATAGTATTCGAAAGTCCTTGATATCATCCAATTTTTATTAGTACACTCTATTTATTCTCAATTTTAATTTTCGTTAAATCAATATCAAGCTGCTCATACTATCCTTTAGCCTTGAAAATATACGATATTTAATGTATCGTCTACTATGCACAACTCTACTCTAGATCTCATTTATCAATCTATAAGGTAACTCTTCCTCTCCATCTTGAAATCCTTTTTTCTCATCTCATGTCATAATCTCGTTCAGGTGCTTACAATTTTCCATATCAACATCCTCACATTTCATTATCATTTTTCTAACCTTACCTTTATGTGTCATAAATTTGTATCGATATCTCCTTGAGATAATCTTATCGTTCTTTATTGGATCTCAATTTCAAGATTTTTCTTAAGGTATAGTTCTCTCTGTAATCCTTGTTATGTCATCATAGATAATCATGGTCATAACCTCATCTTGATAATTTTTCCTGAAATTTCAATCTTATTCATCTTCATTTATTCAGACTAAACGTATTGTTTCTTGTAATTCTCTTTTCTTGTATACCCAACACAAAGTTCAGGTTGTTAATCCTCTAGGGTCTCTAACTATCTGGCATCAACAAAGAGTTTACTAGTCTGCCTCTAGAGGCACGGTTCTAACTCTATTCCTAGATCCTTGGCTACGATTAATCATCGAACATCATGATCAATTCTTAAACTTAATCAACCCTGAAACTCCATGCTATACCTTTACAAGCCTAAAGTCATATCCAATAACAGCATGACCAATGATCTACCTTATCTATCTATAAGCAATTATATGCTTCTCACAAGTGTCACGCCCCGCTCCTATAGGAGCGATCGTCCTCGCTAAGGCGTGATGCCGTACGAGCCTAGCTTGCGCTCGTGCAAGGCAGTTTCATAACGGCCGATTACATCGGCGGTGACGGGGTCGTCGTACAGAAGTCCCAAGCAGAAATATTGAAACATACAGCGGAATTTAAGAACATGTACACATGAACACAAGTTATTCAAAAGCTCTTTATTGATATTGAATACAAGATTACATTTGTGGGTGCAAGGCCAAATTACAAGTCTCTCGTGCTCACTTTTCTCTCATTTACAAGTCACTCTGCTCTCTCTCATCTCTCGATTACAATGCTAGAGCCAGCGGAAGCTTCGGAAGCCGATGTCCATACATTATGTCCCGTATAAGTCTTCAATCCACACGGCCGCACGCTTCGAATCGCCAAGGAGCTCCGTGCCTCGACGCATCCAAGAGAGCTCCGTGCCACAAGCTTCTACCTGTGCCTGCACATGAAATACTGTGTAGGTGTCAGTACTCAACTGTACTGGTGGAGTGAGCTCCTCGCCCACCCATAAAAAACCTACACATTTATTAACTTTGTGCAGCTTAAATCCCTTTCTATTGTCTTTCTAGTCTTACCTTAGGATCAGTTTTGTGACTATGGACGCCTTGGCATAATTGTGTCTGAGGACCATCCCGTGTTTGTACCACGATGTTAACTCATACTTTACCTCTAGACCCTCTTTTCGTGCCAACAACGTTAACCTATCAAGTCATGCTTGCCTTTCGGCCAAACTCAGGGACGCAACTACGCGATGAGGCTTCATTTCCGTGTGACCGTGCTACGAACCCTTATTAAGGCCATGCCTCGCAATTCAGTAAGACTTAACCATATCGCCGCCTCGCGGCCCTTGCCGTCTAGCGGCCCTCGCTACTTTGATCACCAACTGACCCTATCGAGACTTGTGAACTTAGTGTCACTCGACCAATTTGCCTTGTGGCGATTCCTGACTTAAACTCGCGATGCCTCAATCAAACTTGTGCAACTCTATGCCACATCTTAAGACTCGACGCCACGACTCGTGCAGAAGCACGACGCCTACGTTGAAACCAAATCTTAGGCCCAACATTATGTTTTTAACTTGTATACACCTACAACTCGATTCCTTGATATAGCGCACTCAATACTCGACTAAATCCAAAGGCACATCAGACTTAACCATATCGCCGCCTCGCGGCCCTTGCCGTCTAGCGGCCCTCGCTACTTTGATCACCAACTGACCCTATCGAGACTTGTGAACTTAGTGTCACTCGACCAACTTGCCTTGTGGCGATTCCTGACTTAAACCCGCGATGCCTCAATCAAACTTGTGCAACTCTATGCCACATCTTAAGACTCGACGCCACGACTCGTGCCGAAGCACGACGCCTACGTTGAAACCAAATCTTAGGCCCAACATTGTGTTTTTAACTTGTACACACCTACAACTCGATTCCTTGATATAGCGCACTCAATACTCGACTAAATCCCAAGGCACACTCGCGGATGGCCGCCGTCATGCCGACATCTATATGAACTTGGTCACTAGCACGACAAGCTATCTTGGACCTCCATTGGATATTAGGGTACGTTCGTAAAACGAGGCGCGATCTCGCCGAATTTCCCCTAATAGCCGTCCTACGGCGCACCCCTTGGGTCAAGTCGCACACCATCCAAGGGTCCCGTAGGCCCGTGGTTCCTCCTAGGCCAGATCGGTCCCGTGGCCGCGGCAACCGTCTGAGGAACAAAATCAAATCCTTGTGCACCGGTACACAAGTTGTCCAATGACTATGCAGACTCGACCCACTTCCTCATATCAGGACCATTTCATTTTCTTTACTATCTTTGAGTTCCACATTCCAGACTTCATCATTTGAGACCCCTCGATGACCTACGGTCGCGAGCTTTCTTTTCATGTTACCGTATCATTTCATTCAACTCAGGAAATGCCTATTCGATAGTCCTTTCTCCAAAACTCATTAAGTCGACCGTGGTTCATACTTTAACGCTAAGTCTGTGCATCGTGCCTCAAACCGACTTACGTTCTATGCGACGCTATCGCCCAAGTCATATTTTATACGACGGGCTTTGGGATCGTGGGACTATTTAACTTGACAACCGCAGAATGAGCGGGACAGCACTTGGAATGACTTTGGTCGACCGTCATAACTTTGTCTAACTTACTCAAGCCTACAACTTAACCCGAGGGACGAGCAAAGGCTATGCCAAGCCTTGCGTTACGGTAGCATGCATGCTTTATCGAGCATTTACGCGGCGACGCCTAGGACTTAGGCAAGTTCTTAGCTTTTGTGTCGAAGACCAACTTTCCTTCTCCCAAGCCACGGGACGAAGGACCGAGTGTCATTTTCAAGCACGCCGTGCACCAACTCTAGGCCGACCGTGGGACGTTTTCAATGTTTTAACTCATTTCGACCCGTCGGGATTATTCCCTTAGCTATGTGGATTCGTCTCTTTTATTATCAAGCCTATTGTACAAGTTGAAAACATGCATTTTATTATGTGAAGGCAAAGATGAGGCAAGTTCACCTAAACTACCCCACCTGAGCGAGCGGTCGCCTTGACTGAGCGATGTCTCCGAGTAGCCGTTGCAAGGCTAAGTCCGAACGTCGTCGGCGTTTCGATTCCTCCGATTGACTTTGCGGGACGGGGCACTACAACAAGCACGCCTAACTATCTGCTGGGAAAATTTTGAGGCTTGGTCAAATAAGTACTTATATCTAATACCTCTTTCATAGTCTAACTCTATTGGTCATTCTTCCAGTCCCTATCTCCAATAGTGCACTCATGGTTTGACTCATCCAATATAGTATTGGTTGACTAGTCTAACTTAGCCTTACACATTTCTTAGATCATATTTCTCTCTAATACCTAATCTTCCTAGGATAGTTCCTCATTATCCAAGAAATTTTTTTTTTCGTTATATCACATTCCTGATTTCTATATCCTGTACGTAAAATTTCCTCAAAGTTTAGTACAATAACTCCAAAAGGTTATATCTAGTCATGGTCAATTTGTCGTATCCCCTCGGAATCCTCGGACTCTATTTTCTACCGTCCTTCAAGTTTACACTCTTCAATCTAAAATCCAATTGTGTCTTCCTTCGAGTCGTATTCCTACTCATCTCATTCTTTATGATCAAGGGATCTTTATATTCTTCCAATCAACTCGGGTGGATCACGTTAACTTCCATTCCAACTTAGGCTTGCCTAGACAAGGGTGGCATGGTTTGGCCTAATGGTCCTCATGTCTCCTGTTATGGTTAAACCTTGCACTATTCTCTATTCTACATCCTATCTTAAAGGGGTATCTTTACAGGCCAACCCCCTTGGCTAGTCACCTAGTCCTGTCAAGCATAGGTTACTATATCCTTCATGTAAAACTTTCTAACTCAATGTGACAATTTATATGTTGTCACCGAATCATCGATTTGTGATTCAATGAATCATTCGACCAGAGGGATTTTCCTATAGGAACTAAACCTCGATAGAAATATCATTCTTATCATATCTGTCTATCTAGTAAAGACGTCTATCCAACCCTTTTATTCCTTAAATAATTTCTGCTAAATATTCTATTTGTCTTAGTCATATTCTATGATAAGAAAATGACGAAGTGATTGTCAACACAAGTATTCGTCCTTCCGGGGGAGGGAAAGATGAGAATTCATAAATAGTAATTCAAGAATGGTATGATTGAGCACAAATACGAATTTTCAAGGGCAATGGTAGAAGTCAAAGGAATTTCCAATAGCAGTAGTAGATTGAGATTTTAATATATCATCCTAACGTAGGCTCGTTCTGTACAGTAACGTAACCGAAACGATTTATCTCGACCTGCATAGGCTACCACAAAAACATGTCATGTCCTAGTTCCAAAATATACATGAACTTGAGATGCGAGCATGCCAGCTAATACGATCTAGGATAAGTTTCCAATTTAATGGACTAATCCTTACATGTACAACGTTGTCAAGGGTACTAAAAGTAACTGATTATCTATATCTCAATCCACAATAATGAAGCGAATATCAAGAATGAACATAATATATTAAAGTGGCCACCCAGTAATATACATGTTCGAGCAAGCTCGAGAAAGGAATAAGCTTGCAAATAATAGGCTACATAGTAGAATGAATCAAATAAAGATAAAATATATATAGAGAAGAGTAAATGGAAATACCAGAGAACACATACATACCTGAAACCTCAGTGCATCATGCAGCACCTGCCCAGCTACTCTGTACTAACTACTCAGCAAATACCTGGAGAGATCACCAGGTTCTCAGTGGGACGTAACAAAATACTAAAATACATGCCATAATATGAACTGAATAAAATGGACATCCCGAATCAAAACACGGTCCAATATCCAGTCACCAATCATTAAACCATATCTCTGATCAGCCATGAACAATTGATGGCCTACTAGACTATGATAAGTTTGTCCCATGATACAGCCAGATGTGGGTACACGAACTAACCACTCTATGTGAATGTATGTTGAAGATGACTTTGGACCGTATGGGTAGGCGGATAAAGAAATGACATCGAATCACGGGCCGATGTCGGATCACGAGCCGATAAACACACATATACTAGTATACCTCCCGATCGTACCTTGCACGCAGCTAGTGGCCGCTGCCAGATATATCCCTAGTGTATGGATGGCCCATAACCGAGTAACCAAGCCCATAACCGGGTAACAACCCGTAACCGGGTAACCAAGCCCATAACCGGGTAACACTGAGGCTAAAATAACTGTCTGTCTTATACACCTACTGATTGTATTTCCCACCCCTGAACTGTGCAAGTTGTATCCATGACTCAGACAATCCATATATTAATACGAGTTTCTAACCTAAACACCATCTAACTCTATATGTACCGACACACGAACCGCTCGCACCGATGATCAGTCGAATGCGTAAGCTCGTGCCAACATAATGAATCCTCACTCACACTGCTGTGTAATGTCACGTGACAAGTCATAGAAGTTATTCGGGATAACTTTACCCTACCGGGTATGTCTACTAACTCTAAGTCACATGCACGCACCCATAACATCGATACCACCATCGATAGCACCCAAGTCATCCTTGGACGCAGAATAACAATATCACTAACTAACAACACAAGAATATATGAATGATGTAAATAGAACAAGTATGACAAGGTATCTTGCTTAGGGTAAAGCAGTGATCCGATAATGTCCTACAGGCAAATCGTCAAGTCCAAGAAAGGTAGCAACATAGGGGTCTCCATGAACGTCTTCGAATGCTGAAACAAACATCACCAACGTTCCCAAAATAAGAAAATAGATAAGATATGATACCCATAAGTCCAATTCTAGACGCAGGAGTAAAGTGGTAAATTTGGGTCAAAATACCGTCCGCCGTTGGACCCACTGGCACCAAAATTCGTGTCAGGATCAAAGTCATCAAAATCTAGCAAAATATATGTCTACGATTCCAGAATAACGATACGAACCCAACGGTATATCAAGAATTGGATTTCGATGAGCCGATCTCAAAATGATCCGTTGACCTGGACGTTAGAATCCAATTTGCAAGGAAATACGTACCGAAGCCAAAGTCCACTAAGTCTAGCAAAGTATATGTCAACGAGTCCAGAATAACGATACGAATCCAACGGTATATCCAGAATTGGTTTCATATGAGCTATTCTCAAAATGACTCGTTGACCTGAACATTGGAATTTGGTTTGCACGAAAATACGTGCAAGAGCCAAAGTCTACTAAATCTAGCAAAGTATATGTCAATGAGCCCAAAATAACAATACGAATCCAATGGTATTTCCAGAATTGAATTCCGAAGAGCCGACCTCAAAATGACCCGTTGACTCGGACGTTGGAATCCGATTTGCACGAAAATTTGTACCGAAGCCAAAGTTCACTAAATCTAGCAAAGTATATGTCAACGAGTCCAGAATGATGATAGGAATCCAACGATATATCCAGAATTGGATTCCGATGAGTCGATCTCAAATTGACCCGTTGACCCGGACTTGTGGGACCCGATTTGTACCGAAATGCATATCAAGGCCCACGTCCTCCAAATCTAGCCAACTATATATGAATTTGGGACAGAACGATGCCACGAGTCCATCGATGGTGCCAGAATTGGAATTCGGAGTCCCAGGTCCAAAATTAGAATTTTATAAATTGGAAATTACGAATTTGAACGGCCAACTTTGGCGTCGAATTCAACCAATCAAACGAGCTCACAATATAATGTAATTTTATTATAGGAAAAGGGTTATACCAGCGGCGCACTGGAACTGGGGGCTTGTCAAACGGAGCTGCGATGGAGGAGGAACAAATCCGCAAAGTTGGCTCCACGAAATTGTCCAAAAATAAATACAATTATTCGGGCATCTTGGTGGCCAATTTTGACCTATCAAATGAACGAATTAATGGCTAAAAATTTAGGTGAAGATAGATCTCTATTCCGAGATTGCAACGAAAGAAAGATTTCAACGATCCAACGGTCGGATTTCTCGAAAAAATATGCGTAAATTTGCTTCCTTCAAACGTACATTTTGAATTTCGATTTCGCGTGCTTCGACGGGATTCTGACTCTGAAGTTGAAATCGACTATCTGGGGTGCTGCGGCCAGTGTGGCCTGTCACACGGGGGCGTGCACAAGCGATACCCAGCCACCGTGCAACGGAGGGCGGCCGGTGGTGGCCGTCGGCAAGCGCGGCAGAGTTCGTGCGCGTGAAAAAAATGACCAGCCGGAGCACGCGCGGGTGACTCTGCCACGGTGATACGCACTGGTGCAGGGGAGAGGTCGTGCAGCCATGTGGCTGCGACGGGCCACCACAACGACCGTCGGGAAGGGTAGCCATAGCAACTGCCACACGGAGACGTGCACTCTGCTGTAGCCTCGCGACGAGGTCACAGTGCAAGCGCACGTGGGGAAGGTGCACTGTCGTACCCGACGGTTGACTAGGCGGCACGCGGGGAGGAGCTGTGTGGTCAGCCTAGGAGACGCGTGGGGACAACATCAGCACCATGAGGAGAAGAAGAAGATGATGATGATGAAGGAGGAGGGTTGGAGTGGATAATGGAGTGTAGGAGGAGGAGGAGAATTAGGGTTCAAGGTGTTCTTCGTGGAGTGAAGAAGTATAAGCCCACTTTCCGAATTTTGAATTTTTGTATATTTTAGTTTAATTAAATATTTTTCTAGATATAAAATAAAAGTTCATCTTTTTCAATTCTGTTATAGATATTTTGAGTAGAAAAAAGATTTACCAAAATGTATTTTAAATGAGATTTTACGGAAATATACTTTTAATTATGGATTTATTATTAATCAAATATCGTACTATTTGAATTCGTAAAATGTATTTGAATTACTTCACATTTCTCATTGTGATTAATTACTATTATGATTAATCGTCAGATAAAGGTACTAAATTTATTTTAGATATATGAATATATTTAAATCATTTGGATTTAATTTATTATTCTAATCAAGTTAGATTGGATTAAGTATTTATTGGATAATAGAAAAATATGATTTAAATTATATTTTAATGATCTTTTATATATTTTAATGATCTTTTATATATATATATATATATATATATATATATATATATATATATATAATATAATATAATATAATATAATATAATATATATATATATATATATATATATATATATATATATATATATATATATATATATTTTATATATATATATATTTTATATATATATATATATATATATATATATATATATATATATATATATATTTTATATATATATATTTATATATATATATATATATATATATATATATATATATATATATATATATATATATATATATATATAAACATATCTTTGTCAAACTTCCAAATTCTAGGTCCCATTTATATCCAACTAAACCAAATCCTAGTTAACGTAATCTCACCTCTATTCCAATCAAACTAAACTATATGCAGGATATCAACGAATCTCTTTCCTCCTAATCTCTTTCACAATCAAAATATATTCATGACTTAGAGTATATAAGCAAATTAGCGGACCCTTGCAAATCCCTTCTCTGCCTACTGTTCCATTCACGACTCTCTCTTACACCAGCCTCTTCTTCATCTTCTCTTCTTCGTAAGGACACGACCAACCGTGTCTCCTCCGACACCATGTCGCCTTCATATCACCGTCGTGCCAGACTTTCTACCGAGACCGGGCCAAGACGTCCCCTCCGAGACCGCAGGTTACCATCGGTTGTCATCATCTCCATTGCTCGAGAGGTCATCGCGCGCTGTTGTCAAGAAGCCCCTGTAGAAGCATGGAAAATAAATAATAAAGAAAGATCCATACGGCTCAGAAAGCCCATACAGCTAGGAGAGTCATGCGGTACAAGGGACTATACGGCTCGAGACATTCCATGCGGCTCAGAAGACACGTGGCTTGACAGTCCTATCCTCCGCCCAACTACATTAATTACTTTGACGGCTGACAATTCTGAAAAAGTGACAGCCTTGACACAAAAGAGATAATTATAACTCTGTCATAATGACAGACCCCTAGGAAAGAGAAAGAGATCTCTGACACAATCCCCCGAGATCCATAAAATGCCACATGGCCTTGCCACGTGGGCGTTCGTATGCGGCTCGAGCGAAGACTTCCCATGCGGTTCATAATGAAGCCGCCCTATGCGGCTAAGGCCGAAACAGTCTCATGCGGCTCAGGCAGATGCATCCCCATACGGCTCGCAAGGATCATCTCCATGCGGCTCACTACCCATCATATGGTTCAAAGGTTCGGGGGGCCACTCCCCAAGCAGCCCTGACACGTGGCCAGTCATATGCGGCTCCATCCTTATACAACTCCATCCTTATGCGGCTCAATCTTCATGCGGCTCAGATCCCCTCAGTGATTCCTAGAACACGTGTCATAAAGCCAATCAATTTCCCAGATTTACTACAATCAAGGATTGGGTCAAATCCCAATAATCTGGGACACGTGGCAGGAGAATGAATTAAACTTATTCATTCAGATTCAGCAAATCATCATCATGGAGATTCATTCCAATCAGCATTAATTACGGATGGGATTTGGTGCAATCTACATTAAGTGGCCCAGATTCATCACACTCAAGATTAATGGCCCAGACGGATCAATCCACAGGCCGCCGCCATTCTAAGGGGGAATCATTGCAAACCCTAATGATTGCATTCCTCTTATTATAAATAGCAAGGTGCCATTCCCTTGTAAATCACCATGACCCCCGGCTTTTGAGTGATCAGAGAGCACCAGAAGACTTGGTGAGAAAAGCAGAGAGAGCAAAGAGAGCATTTCTTCAACGCCGAGCAATCTTCTGGAGCCAAGGCTGCATACCGATCGTCCAAGGAGTAAGGCAGGGCTGTCGTCGCCTTCCCGAGCCTCTATCGTCACCCTCCCAGAATCTAAAATAAATAATTGTACTTAGATTGCTGTACCTAGGTTTTCGTCCCTAGACTTTCTTTGTACAAGCGAGTTTGTATTGTGAGTCTAAGGTCAGTCCTCCCATAAAACTGTTCTGTACTTTTATAATCAATGGCAAACACGATGGAGACTCTGCTGGAGACAAACTTCTCCACGACCGAGGAGTTGGTGACGCAATCGGATGCAGCCAAACTTGGCTCCACGCAACAGAAGATGATCGTCCGCTTCGACCAACAGGCGTTCGAAGAGATGCTCTCCGAAGGGAGCGCTGGCCCGGTCCAGAAGCGCACCTGCACCACGAAGGCTCACAAAGAGTGGAGGCCAAAATTGTTTGCTCCTTCCCAGGCCCTCGATGGAGTACTCTCTGCTACCAAATACGGTAAAGGCGATTCTCGTGCGGCCCCACTTCAAGCCGTAGAAGACTCTGTTGTCCCCAAGTCTGACAAAGGAAAGCACTACGATACTGGACTTGCAGGGGCAAAGCGCGATTCTATGGGCTCCAGAAAGAAACCAAACAAGGGCATTAGCCGCAAAGCGAGGACTCATGCGGCCAAGAGTGCCAACCGCATGAATAATGACCATGCGGCTGAAACTGTTAGCCAAAAGCATAGTACTCATGCGGCCAAGATTTCCATCCGCCTGGAGAACACTCATGCGGCCAGGGTTTCTAGCCGCATGGAGAAGACCCATGCGGCTACGACTGCCAGCCGCATGAGGAGTGCTGATTCCAGCCGAATGATGTCTACCCCACGTGGCTCCGTCTTCGACCGCCTCATCTATGGTCCTTATCTCCTGTGCTCCCAAGAAGACATGTCTGATTCTCTCCAGCACCACTTAGACTCTTCCTACTATGTGCCCTTACGCACTAGAGTGAAGAAGTCTAAGGCAGCACGAGCTTGGCAAGCTCGGTCCGTTGATCTGACCTCTGACCATCCGAGCGTCCCGTGTACTGTTATACGGGCCTTTGATGGGAAGTTGTACAGAACCACTCGAGTCCAGCCCCCGGCGGCAAACGGACAGGAAGGTTCCCAAAAGTCTTCCGAAATCCAGGGAGCAAACATGGTCGATCCGGACCCATCTGACTTGTGTGAGACCATCCTCCACAAACGCAAGGAAAGAGAAGGTGCCCCAGGGTGCAAAGAGTCCTCTCACGGACGACACTGTACCCAAATCATTGTCAACTGCTGTTGCAACAACGTAATGGTGCAAGAAGACCAGCGGTCCGTCTTCCAAAGACTGCAACGACCGAGCTCAGAGGACGAGGCACCTCCTGTTGTCTCCTGCAACTCTACTCAGAAAATCCCCGCCGAGGGGAGAAGGAACAAGACAAGCATCTCCAGCCCAAAGATATCAACCACTACAGCTAAGAGACTTTCCTCTAAACGGTTGTCCACCACCGGAGTCTTCTAAGGCACCCGTTCAAAGACAAAATCTGCTGCAATAGGAGATTCATCATCCACATCACTGGGGGTCATGGGAACTGGGGGTAGCACTCCTCTGAACATCCACGACAATCTGATGTTCCAAGGAGATGAGCCCGGGGAGACAACTCTCCCATCAGGTGCAATAGGTGCTGATGTTCCCGAGGACATCCATGACTCTCAAGATGAAGCAAGCTCTGAAGTTGGGGGTACTATTCCCTTCGAGTCTGAACCTGAAGAGAACATTCCCACATACCCCGATGACTTCTAGGTACATGGGTATGACTCGGAGGGCACATCCTCCTCCGTTCCTTCCATCACTCCTCATGTAAGGACGGTGTTCATGACGGACAACAATCAAGGTAGTTCCAGTGATCGCCAACGCATCGACACTTTGGAGGCTATACTACAGGCCTTGGTCAAGTCTGTAGATGAAATCAAAGCAGCTCTTCCAACTCTGCAAGGAGGGACGTCTGGTCAAACAAGCATGGGTCCCGCGATCAATGCGGACTCAAATTCAGTGACACCAAACTCGGGCAATAATCCTCCTGAAACAACGGCTCCCACCGCTGCAGATGAGGCCCGAGAAGTAAGAAGAGAGGTCCAGGAGCTCCGAGCTATGTTCCACGCCCGAGAAAACTCTCAAGACCTCAGAATGCGGCAACCATACCCTGGTGAATGGAGGGATGTTCCATTCCCACCAAGATATAAGACGTTCAATATCAACCCGTATGATGGCAAGTCCTCAACAAATCGGTACATCACTTACTTCGAGGTCACCACCGACCATCTGTCCTATGATGATGCTATCCTCACACGATTATTCATTAGGGCATTGGAAGGAGTTGCCTTCGACTGGTACCGCAACCTACTAGACAACTGCATCCACTCCTTCGTCAGCTTCAAGTGCATATTCTTGGAGAGATTCTACGAGGTAGGGCAGGACGTCACGATATCCACCCTCATGGACGTCATTCAAGGGGAGAAAGAGTTGACAAGGAACTATATTGAGCGGTTTCGCCAAACCGCGATGAAGCTGCCCTCAAGAAATCGAGATTCCTCCTTGATTGAAATTTGCCAACAGAGATTGCTCACAACAATCAGTCTCTGGATGGGCGAGAGTCAATTCAAGGACTGGAAGGCATTTATCATCAGTGCCACAAGTGCCGAAGAACGGTTGAAGAAGGCTCGTCAATTGGGATTGCACATCTCAGAAGGGGAGGATAAGAGCAAGCGTCCCAACGCCAACACCAACAATGGGGGTAGCTCCACGAACAATCGAGATAATAAGGGGAAGCAGGCTATGGTGGCCGATACAGCCCAAAAACTTGAGTCAAAACTGGCAGACAAACAATGGCCGCAAATCACTTACTCCTTCGAAGACGGCCACGTCAAGCCTATCTTGGACATGCTCATACAAGGAGACAGAATTCAACTTCCTCCACTAAGACGGGAACCTCGGCCGGTAAAAATAGAGAACCCAAAATACTGCCATTACTACCGCTACGTCTATCATGCTACACATGACTATTTCCAATTAAAACGGTACATCCAAAGCCTCATCGATTCGAACGCTCTGGCAATCGACTTCGAGGAGGTAACTGTGGCAGCCAATATGGTGTCAGTATAAATTGGCAGCTTTCCCCCGACGGAGACTCAAGACAGTGTGGTCCCCATCCCTCTGGCAATAATGGAGATTGCTAATCTCCCACCTCCTCGAGAACAGGCTGCCGATTTGGTGCCCCTCACTACATCACGAGGGGAGGTCATGTGGGTCTATCCAGACTTGGTATCAGAAGTGACTCAGCCCACACCATCTTCATTTCACAAGAAGAAGAATGGAAAAGTCCGATCGTGCCGCACAGTCTCAGCCGATATCGAAGAAGCTACAGCCGTCGTCACCCGATCTGGGGCGCAATCCCAACCTGTGGCTGATAACTCGGCTGAAGATCATCAGCCAGCCACAATTGACGCTCCGGGACCGGCTCAGCCTCCAACGACCGACAAGCCTAGGCCGTAGGAGACTCGCTTTGACAAATCCCTCCGAAAAGAGGCGCCGCAGGGGCTGGAGAAGCCATACAACTTTGACATCTTGGCACAATTGGCCAACACCCCAGCCAAGTTGTCATTATATGAGCTTCTGAGACTCTCAAAGGATGTTCGCGCGGCTTTGAGCGATGCACTTCAAAATGCCGATGCATACTTGGCTCAGGTCAACCTCACGAGAGAAAACCAGCCTGCAGATCTCCAAGACAGCGCCTGTACAGGAGTGATGCCCAATATCGTCTTCACTCCACAGGACATGCTCATCAAGACCAACCTGCACGATCGCCCATTATACTACACTAGATAGATCGACAACGTAAAGGTGGATCGGATGCACATTGATCCTGGGTCTTCCATAAGCATCATTTCGAAGGGTTTGCTACATCATCTTCGTATTTCGATGCATCGCCTGACACCTACAAGCACCGCCATCAGCGATTTCAATTCGGGCAGGAGCTACCCAATTAGGAAGATTCGTCTGAAATATCAGATTGGCAATCTCCAATCAGAAGTCACCTACTACGTCATAGATGCCGACACTTCTTACAACATCCTCTTGGGGCGCCCTTGGATACACGATTACATGATCGTGCCTTCCACGCTGCACCAATGCTTCAAATATGTCGATAAACACGGCTTCGTGAGGACAGAATTTGCTGATATTGATCCCTTCAAAGGGGTCGAATCCTACTACTCAGACTCCTGCCTATACAAAAAATCAAAGAAACACCTTAGTGGAGGAGATGTGCAAGCTCGTACCAAGACAGCCACAGGATCAGAAGAACCTCTGACGATCCACCTCCAGGCTCATAAACTAGGCAAGTCCGCACCCCTTACGGCCACTCTGCGTAAGGACGCGATCAGTCTCTCAGCACAAGAAGAGCAAATGATAATCCGACTGCCGAGGTCTGGCCAAGTGTCGAGATCTACAACGGAGCCACTGACAATTAGACTGCCAAGAGTCGGCCAGCCACAAACTGAGAAGCTCAATCCCTCTGATAATACAATGACGATACGCCTTTCCAAGAAGAGTCGTCACCCCGATGCAGCGTCTGGGACTTCTAGCGAACCAACCACTCCCTGTCCAACATCAAGTACCAAGCTGGGGGTTGCTAGTCTGCCAACAACTCCACGCTCTGCTCCACCAGTTAAACCTCTGACGATCAAGCTGCCCAGGTCGTCCTCTCAGTCTTCATTTATACAGGGGGTAGCCGAAGAGGAACCGGAGCTAGCCAAGTATGTGGCTGCCCACACTTATGTTTCCTCCGCAGATGATGTAATCCCTCTAGAAAAGATACCTTACTTCATCAATAAAGGGCTATCTTTGAACTACATCGATCTTAATAAGCTTTGTACAATGTACGCTATGGAACATGGTATAGGCACCCACCTACACACACAGGTGACAAACGTGCACACCGCAATCTAGCTTATTCCAGCGGAAGACGCTTACCGCATAATTGAGGGAGGGGATCATCCAATCATCTTCGGCCGGAAGGACGATCCGCATCCCTTCACCATAGAAGAAGTCGATCTTGGGTCAGATGTCGGGAGGCTGCCTCTGTACCTTTATAGCCCCCAATCCAAATATCTCATGCAAAAATAGGGATATGATCTGGAGACTATGCCAGGCTTGAACTACGGCACCGGATAACGACTACCTTTTAAGCTACCAGTCCCGGCTGGCAAGCTACGGGACTACTATAGCAAAACTCGATGTGGATTGGGGTATATAACACCCACGACGACCCCTGAGAGTTCAGATGAAGAGTGTGACTGGCAGTCACATTCAACCGGGCCACCAACCTCCGACTCGGATACCAGCATCGGGGACATATTCAGACAAGTCCTGTCAGTCAATATGGCATTCGCCTACGCTTACGAAGAAGACGAAGACATTCCGAAAATATTTGAGCTAGAGCCGTGGGCCCAACAGCTGGATGCACAATGGAAAAAGCGGTTCGAGCAGAGAGAACCTTCCACCGAAGATGAGGTTATGCAGATCGACCTCGGTAGCGAATCCTCTCCAAAGCCAATCTTCGTAAGTAAAAGCTTAACAGACGAAGAGCGAGAATCGCTGCTGGAACTTGTCAGAGAATATATTGATGTGGTCGCATGGAGTTATGAAGACATGCCGGGGTTAGATCCCGATATTGCTCTTCACAAACTCAACATTTGGCCAGATGCAAAGCCAGTCAAACAGCAACAGCGATGCTTCCGCCCAGGCGTCATGGATGCCATTGAAGCCGAAGTCAACAAACTAATAGACAGCGGCATCATTCGTGAGGAACAACATCCGGATTGATCGCCAACATAGTTCCGGTCCTCAAGAAGAACGGAAAGATCCGAATTTGCATCGACTTCCGTAATCTGAACGAGGCATGTCCCAAAGATGAATTCTCCCTCCCTATCATAGACATCATCATTGACAACACATGCGGCTTCGAACGTATGTCATTCATAGATGGATTCTCGGGGTACAACCAAATCAAGATGTCTCCTGACGACGAAAAGCATACATCATTCCGAACACCGATTGGCACGTACTGTTACACAGTCATGCCTTTCGGCTTAAAGGATGTTGGTGCCACATATCAACGAGCCATGAGTATCATCTTCAGAGAACACTTGTGTAAGACGGTGGAATGCTATGTCGATAACATCGCCGTCAAGAGTCGCTGTAAGGGAGATCACCTGCAGGACCTGAGGAAGGTATTTGACCTGATGCGAGCCCACAATTTGAAAATGAATCCTACAAAATCTTTCTTGGGCGTATCCAGCGGAAAGTTCTTGGGTTTCATCATCACCGCCCAGGGTATTCATGTAGACCCTGAGAAGATGAAGGCAATTATGGAGATGGGTCTCCCGAGAAATCTCCGCAAACTCAGAGGCCTTCAAGAGAGGCTAGCTTACATCAGAAGATTCATCTCTAACCTCTCCGGGCGATGTCGACCGTTTATCCACCTCATAAAGAAAGGGGTCTCATTCGTATGGGACGAGGAATGTCAGCATGCCTTCGACAGCATCAAAGAATATTTGTCGAATCCTCCAGTCCTGGTGGCCCCGGTTGCTGAAAAACCATTCCTGCTCTACGTACGAGCAATGGAACATTCCCTTGGTTCTCTGTTGGCACAAAACAACGATATAGGCCATGAAAAAGCCATATACTACCTCAGCCGAATGATGATTGGGCCAGAGCACCGATACACCGTTGTGGAGAAGGAATGCCTCGCCTTGGTGTTCGCCATTCAAAAGACGCGGTACTATGTCACGGGACAGACTATACATGTGATCTCACGAGTCAACCCTCTCAGAGTCCTCATGACTAAACCAGGGGCACTCAACTCTCGCCTCGCTACATGGGCAATATTGCTGTCCCTTTATCATATAATCTTCGTCCCGCAGAAGGCTGTCAACGGTCAAGCCCTGGCAGACTTTTTGGCAGCCCACCCAGGCTCGGAGTCATCCAGAATATATGAAGAAATCCCAGATGAGGTCATCGACTCGAATGCAACTTCTCACGATAACATATGGAGGATGTTCTTCGACGGTGCTTCAAGAACTAGACCCAAGGGCAACATCGTTGTCGGAGTCGGGGTGGTGCTGGTTTCTCCTTCCGGACTGGTGATCAATCGTGCCTACTCTCTCACAGAACCCTGTTCTAACAATATGGCCGAGTATAATGCTCCGGTCATTGGCCTCCAACTTGCAAAAGAGTTGGAGGTAGAATATCTTGAAGCATACGGCGATTCACAGTTAATTGTCAACCAGATCCGGGGCTCGTACGAGGTTCGCCCTGAAGACATGATCCCCTATCACCAAATGGCGATCGACATCATCTCGTCGTTCGAGGGGTTCTTCATTGAGCATGTCCCCAGACTCTGAAATATCGAAGCCGACGCCCTAGCTGGCCTTGCCGCTTCTCTAGCGGTTCCGAACTATGCCCACCAGTCCGTGGAGGTAATAGGCCGCGAACTGGTCTGCTCCAAAAATAATGTTTAATTTATGGCGAGTTATTCCGCCCAGGTGATGGATGATGTCCCAGATTGGAGACAACCATTCATTGACTTCGTCGTCTACGATATCTTTTCTGAGAACCCAAAGGAAGCCACCTCCATCAGACAACGTTCTCTCAGATTCTTCTACGATACAGAGACGAAAATGCTGTATCGACGATCCTACGATGGGTTGTTGCTTCGGTGCCTGTCAAACGTGAAAGCCAAAGAAGTCGTACGAGAAGCTCATGACGGTGTTTGTGGGGCCCATCAGCCTGGCCCTAAATTGTAAGACCGCCTTCGTCGAATGTGCTACTACTGGCCCATGATGGTAGCATATGCGATAGACTATGCGAGAAGGTGCAAAGCCTGCCAAGTCCATGCGAACTTCATTCACCAACCATCCGAATTTCTACATCCGACAGTAGCGTCATGGCCGTTCGAAGCATGGAGAATGGATATCATCGGTCCGATTACTCCACCTTCCTCCCGAGGACATCGCTTCATACTCGCAATCACAGATTACTTCTCCAAATGGGCAGAAGTTATCCCGCTTGCAGAAGTAAAGATGTCAAATATGATCAGCTTTCTTAAGCATCACGTCATATATCGCTTTAGACTGCCCCGAAGGATCATCCACGATAATGGTCTGCAGTTTGCAAGCCACGCCTTCTATCAGTTCTGCGACAAGCACCGCATCCAGAACATTGCTTCAATGCCGTACAATCCGACAGCGAACGGGTTGGCCGAAGCATTCAACAAAACATTCATCAAGTTACTCAAAAAGTTCGTATCATCCAACAAACGCGACTGGAACGAGAAGCTTGGTGAATGCTTATGGGCATACCGTACCACAGTCCGAACAGCCACAGGGAATACACCATTCTTTCTGGTATACGGGAGTGAGGCAGTTCTCCCATTGGAGACTCAAATACCCTCACTACATGTCGCCCTCATTTATCAATTGACGACGGATGATAACTACCGACACCGACTACAAGAGTTAGAGGCCTTAGATGAAAAGCTCCTCCTGGCTCAGCAGCGAATCGAGCTATACCAAGCACGCATCTCTGGAGCCTTCAACAAGAAGGTCAAAATCAGAACATTCCAGGTGGGCGATCTCGTTCTGGCAGTCCGGAGGCCGATGGTCATGACTCACAAGACCGCCGGTGCTTACCGCCTCGCAAAGCAAAATGGGGACTTGCTCATGCTGCCTGTCAACAACAAGTTCCTGAAGAAATATTATGTCTAAATGACACATTCCAGACTATCGAGTCATGTACCCGCTGGTACTGCTGCACTCACATTCTCTATTTTCCAGACCATCGAGTCACGTACCGCTGGTACCGCTGAACTCATCTCCATAATTTTCCAGATCATCGAGTCACATACCTGCTGGTACCGCTGAACTCATCTCTACAACATTCCAGATCATCGAGTCACGTACCCGCTGGTACCGCTGAACTCATCTCCACAACATTCCAGACTATCGAGTCATGTACCCGCTGGTACTGCCGAACTCACCTCTACAATATTCCAGACTATCGAGTCATGTACCCACTGGTGTCGTTGAACTCGCTTTCACGATATTCCAAATTATCGACTTATGTACCCGATGGTGCCTCTGAACTCACATTCCGGTCACTCTTTCAGATAGCAAGTCATGTATCATCAAACCTCTGAACTTTCTTCCTGGAAGAGATCCTCCCTCATGATCCACTACCCGCACTCCCAGTGCACAAAAAGGGTAGTTAATCCATAAATTTCCGAAATGGCCATGTCCTCATTACCTCTGAGTCATTTTTATTTCTGCAAAAAACAAATCACCCCTTTACATAGAACTTCCATGTCCTCATTACCTCTGAGTCGTTCTATGTACCCTCCTTCATTGAGCCCACTCCTGCCATGTCCTCATCACCTCTGAGTGGGAAGGCTCCGTCGAAGAAACCTTCATACTTGTCATGTCCTCATTACCTCTGAGTAAGTATGATGATTCCCTTTCGACTTATTATTTGTACCCACAACCGGAGTACGCCAAGGATAATAGGTCCACAAATATCCTCCGTGGAGTCCACTCCTTCCATGTCCTTATTACCTCTGAGTAGGAAGATTCTGCGGTAAAACCAGCCTTCATACTTGCCATGTCCTCATTACCTCTGAGTAAGTATGTCGGTTCCCCTTTCATCCTATTATCCGTATTCTAAGCCAGGGTACACCAAGGATAATAGGCCCACAAATATCCTTTGCTAAAAGTTCTTAGCACAAGTCCACTATCTCTCATCATGCCCCGGGAGCCCAGCTGCTCTACGGCATTCCTTTTCCCGAGACCAGGAACATCCGTGACCACTTTGCCATGGCTGTTCCAGGTGTCTCGACCAAACTTGTCATCCGTACCTAAAACTAAGGTATGCCATGGATGACAGGTCCAAAAACAAGTCCCTCATGTGGGGCACACATCATCACAATTCTACAAGCATAACGAGCAATACAAATGAAGGGTAGAATCGAAGGTACTCTTTATTTGAAGGAAGAAAAAAGCGCTACAAGTTTTGGGACCACGTCCCTATCATAAAAAGAAAAAGAAAGAAACAGAGACAAAAGAAGATAAGGCCAACTATAGTTCGGCGTTACACAACTCCAAGAGACAGTTTTTCACCAAGGCAGTCCCCCGCTCCAGTCTCGGTTTAGCTCGGCGTTCGGCCTCTTGGGACAACTGCTCTGCGTCATTCAAATACATATACACCTGCCAGTTGTTCTCCATCTTCTTTAGGGCAAGTTCTAGATTGGCAGAAGCCCTACTAAACTTATCAGCCTCCTGAATGACAATCTCTTTCTCAGTACGAGCAGCTTCGAGCTCGGACTCCAGGAAGGCCAGCTTTCTTTCGAGCTCAAGGATCTGTTCCCGGGTGTCGGTTACCCCGTGGGAGGCATCCGCTTCCCGAGTCATGCAATCTTCAGTTCGACGGCTCCATTGATCGTACAACCGAGTCAGATCCTGGAGGTCCTTCAATATAGCTGGCTTGAGCGACTCCCGGGCAATCATCACCTTCTCCACCTCGGTAACGAGGAAATTGTGCTCTCGGTCTATCGCCGTAGGTAAATCAGCTTGTTGCAGCATGCAAAATTGGGACACAAGACGGTCAGCCTCTAACAGTTTAGGCTCCAGAAGCGCAGCCAGTTCACCCCACCAGGGAGTGTTTTAAGGATATTGAGCTGGCCACCGGCGTATTGACGGGCCAGAGTAAAGGGAGTCCCCATTTCCACAGCTGCCTCGATCCTCCTCTTCAGATGGCGGTAGAAACTGTCGACCACATCCTGGGACACTTCATCCAAAACCTCTGTAGATGACGGCGTCAAAGGGAGTACGGCAGGCAGTACCGAAGGAGTAGCCTCAAAATTTGCCATCCCCGCCATCAAGGAAGCAAATTTTGTACGGAAAGATGCTTGAATAGCAGCTAGCTCCTCTTCCGCCGCCCGAAGAGCCTGAATGCTTGGCAGGACGGAAAGGTTAACCCCCGAAACTATATTCGCAGAAGAGGGCGCAGGGAGTATCGTCCCTTGGCCCAGTTGTACTGCTACAGGGGCTTCCGAACTCGACCCAGATGGAGGCCCCTCAATGCAAGGGGGAGACACATGTGCTTCCATCAGATCTCCTCCGGTAGAGTCCGCCCCAGCAATGTCCGTCACCGGCAATAAAGGGTCGGGACCTGAACGTTCAAAGCAACCATTAATCGACGTAACCCGAAGGATAGGATGAGGGAGTAAACGGGTTTCCTCACAAGTTAAGGTTTGACTTGTCTTACCAGGCGAAGAGCATGGAGGTTGGAGCTCGTTCACAGCTGGCGTAGTTTTCCCGCCCGCGGCTTCCGACCCGAATTCAACTGGTTTTTCTGTCACGACCATCCCTGAAGGGGAGCTAGCCAGGACAGTGTCAACCTGTTGAAGTTCAGATGTCTCAGGGACGGGTGCAGTAAAACCCCATCCCCCTGAGTTGAGGTCCCAGCAAGGTAAGAATCCTCGACCGCCTCCGAAAGAACCCCATCGGCAATGATAGCAGTGTATACATCGCTGACCAGATGGGATAGGACCGGATCAACCTCGACGATCGGATCCTGAGAAACAAACTCATCTGATGCCTATAAAGAGCAAAAGGAAAAAATGATTAGGCCATAACATAGAAGAAGAAAGAAAGAGGTAGTTGAAACTCAAATCACCTCAGAAACAATGTCAACATCATCAGTAAACAGCCTACGACGTCTTACCGCAGCGCGCTTTGTAGAGTAGGTTCGGCCATCAGCGGTAGTCACGCGCCTGCTTTGCTTACGTGAAGGACCAGGCACATCAGATGGTTGATCCTCCGCCATCTCATCAGGCCGAGTAGGTGGTTGGCCTGCCACCCTTTTATCCGGCATAATAGGGGGCTGATTCCCAACTTCCTCATCCGAAGAATGCGATGAATCATCGGCGTCTCGTTCATCATCCTCCTCGTCCACTACAGTAGACTCTGAGTCCGGCACAGGAACCCTGTTCGCCCCTCTCTTCCTCTTCCTAGCTCCCTCGGGCTTCTCAGCCAGACCAGTGCCAGCAATAAAGCTAGTACTCATGTCAAAATTGATAGAAAGTTTGCTCGCTGCAACATGATAAAGGGACGCCATATACAAAATATCTCATGCCGTTTTAGCATCAGGGACTGAGAAGCTAGCCCGGGTATGGACCGCGTTGTAATAATACCAAGCCCGGATGCCATCAAGTACGCTGCCCTCAAAGCCCAGGCAAGCGCTGGGACAATCAAGGAGCAGCTGACTATACCCGAATTGATGGAAAAATCTGCTGGGCAGATAAGGCTCCAAGTATACATTGTTTCGGTAACGATATACTAGGTGCGCAGGGCGATTATTGCACAGCCAAAGAAGCATCTTCTCAGATAAAAGTTGGAGAGGATCAATGCCGTCAACATGTACTCCCCTCACTTCTCTAGTGGTAAATTGAGGAAGAGGGACAAAAAACTCGGGCCCGTCAAACGCCCTCCGACAGGCCGACATAGTGGCGAGCTCCCAAGGCTGATGACGATATTGGAAAAGGAAGGCGTCATCAGCAGTAACACCTTCTTCGGTTCCTAGCCTCATCAACGACCGATAATGCATTAATAACCACCCCGTGAGGTAATGGTATGGTAGTTCTATCCACTCAAAGCCCAGCGTCGTCTCACGAGCAATGACTTTAGACGAAAAGGCACAGAGGCCGTGGTGTATACTACACACCATAGCCAGGAGAAGGGCCAGCCTGACTTTGAAAACCAGCTTCACAGCCGGGAGAATGAAGTGGCGGCTGATCCTTTCGGTAGAACCTGCCTCTCCTAAGACTACGCAATTCCGTAGCCACACCGTCAAGAACCCGGCCAAAAGTGCTTTTTCGGACATTTCCCGAGTACCATAGTATAAATAACTGAAGGAGTCAGTGCGACTCCCAAATCTATCGCGTTTGGACCTCGACCTTTTTGCATTCAACTTCAGGTCCCTTATCTCCGCTTGGGTTTGAGGACGCCGAGAATTAACCCGGCCGAACGGACGTAATGTGAAAAGATACGCAACCCAAGCCGTGGTATGGGGGCCCCTCCCTTCTGAACTATTCTCCTTCTTAATAGCAGTCTGGTGACAGATGCTATGATGGCACAACACTTCCCTATACACAGCAACGAAACCCGGAAACCGTCGATCCAGGTTATTGAATTCCTCGTTCGTTGGGATGTATACTTCAAAGGCCTCGCCTCCCCACGGTAGCTTAGAAATAACATGCATTTCATGAAGAGCAAGGCCCAACTCTCCTCCGGGTGCGAAAAAAGTTCCCGTGCGCCGGTTATACATCTCCAAAAGGGCCATAAACAAAGGCTTATTAATGGGCAACCCGTAACAGGTGCCCCGGATGGCGTAGTAGAGATCAATCTCCCGAAGGAATTTCCCGTAGTTCCTCAGGATCCAGGAGGTAAGATTGGTACATGTAGGGATGGGGTTTATCCAATTCAGCAGCGACAATCTGCCCACAGAATAAGACCCCTTGCGAGCGAGTTGATTCAGAAAAGTATCAGCTCAAACAAAAGTGAAGTTGGGACCAGTCACGTTTATAAAAGTGCCAGAAAGCAGCCCCATCACACTCCGACTGACTGGATCCTTGCCCGCACTTGCTGATCCCGTACGCCTATTGTAGTGGATGTTGCCCACGAACATCCCCGACTGGGTGGGAGTTAGGGAGCCCGCCATTCTCCGCCTCAATGGTACCACGTTAAACCACGAGAGGGGGAAATGTCGCTCCATCTCAGGAATATGGATCTCCACCCCGTCCACGGTAAAGTCCCAATTCTCAGAGACGTCCAGCAATCGGGAGTTCTTTATGGAAAAGGCATCCCCGAAGAGAAAGGTCGGTTTCAGATACTCTCCGTCCAGTTTCTCCGAATTCATCATAGAACAAAGGAAGTGGAAAGGCTGATTATTAATGGCAGCCACCCTCTCCCTAGGTTCATTAGTGGAAAGCTGGTCCGTTATCCGTTGAATTAAGCCGTCGAGCCGTACGCCCACGGCAAATTGAGCTGAACCCACAAGAAGCTCTCCTGCTGGGTTGGTTGGGAGGTTCACTGAAAAAAAGAAGAAGAAAAGGACAAAATAGAAACAGGATTAAAAAAAGGTTAAAACGAAATCACTGTACGAATCTCGAAAAGAAGTTCCTACGAGCCTATGCGGCTCGGATCTACGAAGCCTTATGCGGCTCAATTTCAACTGGGTTTCAGATGGCACGGCTTCAGGAGCCTATGCGGTTCAGGTCAAACACAGCCTCATGCGGCCCAAATTCGACGAGAGTTCCATGTGACATTGGCGCGATAGCTTATGCGGATCAGTTGAACATATGCGGTTCTAACAGAAGAGCTTATGCGGCGCTAAATGCTATACGGTTCAATCTGTCAGAAACATATGCGGCTTCGTTCAAAGGAGGCTTCATGCGGCTCATATCCAGAGACTCAAATCCTTCTCATGCGGCTCAAACATAGGGTATTACCTATGCAGCTCAGGATATGCGAAGGCCATATGGCCCATACAGCATATGCGGCTCCATCATGGTCGAACTTGGGTGGTTCAGATGAAGGATAAAGGCTTGTGCATAAATATGCAACAGAGCCATGGGTTCTTACGATTCAAAGTATCCAAATGCAACCCTTATCATTGAAAGTAGGACGGACATCAGGATGCACTTCGAGCACGACGACTGACAAAGAAGCCGCCTTCTTCTCCTTCGCAGCAGCGGCGGCCTTAGAAGACTTGGGGGCCATGTTCGACGATCGGAGAGGGTAAATGAGGAAAGAAAGGCGAGACAGCAATAGTTGAACAAAGGAGAAAGTAAAGAACTCCCTCCGACCATACTCATCCGTATTTATAAACAAAAGTGAGGCATTTCGATCCCCGTGCATATACGAAAACCGACCCTTCGGTTATCAAGGTGAGCCACCGAAAATGAAGGCCAAACTCCTCAGATCCCGCACCGAAAAGTGGCTTTTAAAACTGACAGTAAATCTACAGCATTTAATGCAAAAGATTGCCATACGTAGCAACAATGACATGGCAGCAAACCTATGTGGCTAAGCCATCCATGCGGCTAAGCTATCCATGCGGCTGAAACATCCATGCGGCCAGGACTTCATATGCTGTCAGAAGAATACAACCATGCTTCTTATTCAAAGTATTTCAATTTTGCAAATTAAAAACTTTGTAGGGGGTCTTGTATAAGCATGGAAAATAAATAATAAAGAAAGATCCATACGGCTCAGAAAGCCCATGCGGCTAGGAGAGTCATGCGGCACAAGGGACTATGCGGCTCGAGATATTCCATGCGGCTCAGAAGACACGTGGCTTGACAGTCCTATCCTCCGCCCTCCTGCATTAATTACTTTGACGGCTGACAATTCTGAAAAGTGATAGCCCTGACACAAAAGAGGTAATTATGACTCTGTCATAATGACAGACCCCTAGGGAAGAGAAAGAGATCTCTGACATAATCCCCCGAGATCCATAAAATGCCACGAGGCCTTGCCATGTGGGCGTTCGTATGCAGCTCGAGCGAAGACTTCCCATGCGGTTCATAATGAAGCCGCCCTATGCGGCTAAGGCCGAAATAGTCTCATGCGACTCAGGCAGATGCATTCCCATGCGTCTCACAAGGATTATCTCCATGCGGCTCACTATCCATCATATGGTTCAAAGGTTCGGGGGGCCACTCCCCAAGCAGCCCTGACACGTGACCAGTCATATGTGGCTCCATCCTTATGCGGCTCCATCCTTATGCGGCTCAATCTTCATGCGGCTCAGATCCCCTCAGTGATTCCCAGGACACGTATCATAAAGCCAATCAATTTCCCAAATTTACTACAATCAAGGATTGGGTCAAATCTCAATAATCTGGGACACGTGGCAGGAGAATGAATTAAACTTATTCATTCAGATTCAGCAAATCATCATCACGGAGATTCATTCCAATCAGCATTAATTACTGATGGGATTTGGTACAATCTACATTAAGTGGCCCAGATTCATCACGCTCAAGATTAATGGCCCAGATGGATCAATCCATAGGCCGTCGCCATTCTAAGGGGAAATTATTACAAACCCTAATGATTGCATTCCTCTTATTATAAATAGCAAGGTGTCATTCCCTTGCAAAGCACCACGACCCCCAGCTTTTGAGAGATCAGAGAGCACCAGAAGACTAGAAGAGAAAAGCAGAGAGAGCAAAGAGTGCATTTCTTCAACGCCGAGCAATCTTCTGGAGCCAAGGCTGCATACCGATCGTCCAAGGAGTAAGGCAGGGCTGTCGTCGCCTTTCCGAGCCTCTATCATCACCCCCCAGAATCTAAAATAAACAATTGTACTTAAATTGCTGTACCTAGGTTTTCGTCTCTAGGCTTTCTTTGCACAAGCGAATTTGTATTGTGAGTCTAAGTTCAGTCCTCCCATAAAACTGTTCTGTACTTTTACAATCAATGGCAAACAGCCCCGCCAATACTCTACGGATCAAGCCGATGATACCGTAATACCAAATCAGTCACCACCATCGACAAACACCATATCACACAGAAAAGAAAAGGAAAAGGAAAAGAAGAACCCCCTTCTCCCACCATGGCCGAACAAACACACCTTGTCGTGCCATTGCCACCACAACAGAGCTAACACCTCCATCGCGGATCCAGGCACCTGCCACCCTGTGTCCGACCACCCCTCCGGACACAGCTACCCTACTAGGTACCGCCATTACAACCACCGTCACCAACACCAATTTTATCGAAACTCCACAATAACAATCGCCCATAAAATAATCAAAAACCCAAATCCTAACCTCTGTTTCGACCCCGTCGATCCCAGGCGTCCTCTCACAACCACCAGTGCTTTCCCATTCTGCGCTTACCGCCGCCGGCTGTACTAAGCCATGTCGATGACCTTGGCATCATCTCGCCGGCTGCCGCCCACCAGTCGACCCAAACCCAACCTCTGGAGCGGATGCGTCGCATCGTCTGTCAGATCCAGCCGTGTATTGTTGTTCCTCCGTCGCCCGAGCATCCTCCACCTTGAGTTCCCAGCCCCGTCGACGGCGACTGGAGCAATGCGCTACGCTCGAACCCCGCTGATATCAAGCGCCGCCCCGAGCATCGTACTCATGGGGAGGCTCCGCCGAGCTATGCGTCGCATCCAATTCCAGAGACCCGGAGTCAACACCCTAATTGTAGCCACTCCCCATACGATGACGCGCTCGCGCCCGGCTCGGCGACCCCGCCAGCGAGCGCGGCCCCGACCTAGCGCTTTCTTCGCCGGTGAGTTCTCCATCTCATTCTTTCTCTCCCTCTCAATTGTAGTCTTTCCCCTCTTTACAAGTAACAGCAGTAGGTGCTGTTAAGTAAGATTGGTTTGGGCCTAATGGAGCCAAGGAAATAAAGAAAAAAGAGGGAAATAATATTGGAACAATGTGTTTTGGGTTTTAGATGTTAGACTAATGAATTAGTCTTTTGGATTTTAAGTTGAGTCATGGGCCATAAATGTTAATTTTGATTTATCATTTTGGGTAAGACTGTTGATATACTTTTTGATTTTAATCCTAAAAATATGTTTTGGACTAGACAAAATGAGTAATAGTTTTGACTTTTATTAAAAGTATTAGTTTGGATATATTTTTGGCTTTAGGCATTGTGGATAATATATTGTATTGAAACTATTTTGGCCTATATATCTAAATAAATATTATGTTTTCTAATAAAGGATACTCTTAAGATGTTAATTGTACTTTATAAGGCAAATAGGTTTTTAATACGTATATAAGCATTTTTATAAATAGATTCTTTAAGTATATTTCTAATATGCTACTAAAAGTATTCTAATAGAAAATTTCTAATAGTTATCAATATTTTGTAAAGGAATTAATTTTTGATTTTATTCTCGATTTGATTAAATGGGTTATAATTAATTCATTTGGATTAATGGGCCTGATATTAAAATAGATTTGGGCTTAAATGCTAAGTGTTATATATAATTAAAAGTTTAATTCAGGGACTTATATTTATATTGAGCTTATGATAATAATTATTTTGGGCTAACTGTTTGGGGTTTTATTAAAAGGTTGTATATAAAAAGTTCTATAGATTTGATATAAGATATAGTATTTTCTTAAAACAAATTTCAAATATTTATTATGTTTTAAGTAATTTCTAAATAAGTTTATAAATATTCTCTTAAGTATGTATATATGTTCCTCTCAAATAGAACGACCTTTACCTTGAATCAAATTCTCTTAGATTAGATTTGTCCATCAAGACTAATCGATCATTTTCTATTTTCTTGCAAACCTGAACTCCTTCACGTCGACCCTAGCCGACTAGACTATCCTGGTCGCAACGGGATTGTCGGTTTCATCAGCTAAGGACCTCAGGCGAGTATATTTCTGATAGTTTTCACATTTGATCATCTCTATGATTCATGTATTTAGTAGTATTTTACATTGATATTCTGTTGAGTCTTGACATGATGGATATACGATATAGTAGTTATGGATTCTTTATATGTTGTTCGTGACCAATGTTTTACCGTGCTCGTGACCTGTTTGGATCCATGAGTACTAGTCGGGCTGGGAAATTTATTAGCAGACATGTAAATGTACCCAGAAACATTCCATTTGTCTCTTCGTCTCTGATAGTAGTCGCACATTTCACGTACGGGGTGCCGAATTTACTCCTAGCCGTTTACATGTCTAAAGTGCATTTCAACTCACTGATTAGATGTAGTCTAGCTATATTACAGTTCCTGTTCATTCGTTATTACAATTATTTTATTGTCCTGAATGCCATGCTCTTCTGCTTTTACTCACATATTTCATGCTATGATTCTCTGTTATTTTCACTCATCATGTATTTCAGTATTAATTACTATTTTATAGATTTTGTCAAATTATTGGAAATTCTGTTAGAATGTAATCATTCCATTCCTGACTAGAAACCTATTTTTCAGGTTAGCCGTGACAACTCTTAGCATTGGGGAGGCATGGGTATGCAGAGGTCAACCTAGATAGTTGAATTAGTGGTCTTTTTGTGAGACATTGTATATTTTAGAAAATGTAAACTTATGAATTTTGTAATTAATTTAGCAATGTGAATGAGCAATAAAGATTATTTTTGAGCATTTGTTTTATTGCGGGCTTGACAGCGTACTACCGTCGACACTACGGCGTAGGCTGGCTTGGACACGCACTCGTATCCCAAAAAGTGGGTGCGGGTCATGACAAGAAGGATAAGCAAAAGAAAAAGAAGAGCAGTAGAAGGAGGGGGAGTTGTCAGCCTGGGATTGAATGTGTGTGTTTATTTGAGAGGTTACGTGTTTGTGTGTTTTTAAAAGGGAAGGGTATGATGCATGGCATCGCATGGAGGGTAATGAGGGGTGATGTATACGAGGGAACGTAAGGCATGCATATGTGTGACTTTGACATGAGGGAATATTGTGCTGGTGACTGTCCCAAGGAGTGGTGGAGGGAAATTTAGTATAGAAAAAATTTATAGGGTATTATATGGAGGAGTGTGGTTAGACCTTTGGGTTTAGTCATGTCACATGTGAGGGTATGAAAGATGGAGGAAAGTGATAGGGTAGCCATCATATGGTTAGGCCATCTTTGGTTAACATTAAATGAGGGGAATGGTGCTGTAGCCCTTTGGTTAAACCCTATTTAGATATTATGGTTAATGGGGTTGTCCATTGGATTTGGGAGTATGTAGGCTTATGGTGTTTGGTGTTTTTGTAGGAGGATGAGTAGTGTTGTGTGTTTGGTTGGTCATGATGGAGTCACATGTGGTTTCGGTTGGGTTTATTTGGGTTAGGTTGGATCAAGATTGGGCTAGGCATGGTTATGACTACAAATATAGTCATTTATAATCATTGGTGAAATAATAGCATATGAGAACTCAATTGAATGGCACACAAGTAACATGTGCATAGTAGGCTCAAAATAGGTCAAAACCATATATTGGGTCGATTAGGTTGGACCGACATCGAGCCCCAAAATTAAATTGAAAGTTAGGTCATATATTTTTGGTAGATGATCAAATGGCCTAAATTGATCCAAAAGTTCTGCAATATAAATAGAATAAAAGAGAACAAGTTTGAGTGGGACATGATATATCAAAATAAAGTTAAACTTGTCTAGATCAAAACTCTTGAAGGACGTTTTAAGAGAATGACATCCTTGGCGCTCCAAAATCAAAGTCACAAAAAAGTATATTTAATGATCAAAACTAAATATATTAAAATATTTATTAAAAATAATTTATTTAAATTTTTTAAAACAAACCCAAAAATCTAGGTGGCTTACAGCTTGGCCACGAGAGGAGCCGACACTTGGGGAGGTTTCCCCTTGAGCCGCACTTTCAAAGGCTCTTTAGCCGCCTTCTCTGCTTCCGCTTCAGCTTTGGCCTCATCGTCAGCATTGTTGGCCTCATCATCCAAGTGGAATGACTTGTAGAGATCGGAGTCATCAAAGAATACCTCTACCCCTCTGAAGGGATAGACATCGGTGAACTCCATCCCTACTATGCCATTATTAGACACGTATTTTATGCACTGGTGAAGAGTAGACGATACGACCATATACTCGTGTATCTACGGATGTCCTAGCAAGAAGTTATAGGAGATAGGGGCATCGATGACATAATAGGTCACCTTTGTCTGGAGGTTGCCAATGTGGTAGTTCAGACGAATCTTTCCCAAGGTTCACTCATTCCAGCGTTGAAGCCGCTTATGGTAGTGTTGGATGCGGTCAACTGATGCATAGGTATCTCCAATATATGGAGCAGAGTCCAAAGGATGATGCTGAGGAAAGATCCCATATCAATTTGTATCTGATCCACCTTGATGGCATTGATGTACCCTGTGTAGTAAAGGGCCTGTTGTGCCTATTATTCTTGAGCAACATGTCTTGCTGAGTGAATGTGATATTAGGGATGATTTTTTCTACACTATGGTAGTGCGAACACGCGGCTGGGTCGTCTTCATGCTGTTGGACCTGACTGATGAAGGACTCGGCATCCTTTAATGCTTCATATAGAGCATTTTGAGTATCTTTGGATAGTTAGAGAGGCTCAAACAGTGATAGCCGGGTTGGAGTATTGGCAAGCTACACCAATATATCGAAGGAATAAGGTTTGTCAACCCCGAAGAACCTTCTTTTCTCAGAAGCTTATCGAAACAAGACTCATTTTGCATCTATTTGTCTGCCGCTAGAGGTTGGGATGGACCCTCGGGCAGTGGTAGTGATGGGAGGCGCCTCCTCTGTCGGAACCTCCTCCTGCCGAGTGTTCTGTTGTGACCGTGTCACCACTAGAAAGGCTTCCTCCAAAGAGGAAGTGACCATCCGGCAAGATTTGGACTTCTTACCTTTGGTTTTGGTGGTAAGGCATACCACCGGTTGAGTCAGCTCCGAAGCTAGATCTGGGTGAACCGACATACTCCTACCCCGAGACGTAGTGAGTGGCACCAGCCCACTCACATTGTCACGAGTCGGTGGAAGATTGGTTACATCTATTATCGCCTTTGGAATGGGGACGACGCCATCTTGAGTCTCAGTCGGCGGTAGGGTACCAAATTGAAGAGACACCATGTTCATGGAGATTGTCTTATCTTCCTAATCGAAAGAGAGGACATTCGCATTGATCATGCGTTGGATGTAGTTCTTCAACACCTAACAGTCCCGAGTTGGGTGTTCGACAAATCGATGGTAGTGACAATACTTCGAATTGTCCACCATGTCGACCTCATCGGGGCGCTTAGGGTCAGGCAACTTGATTTTATTTCCTTGCATCAACACCTCAAAAAGTTGAAGGGTGTCTTTTTCATTAAAGGAGTAGACTTTCTTCTGCTGCGGTACGGTTGGTGGCTTCTGAATAGGAGCTACCGCACCCTTGGAAGTATTGACTGTCAAGGCATGTTTTCGCTTGAGATCACGTCCACTATTGTTACTGTTGGAGCGCTTCCCTTTATCGTCGAACGAAGGAAAGTTTAGTTCCAAGAGACGAGCATCTCTGGCCTTCAGTTCGGTGCTCTCACCACTGATGATGAGTGGGTTTCAGTCCTTGTATTGGGTAGAATCGACCCAGAGTTTGATTATTGGGGTCATGTTCTTCCGGCAGGAATCTATCAATACCGGCTCAGGGATATCGGAAGGTAGCCTCAGACATGCTTGATGGAAGCGTTCGATAAAAGCCTAAACCGTCTCCTTATCTTTCTGGGTGATTTCCATGAGGGAGGACATGGTCATGTCCATTCCGCCGTCATAGAACCGAGAGAGGAAAAGGTGCTTCAGCTCAAAGGAGGATATGTAGTAATCAGGGAGGCTACAAAACCATTCGTATGCCACCCCCTTCATCGTCATGATGAATAGACTTGTCAGCAAGGCGGCATCTTTCGGCAAGTGCCCCGTCATGGAGAAGAAGTATGTCAGATATCGGCGGGTGACTCCTTTCCATCGAATGGTGCCAACGTTTATGGTTTCGGTGGGTGACTCCTTTCCATCGAATGGTGCCAACGTTTGTGGTTTATACTTAGGGGGATAAACCACGTTGTTCTACTCAGGAGGATAGGGTTACCGAATTTCGATCTTTTGATGCTCTTTCTGCTTGTCCTTTGCCTCTATGCAGGTGCGTATATCCCTCACGAGCTCAAACAATTCCTCGGTTGAGGCGGAAGCTGGAGGTCAAAGCAGGGTATATTGGTTGGCCCTAGAGAGAGTTGATACCCCCGGTAGAGTATGGAAGTTAGTCCCCTATGGCACCCGTTATGGGGGCACATTTTAGTACCCATTGGCACCGGGGTCCGGACTTGCAAATATTGGAGCTCTGGCAGGAGGTTGAGTAGTTAAGGCATTCCAGATCTCGAACACCAGCTGCGTCAAGGACTGCATGGAGGTAGAGAGAGTCTTAAGGCCTGACTCCAAGGTATCCTTATGACATACGAGATCCGGGGTCGAAGCGTCTCCTTCTTCTTCATCACCACCCCTTGTCATGTAAACATGCATGACATGGGTTGAAGTAGACCGAACGGTCGACCTTTTACTTTTATTCTCACTTTCTAGCGAAAAGATTAGCATATGAGCTTCCTGTTCTACATCCCCAAATTGGCTACCCCTAGCCGCATCTGTGTCAGTTCCTTGACAGATACCCTCATCTTCGAATGAGCGATTGTTGTAGATAATCACGGTCTGGCCATCCCTAAATTGTACTACTGATGCGGCCTTCACCTTTGATTGGGTAATCTGTAATACCCTGGTAGCAGGCACTATTGCTTTCTTCCCTTTCGGTCGGCTTTTTGATGAACTAGCCGAGGCCGGAGGGTTATTAGTCTTCCTCCTAGGAGCTGAAGAATTAGATATGACGTGGTACGAGGCAACCAAGAGTTCCTCCTCGTCGTTAGTTGACACCCTCTTTTCGAGACGATGTCGGACAGGTACAGCAAATTGCAGTCATTGGAACACAGACTGCCTTGGCGATGGGGCCACTGTCTTCCAACAGCAGCAGTTGATGGTGACCGTAGCACAAGTATGCCCCATGAGGGGTATGTTGTGTATGGTGGTCATTTCTTCCGATCTACGTTTGTGAGTGATCATATTACGTAAATCGTGTGAGGAGAGTTTTACATTTGCACCCTCTTCAGACGTATGGCAAAGCCAAGCATCATGGTGGTCATGTGAGTGATGTGCCCCCTGATCCAGTTCAAGCGCATAAAATGCACCCAGATTATTGGTGGGAAAGCATAACGTATTGCGAGTCGAAACCACTTCATGACAAGATTTGCCCCGTGACTTGGTTCACGTGCATGAAGTGCACCTAAGTAGGAGGACAACGTATTTTGAGTCGAACCCATTTCATGCGCACAGGCCACGTGGACGCATGGGTTCGACACCACAAGATTTGCCCCTGACTTGGTTCTCGCGCATGAGATATACCCAAGTGGGAGGAGGACTTTAAGGGTTGACTCATTTCGAGTGCCAAAGCACCTGAGTCAACTCTGTACAGCTTACCATTAGCTGTGTGCATGACTTTCAATGTATATTTCTGGTTCACTGTTGGCATAGCACGTTATGGGCGCATGGCCCTGTTTGCTATTGATTGTAAAAGAACAGAACAATTATCGGAGGACTGAACTTAGACTCATAATACAAACTCGCTTGTACAAAAAAAGCCTAGGGACGAAAACCTAGGTACAGCAGACTAAGTACAATTGTTTATTTTTGATTCTGGGGGGTGACGATAGAGGCTCGGGAAAGCGACGGCCGCTCTGCCTTACTCCTTGGACGATCGGTATGCAGCCTTGGCTCGGGGAAGATCTGCTCGGCGTTGACAAAGAAATGCTCTTCTTGCTCTCCTCGAGTTGCTCTTCTGGCTTCTCTCTCTCTCTGTGATTATCAGAAAAGGGGAAAAAATTCTCTCTGTGTGTATGGATTCTTCTCTGATTTTTTTCCTCTCTCTCGCAAGGGAATAGTGCCTTGCTATTTATAGTAGTGGGATGTGATCATTAGGGTTGCCAATGATTAGCTCTTAGAGATGGCGGCGGCCTGGGGATTAGTCAATCCAGGACGTTCATTCCTGATTGTGATGAATCCAAGCCATTAAGGGTAGATTACACCAAATCCCCATTAGCAATTAATGCTGATTGGCATAAATCTTCTTTATAATGATTTAATGATATCGGCGAATAAATCAAGTTTTTTCTTCTGCTATGTGCCCCAGATCATTGGGATTCGACCCGATCTTAGATTGCCATAAATCTGGAAGATTGATCGGATGAGGACACGTGTCCTGAGAGTCAATGGTGAGACAGGAACCGCATGCAGATTGAGCCGCATGAGCTTTGGGCCGCATAATACTTGGGACACGTGTCATGGCGGTCTGGACAGTGGCCCCCTCTTTTGGATTTCTGAATCATATGACGAACCGCATGAACCGCTCAATGGTGTGTCTGCTTGAGCCGCATGGGCGTGGTCTTCCTGAGCCGCATAGGGATGCTCCCATTTGAGCCGCATGAGACTGTTTCGGCCTGAGCCGCATAGGACAGCTCCATTCTGAACCGCATGGGAAGTCTTCACTTCGAGCCGCATAAGCACGCCCTCGTGGCAAAGCCACGTGGCATTTTGTTGCTCTCGGGGGATCGTGTCAAAGATTTCTTCCTCTTTCCTAGAAATTCATCATCATGACAGAGTCATAATTACCTGCTTTGGTGTCAGGTCTGTCAATTTTTCAGAGGGGTCAGCCGTCAAAACAATTAATACAGCATGGGTTGGAGGGAAGCACTGCCAAGCCACGTGTCTTCTGAGCCGTATGAAATACTTCAGGCCGCATAGCTCCTTGTGCCGCATGACCACTGAGCCGCATGCGTTTTGCGAGCCGCATGGGTCTTTCCTGGCCGCATGAATCAATTTCTTTAGTATTTTCCATGCTTCTACAGGACCTCCTTCAAAGTTTTCAATTTGTAAAATTGAAATACTTTGAACAAGAAGCATGGCTGTATTAGCCGTATATGCAATCCTGACCGCATAGGGGTCCTGGCCGCATAGATTCGTTCAGCCTTAGAGACTTTCAAGCCGTATGGATGGCTTAACCGCAGGGGACTTTAATACTACAGGGATATCTCAGCCGCATAGTTCCTTGCATGTCATTATGTCATGCATGCAAACCCCTTTTTGGGGCAGGATCCCAAGAGTTTCTGATCTTTAATTATCTGGTCTGCATCGATAGCCGAAGAGTCGACTTCTTTGTACGAGGCGTCGGTCTTGGTCTTCTATAAATAGAAGGATTTTTGGAGGGACTTCTCTCTCAGACTCTTCTTGATTTAAGATTTTTGTCTTGCTTTCTTCTTATGACCGACAGACAACGATGGCACCTAGGGCTTCCAAGGCAGTGAAGAAAGCTGTGGCGAAGAGTAGGAAGTCAGCTTCGTCTTCAACTGCCGTACCCCCCGTTCGTCTTGATGTTCATATTGCCATCGAAGGTGAGCATTTTAAAACCCTAACAGAACTTGCTTTGCTGCATGCTTCATGCTCCAGACTTTGATGTGAACTTCTCACACTCCATGATCCGCATATACGTCCCATGACTGAGCCGCATGGGAGTACACCCTATGTTCGAGCCGCATAATAATTGTCTTAACAGGACCGCATGAACACTTCTGATTGTTCTTATTTTCTTGCCTTGCAGTATCTCCCTCGAACGCTGAGATTGTGGTACCAGAGGACCCGCAGCCTTCTGTCATCAACCCAAGATCTTCCTCTGTTAAAGAGGAAGTGACAAAAGAAGAACCGGCACCTGAGGAGGATAGCAATCCCCCTAATCTCGAGAATGCTGAGGGTGGTAGCGCTGGGAACCCTGGTTCTCCTATTCTGGACAAGGATCTTCTTGACCTGCACCCCTCCTATGTGAAGTGGCTGAGGGATTGGTATATGCGCTCATGTAGCTAGGCTTTAGGGGCTTCTCAGGGGTGTTTTTCTTTTGTCTGTAATCTTTGTTTTGTTTTGCCTTTCTTCTTGTCTGCATGAAGAACCCCTTTGACTTGCTTGTAACTGATTTCTGAATGAATAGAATATATTTGCTTCACTCTTTTGCTTTGTAATCATCATCTTATCGAGGTATTTTGCGTGGACCTATTGCCTCTAACGTACCCTGGTTTTGGATACGGACAATAAGTTAGAAAGGAACCAATCATATTGACTCAGAGGTACTAAGGATATGGTGAGTATACGGGTTACTTCGATGGAGGGATACATAGAATAACTCAGGGGTAATGAGGACATAGAAATTCTATGTAGGGGGAAGATTTGTTTTTTTTGGTGGAAATAGGACGACTCAGAGGTAATGAGGACATGGCCGTCTTGGAAGTTTGTGGACCCGTTACCCGTGTTGTACACTGGGAGTGCAGGTAGTGGATCATGAGGGAGGATCTCTTGTAGGAAGAAAGTTCAGCGGTATGGTTATATATGACTTTCTTTCACAAGAGTGACCAGGATATAAGTTCAGGGGTACCGACGGGTACATAACTTGACAATGAGTGTTGGAATCAAAGTGTAAGTTCAGAGGTACCAGCGGGTACATGACTTGGAAATCTGACAAACTATGAGGGTGAGTTCAGTGGTATCAGCGGACACATGACTCGATGCTCTGGAAAATTATGGGGGTGAGTTCAGTGGTACCAACTGGGACATGACTCGATGATGTAAAAATTATGGGGGTGAGTTCAGTGGTTACCGGCAGGTACATGACTCAAAAATCTGGAAAATTGGGTGTGAGTTCAGTTGTACCAGCGGGTACATGACTCGATAATCCATGAATGTTGGAATCAAAGTGTAAGTTCAGAGGTACCAGTGGGTACATGACTTAGAAATTTGGGATATGAGTTCAGCGGTACAAGAGGGTACATGACTCGAAAAGTTGGGAAATTGGGGGATTGAGTTCAGTGGTACCAGCGGGCACATGACTCAAACTCTGGAAAATGTTGTTTAGACATAGTATTTCTTCAGAAACTTGCCGTTGACGGGCAACATGAGCAAGTCTCCATTCTGCTTGGCGAGGCGGTAGGCGCCGTTGGAGAACACGGCCTCGATGACAAACGGACCTTCCCATTTTGGCTGGAATTTGCCGGTGGACTTATGAGTCATGACCATTGGCCTCCGGACTGCCAGAACAAGGTCGCCCACTTGGAATGTTCTGACTTTGACCTTCTTGTTGAAGGCTCCTGAGATGCGTGCTTGATACAGCTCAATCCTTTGCTGAGCTAGGAGGCGTTTTTCATCTAAGGCTTCTAACTCTTGTAGTCGACGTCGGTAGTTATCATCCGTTGTCAATTAATAAGTGAGGGCGACGCGGAGTGAGGGTATTTGAGTCTCTAATGGGAGAACTGCCTCGCTCCCGTACACTAGGGAGAATGGTGTATTCCCGGTAGCTGTTCGAACTGTGGTGCGATAAGCCCATAAGCACTCGCCGAGCTTCTCGTTCCAGTCGTATTTGTTGGAGGAGACAAACTTCTTAAGGAGTTTGATGATTGTTTTGTTGAATGCCTCTGCTAATCCGTTTGCTGCCGGATTGTATGGCGTTGAAGCGACATTCTGAATGCGGTGTTTGTCGCAGAATCGATAGAATGCGTGGCTTGCAAACTGCGGACCATTATCATGGATGATCCTCCGTGGTAGCCCGAAGCGGTAGATGACGTGATGCTTAAGGAAGCTGGTCACGTTTGAAGTCTTAACTTCCGCGAGCGGGACAGCTTCCGCCCATTTGGAGAAATAATCAGTGATCGCAAGTATGAAGCGATGTCCTCGAGAGGAAGGTGGGGTGATTGGACCAATGATATCCATTCCCCATGCTTCGAATGGCCAGGACGCCACCGTTGGATGTAGGAACTCGGATGGTTGGTGAATGAAGTCCGCGTGGACTTGGCAAGCCTTGCATTTTCTGGCATAGTCTATTGCATCTGCCACCATCGTGGGCCAGTAGTAGCCCATCCGTCGAAGGCGATCTTGTAGCTTAGGGCCAGGTTGATGGGCCCCGCAGACACCGTCATGAGCCTCTCGTACGGCATCTTTGGCTTTTGCGTTCGACAAGCATCGGAGCAATAATCCGTCGTAGGAACGGCGATACAGCATTTTCGTCTCTGTATCATAAAAGAATCTGAGAGAACGCCGTCTGATAGAGGTGGCCTCCTTCGAGTTCTCGGGCAGGATGTCGTACACCACGAAGTCTATGAAAGGCTGTCTCCAGTCTGGTGTTTCGTCGACCGTCTGGGCAGAATAGCTTGCCACAAATTGAACATTGTTCTTGGGACAGACCAGTTCGTGGCCTATCACGTCAACTGAGTGATGAGCTTGGTTCGGCACTGCTAAGGAAGCGGCAAGGCCTGCTAGGGCATCAGCTTCGATATTTTGGAGTCTGGGGACGTGCTCGATGAAGAATCCCTCGAATGATGAGATAATGTTGATTGTAATTTGGTGGTAGGGGATCATGTCTTCATGGCGGACTTCGTACGACCCCCGAATCTGGTTGACGATTAGTTGCGAATCGCCGTATGCTTCCAGATATTCTACCCCCAGCTCTTTTGCAAGTTGGAGGCCAATGACCAAAGCATTGTACTCGGCCACATTGTTAGAGTAGGGTTCCGTGAGAGAGTAGGCGCGATTGATCACTAGCCCGGTAGGAGAGATCAATACTATTCCGATCCCGACGACGATGTTTTCCTTGGGTCCGGTTCTTGAAGCGCCATCGAAGAACATCCGCCATATGTTATCGTGGGTGGTTGTATTCGACTCGGCGACCTCGTCTGGGATTTCTTCGTATATTCTGGACGACTCTGATCCTGGATGGGCCGCCAAGAAATCTGCCAGGGCCTGACCTTTGACAGCCTTCTGCGGGACGTAGATCTTATGATAGGGGGAGAGCAGTATCGCCCATGTAGCGAGGCGAGAACTGAGTGCCCCTGGTTTGGTCATGAGGACCCTGAGAGGGTTGATTCGTGAGATCACATGCATAGTTTGCCCTGTGACATAATGTCGCGTCTTTTGAATGGCAAATACCAGGGCGAGGCATTCTTTCTCCACAGCGGTGTATCGGTGTTCGGGCCCGACCATCATTCGACTGAGATAGTATATGGCCTGCTCGTGGCCTGCGTCGTTGTTTTGTGCCAGCAGGGCACCGAGGGAGTGTTCCATTGCTCGTACATAGAGTAGGAATGGTTTTCCAGGGACCGGGGCCACCAGGACTGGAGGATTAGACAAATATTCTTTGATGTCGTCGAAAGTATGCTGGCATTCCTCGTCCTATACAAATGAGACTCCCTTGTTCATGAGGTGTGTGAACGGTCGGCATCGCCCGGAGAGGTTGGAAATGAACCTCCTGATGTAAGCTAGCCTCCCTTGGAGGCCTCTAAGTTCGCGGAGATTTTTCGGGGGACCCATCTCCATGATTGCCTTCGTTTTCTCGAGGTCTACATGGATGTCCCGCGCAGAGATAATAAAGCCTAAGAACTTCCCGCTGGATACGCCCAAGAACGATTTCGTAGGGTTCATCTTCAGGTTGTGGGCTCGCATCAGGTCGAATACTGTTCTCAGATCTTGCAGATGATCTTCCTTACGGTGACTCTTGACGACGATGTCGTCGACGTAGCATTCCACTGTCTTGCATAAATGTTCTCTGAAAATGATACTCATAGCCCGCTGATATGTGGCGCCAGCGTTCTTTAGACCGAATGGCATAACTGTGTAGCAGTATGTGCCGATCGGTGTTCTAAATAATGTATGCTTCTCGTCGTCGGGAGACATCTTGATTAGATTGTATCCCGAGAACCCATCCATGAATGACATACGTTCGAAGCCGTATGTGTTGTCAATCATGATGTCCGTGATTGGGAGGGAGAATTCGTCTTTCGAACATGCCTCATTTAGATTACGGAAGTCGATGCAGATTCGGATCTTCCCATTTTTCTTAAGGACCGAAACTATGTTGGCGACCCAGTCGGGGTGTTGCTCCTCACGGATGAAGCCGCTGGCTATCAGCTTGTTGACTTCGACTTTGATCGCATCCATGACGCCTGGACGGAAGCGTCGCTGTTGTTGTTTGACTGGTTTTGCATCTGGCCGTATGTTAAGCTTGTGAAGAGCGATATCGGGGTCTAATCCCGGCATGTCTTCGTAGCTCCATGCAAATACATCAATATATTCTCTGATGAGTTCCAGCAGTGATTCTCGCTCCTCGTCTGTTAGGCTTTTACTGACGAAGATTAGCTTTGGAGAAGACTCGTTGCCGAGGTTGACCTGCATAACTTCATCTTCTGTAGGAGGTTCTCTCTGTTCAAACCATTTTTCCAATTGTGCGTCCAGCTGTTGGGCCCACGGCTCAAGCTCGAGGATTTCAGGAATGTCCTCGTCTTCTTCGTAAGCGTCGGCGAATGCCATGTTGATTGATAGGACTTGTCTGAATATGTCTCCGATGCTTGTTTCCGAGTCAGAAGTTTGTGACCCGGTTGAGTGTGACTGCCAGTCACATTCTTCATCTGAACTCTCTGGAGTCGTTGTGGTAGTTACATACCCTAGTCCACATCGAGTTTTGCTATAGTAGTCCCGTGGCTTACCAGACGGTACTGGGGGCTTCAGAGGTAGTCGCCGTCCGGTGCCGTAATTCAAACCTGGTGTAGTCTCTAGATCATATCCTTGTTTCTGCATGAGGTATTTGGACTGGGGGCTATACAGATACAGAGGCAGTCTCCCGGCATCTGATCCAAGATCGACTTCTTTTATGGTGAAGGGGTGCGGATCGTCCTCCCGGCCGAAGATGATTGGATGATCCCCTCCCTCGACTATGCGGTAAGCGTCTTCTGTCGGAATAAAATCATCTGCGGAAGAGGTATCGGAGTGGGCAGCCACATACTTGGCTAATTCTGGTTCTTCTTCGGCCACCCCCTGTATAAATGAAGACTGAGAGAACGACCTAGTTAGCTTGATCTTGAGAGGCTCAACTGGCGGAGCAGATCGTGGAGTTGTTGGTAGATTAGCAACCCCTAGTTTGGCGCTTGATGTGGGGCGAGGGGTGGCTGGTTCGCTAGAAGTGTCAGTCCTTGCATCGGGATGACGACCCTTCTTAGGAAGACGTATCGTGAGCGGTCTGTCGGAGGGTTTGAGCTTCTCCGTTTGGAGCTGACCGACTCTCGGTAGTCTGATAGTAAGTGGCCCTGTTGTGGGTCTCGGCGCTTGGCCGAACCTTGGCAGCCGGATTCTTATCTGTTCTTCTTGTGCGGAGAGACTGATTGTGTCCTTACGCAGAGTGGCCGTAAGGGGTGCGAAATTGCCTGGTTTACGAGCCTGAAGGTGGATCGTCAGAGGTTCTTCTGATCCTGTAGCCATCTTGGTGTGAGCTTGCACATCTTCTTCGACCAGGTGCTTCTTTGATTTTTCGTACAGACAGGAGTCTAAGTAATAAGATTCGACCCCCTTGAAGGGATCGATATCAGCAAACTCTGTCCTCACAAAGCCGTGCTTATCGACATATTTGAAGCATTGGTGCAGCGTGGAAGGCACGATCATGTAATCGTGTATCCAAGGCCGCCCCAGAAGGATGTTGTAAGAAGTGTTGGCATCTATGACGTAGCAGGTGACTTCCGATTGGAGATCGCCAATCTGACACTTCAAACGAATCTTCCCTATTGGGTAGCTCCTGCCCGAATTGAAACCGCTAATGGCGGTGCTTGTAGATGTCAGGCGATGCATCGGAATACGAAGATGATGTAGCAGACCCTTTGAAATGATGCTTATAGAGGACCCAGGATCAATGTGCATTTGGTCCACCTTTACGTCGTTGATGTATCCAGTGTAGTATAGCGGGCGATCATGCAGGTTAGTTTTGATGAGCATATCCTGCAAAGAGAAGACGATATTGGGCATTGCTCCCGTACACGCACTATCTTGGAGCTCTGCAGGTTGGTTATCTCCCGTGAGGTTGACCTGAGCCAAGTATGCGTCGGCATTTTGGAGCGCCTCACTCAAAGCCGTACGGACATCCTTTGAGAGCCTGAGGAGCTCATATAAAGACAATTTGGCCGGTGTATTAGCTAATTGCGCTAAGATGTCAAAGTTGTAGGGCCTCTCCAGCCCTTGAGGTGTCTCCTTTCGGAGGGACTTGTCGAAGCGAGTCTCCTTCGGCCTAGGCTTGTCGGTCGTCGAAGGCTGAGCCAGTCCCGGAGCATCATTGGTAGTGGGCGGATGATCATCAGTCGCGTTTTCGATCATCGGTTGGCTTGTGCTCCAGATCGAGTAGTGACGGCCGAGACTTCCTCTTCTTCCGTCGAGGCAGTGCAGCAGGATCTGACTTTTCCACTTCTCTTTTTAGAAGGTAGAGTAGGCTGAGTCACCTCGTGGACTAGGTCTGGATGGACCCACATGATCTCCCCTCGTGATGTGGTGAGGGGTACTAGACCGGGAGTTTGATCACGGGCAGGCGAAAGATTAGCAATTTCCATCGTTGCCAAGGGGATGGGTATGACACCGTCTTGAGCCTCTGTTGGAGGGAAGCTGCCGAATTGGACGGACACCATATTGGCTGCTACGGTTACCTCCTCGAAATCGATAGCCAGAGCGTTCGAATCGATGAGGTTTTGGATATACCGTTTCAGTTGGTAGCAGTCGTGTGTAGCATGGTGGACGTAGCGGTAGTAATGGCAGAACTTCGGGTTCTCCAAATCAGCCAGCCGAGGTTCTCGTCTGGGCGGAGGAAGCTGAATTCTATCTCCTTGTATAAGCATGTCCAAGATAGGCTTGACGTGGCCGTCTTCGAAGGAATAAGTGATTTGAGGCCATTGTTTGTCTACCGGCTGTGGCTCGGGCTTCTGGGCTGTATCGGTCACTATGGCCTGCTTGCCTCTGTTGTCCCGGTTGTTGGAGGGGCTACCCCCATTGTCGTTGCTGGTGTTGGGACGCTTGCTCTTGTTCTCTCCCTCCGAGATATGCAACCCCAGTTGGCGAGCCTTCTTCAATCGTTCTTCAGCACTTGTAGCACTGATGATAAAAGCCTTCCAGTCCTTGAATTGACTTTCGCCCATCCAGAGACTGATTGTTGGGAGTAGTCTCTTTTGGCAAATTTTAATCAAAGAAGAGTCCGGGTTGCCAGATGGTAACTTCATTGCGGTTTGACGAAACTGCTCAATGTAATTCCTCGTTAGCTCTTTCTCTCCTTGAACGACGTCCATGAGGGTAGACATCATGACGTCCTGCCCTACCTCATAGAACCTCTCCAAGAACAAGCGTTTGAAGCCAGCGAAGGAGTGGATGCAATTGTCTAGCAGGTTGCGATACCAATCGAAGGCGACTCCTTCCAATGCCCCAATGAATAACCGTATGAGGATAGCGTCATCATGGGGCAGGTGGTCGGTAGTAACCTCGAAGTAAGTGATGTACCGACTTGCTAAAGTCTTGTCATCATATGGGTTGATATTGAATGGCTTATATCTTGGTAGGAACGGAACATCCCTCCATTCAGCGGGATATGGTTGTCGTATTCTGAGGTCCTGAGAGTTTTCTCGGGCGTGGAACATTGCTCGGAGCTCCTGAACCTCTCTCCTTACTTCTCGGGCCTCATCTGTGGCGGTGGGGGCCGTTATCTCGGGAGGATTATTGCCCGGGTTCGGTGTCGCTGAATTTGAATCTACGTTGATTGCGTGACCCGTGCTTGTCTGGACAGGTGTCACTCCCTGCAGAGTAGGAAGTGTCGCTTTGATCTCGTCTACAGACTTGACCAAGGCGTGCAATATGGCCTCCAAAGTGTCGATGCGCTGGCGATCACTGGAACCGCTTTGATTGCTGTCTGTCATGAACACCGTCTTCACATGAGGATTGACAGAAGGAGTGGTGGAGGACGTGCCCTCTGAGTCGTACCCATGCATCGAGAAATCATCAGGATATGTGGGGATGTTCTCTTCAGGTTCGGAATCGGAAGGAATGGTACCCCCAGCTTCGGAGCTTGCTTCGTCTAGGATGTCCTCGGGGACGTCGGTATCTGTTGTATCCGTCGGAGGATTTGCTTCTTCCAGTCCATCTTCCTGGAATGTCGGATTGTCGTGGATGTTTGGAGGAGTGCTACCCCCAGTTCCGACGACCCCCAGTGACGCGGACGACGAACTTCCTACTGCAGCAGTTTTCGTCTTCGAACGGGTGTGTTGGAATACTCCAGTGGAGGACAACCCTTTGGGCGACGGTTTCTTAACCACAGTGGTTGACACCTTTGGGCTGGAGATGCTTGTCTTCTTCCCTCTTCCCTTGGCGGGAACTTTTTGTGCAGAATTGCAAGAGACAACAGGAGGTGCCTCGTCTTCCGAGCTCGGGTGATGTAGTCTTTGGAAAACGGATGGTTGATCTTCTGTCACCGCCGCATTGCTGCAACAACAGTTGACGATGATCTGGGTGCAGTGATGTCCATGTGAGGACTCCTTGCGCATCGAAGCTCCTTCTCTTTCCTTGCGTTTGTGGAGGATAACCTCACACAGGTCAGAGGAACCACTTTGTCCGTTTGCCGCCGGGGGCTGGACTCTAGTGGTTTTATACAACTTCCCATCAGAGGCCCGCGTGATACTTAGCGGGATGCCCCGATAGTCAGAGGTTGGGATAGCTGTCTGGACTTGATGAGCCCGCGCTGCCTTAGACTTCCTCCTTTTAGCACATGCGGGTGCGTAATAGGAGGAGTCTAAGTTGAATGCCCCAGAATCTGGATTATTATCCAGAGGATGATCAGAGTCAGGACCGCATGAGAGCCGGTCAAAAACTGATCGAAAGAAGCGTGGAACGGACGCTATGCGACTAGCATTGGGTGCCGTACAGGCTGTCTGTATGCGGCTGTCTTCTGTTGTGGGACGAGTCCTTATGCAGCTAGGAGTCGCGACCGTGCAGGCTGACCTCATGCGGTTGGCATCTGTGGCCGCATGGGTTTTCTGCAAGCGATTGACTTTACTAGCCGCATGAGTCTCATTCCTGCGGTTGGGAACTGTAGCCGCATAAGTTATGTGGCTGACAGAAGTGGCCACATGAGTTTTCTTCATGCGGTTGACGGTTGTAGCCGCATGGGTTTTCTTTCTGCGGCTAATACCCTTCTGCGGTTCAGGTTGAGCAGAGTCCCTCTTTGCCCCTGCAAGTCCAGCATCATAGTGTTTTCTTCTGCCGGACTTGGGGACAGCAGAGTTGTCTGCGGTCTGAAGTAGGGCCGCAGGAGAGTCTTTCTCGCCGTCTTGAGCGACCGAGGGTATCCCATCGAGGGCTTGAGGAGGAGCAAATGACTTTGGCCTCCATTCTTTGCGAGCCTTCGTGGTGCGGGTGCGCTTCTGGGCCGGGCCAGTGCTGCCTTCAGAGAGCATCTCTTCGAATGCCTATTGGTCGAAGCGGACGACCATCTTCTGTTGTGTAGAGCCAAGTTTGGCTGCATCCGATTGCGTCACCAACTCCTCAACCGTGGAGAAGTTGATCCCCAGCAGAGTCGCCATCGTGTTTGCCATTGATTGTAAAAGAACAGAACAATTATCGGAGGACTGAACTTAGACTCACAATACAAACTCGCTTGTACAAAGAAAGCCTAGGGACGAAAACCTAGGTACAGCAGACTAAGTACAATTATTTATTTTTGATTCTGGGGGTGACGATAGAGGCTCGGGAAAGCGACGGCCGCTCTGTCTTACTCCTTGGACGATCGGTATGCAGCCTTGGCTCGGAGAAGATCTGCTCGGCGTTGACGAAGAAATGCTCTTCTTGCTCTCCTCGAGTTGCTCTCCTGGCTTCTCTCTCTCTCTCTCTGTGATTATCAGAAAAGGGGAAAAAATTCTCTCTGTGTGTACGGATTCTTCTCTGATTTTTTTCCTCTCTCTCGCAAGGGAATAGTGCCTTGCTATTTAGTAGTGGGATGTGATCATTAGGGTTGCCAATGATTAGCTCTTAGAGATGGCGGCGGCCTGGGGATTAGTCAATCCAGGACGTTCATTCCTGATTGTGATGAATCCAAGCCATTAAGGGTAGATTACACCAAATCCCCATTAGCAATTAATGCTGATTGGCATAAATCTTCTTTATAATGATTTTATGATATCGGCAAATAAATCAAGTTTTTTCTTCTGCCACGTGCCCCAGATCATTGGGATTCGACCCGATCTTGGATTGCCATAAATCTGGAAGATTGATCGGATGAGGACACGTGTCCTGAGAGTCAATGGTGAGACTGGAACCGCATGCAGATTGAGCCGCATGAGCTTTGGGCCGCATAATACTTGGGACACGTGTCATGGCGGTCTGGACAGTGGCCCCATCTTTTGGATTTCTAAATCATATGACGAACCACATGAATCGCTCAATGGTGTGTCTGCTTAAGCCGTATGGGCGTGGTCTTCCTGAGCCGCATAGGGATGCTCCCATTTGAGCCGCATGAGACTGTTTCGGCCTGAGCCGCATAGGACAGCTCCATTCTGAACCGCATAGGTAGTCTTCACTTCGAGCCGCATAAGCACGCCCTCGTGGCAAAGCCACGTGGCATTTTGTTGCTCTCGGGGGATCGTGTCAAAGATTTCTTCCTCTTCTCTAGAAATTCATCATCATGACAGAGTCATAATTACCTGCTTTGGTGTCAGGTCTATCAATTTTTCAGAGGGGTCAGCCGTCAAAGCAATTAATGCAGCATGGGTTGGAGGGGAGCACTGCCAAGCCATGTGTCTTCTGAGCCGCATGAAATACTTCAGGCCGCATAGCTCCTTGTGCCGCATGACCACTGAGCCGCATGCGTTTTGCGAGCCGCATGGGTCTTTCCTGGCCGCATGAATCAATTTCTTTAGTATTTTCCATGCTTCTACAGGCCCGTGCCGCCTTGGACTTCTTTATACTAGCCCGCGAAGGCGCATAGTACTCAGAGTCCAAATGTTCTTGTCTTTACAGCGAGTGATTCTGTCAAAGACAGAATGCTTTTCCTGCGAAGAAGAGTCCATGGGCAAGCGAGTGGCTGCGCCCTTGTTTCGTCGGCGTATCTTCTTCAACTAAAAAGAAATGGGTTGGGAGCTGCGGTCAGCACTGTGCTTCCCTGATAGATGTGTCGCTCAGAAAACAGTATCTTATTTGTTGAGGATGTCAGCAGAAGGGGATGGCTGCGCCAGCGTAGCTCCTTCTGTTGTGGTGCTCGATGCATCACCTTTGAGCACCCAGACTTGGCGAGTCTTCTTCGGCTTTGGCAACTGCTTCGAGGGACTCGCACTGCCTTCAGAGATGAACTCCTTATACGCTTGCTGATCGAAGCATACCACCAGTATCTTCTGGGAGGAGCCGAGCTTGATGTCGTCAGATTGCGACACAACCTTCTCATTGGAGAAAAAAGTGGTCCCAGCAGAGTCGTCAGCTTGTTTGCCATTAAAAAGTAACTGAAGAAACTTTTATAAATAATCAAACTAAATAGAGTACAATATAGGATTTCGATAGAATCCTTGGTGTACACTTTTATTTTTCTAGGAACCGTGGCGATGGAGAGATGATTCTTTACTCCGTTGACGATCTGACAACGATCTTGGGCTCTTTGAACATCTGGATGTACTCCGGAGAGAAAGCCAAGAGTTGAAGCTGTTGAAGAGCTTGAAGAACTCGATGATCTAAAGAGGTGAAGAAGATTGAATGAAGGAATGATCCTTCTATTTATAGGCAATAGAGTGATCCGTTCATGCGCACATATGCGATATGCGCATAGAGATTTTGTAAATAGAAATGCTACACGCATGACTTTGTTGGGCACATGGGCACTGCGCCAGGATGCTTAAACTGAATTTGTTTAAAACTGCATTGTTGGGCTGCGGAGGGGTTGACACATGGCAGTTGTTGAGATTTGTTTGTTGTTGAGATCTTGGATGGTTAGCACCCATTCATGAGTAGAACTGAGTCAATGAAACATGGCACGTGTACATATTCAAAGATCTTTGATATGTTGCAGAATGATTTGCTTGGATGCGCCTAGGATCTGACGCATGAGTTGACTTTGGCATATGACTTCTGGGAATCAATAGCAAGTCTGGACGTATGGCTATAGAGGCGCTTGCAAAGTTTGGCGCATGGCCGCGGAGGCGCATGCAAAGTTTGGGTCAGCCACGTGGCAGAGCACAGTTGTAACTGACAAAAAGATAATGATTACTTCTCTTCGTTTTTAAAAAAACTGTCATCATTACTGCCTTCGAGTGGCATGCTGCTGACGTCTGACATTCAGCATCAAATGCTCGTTGGGCGGAGAGCTTTGTGTAGGCGCATTTGTCTGTGGGGCACATACACCATTGAGCACATCAGATGTAAGGCGCATGGGACTGACGGGCGCGTCAGTTACGAGGCACATCATCTTCAGTCAACCTTGTTTTTAAGCATTTCGAGGCTCAAATTAATGACTTTGACTTAGCTAATTTTGAGATGGCAGATTCATTGCCGTTAATACTAGGTTCATCGCATTAATTTCAAGGAGAGTTACCACTTGGCGCATGAGTTTTTGTTGCCCTAGCCTATAAATAGCAGTGATGGAGAGAGTTTGCTTGCTCTCAATTCACAAAACTTTGTCTTTTGAGAATGAACTCGACCGATCCTCCTCCTTGGCAAGATGGTGTATTGCGGGTTGTGGATCTCCTCTTTCAAAGAAGCTTTAATTTTAGAGATGAACTCCTTCAAAAGACCGAGATGCACCGAGTTAGCTACGGTCAGAGCCGTTCGTGTCCGTGCACCTTACTGGCAGTATTCTTCTACGAGACGACATCGAGTGCCAAGTTGAATGCAGAGTTTGGGGTCATCGTGTCCCAACTTTCACATGCTGAGCCACAGGGCGGCATATGCGCATGTGTATTGACGAGGAAGTGATTCGCTCGTTGACAAGGAAGAGATGTGCCTATGCTGAGACGTCAGAGTGATGCGCCATATAGATTAGACTAGGCTTTTGTAGTAGACTTTTAATGTAATAAAAAAATCATGTAATAGATTTTCATATAAATAAAAATTCTTCTCTTCATGCGCTTTCGTCTTTACTGTCTTTGAATGATACGCTGACATTTGGCTACATCTTCGGCACATACTGTTTGTGGCGCATAGGAACTTTATACTCCTTGTTGCGCCTGAAATTCCATGCTTCTACAGTTCACCCCAACAAAAGTTTTTTCCTTTGTGTGTATTCTTGTATTTTGTTCTAACTCTTTGTAACGCCTGCGTACGTAAAGACTAGATCACTTTTAAGTTTAATGTTGTATTTTTGAAATTCAGTTTGTAACATGTTCTATAGTGCTTCATTTGTGTCGGCTAGAGAGCAGATCTATATGTCTTTATTGGATCTCTCTACTATTTTGATCTATCTTTGGGACTAACATTCTCAAAACAAGATTCGAGTAAGATGGAGTCCAACCGTTCAAGCCTTCTCGATACAAGTTTTTACAAACTTGAGAAGTTTGACGGTGAACAGTACAACATTTGGAAGAGGATGATTTCTCTAAATCTTCAACTTATCAATGTTGGCTATATGTTGACAGATAATGAACCTATCATTCCCGAAGATGGAGGTGAACTTTCTATTGGCGTCGCTAAAACATAGCATTACAAGTAAAAGAAAGACAAGGACCTCTACAGGTTGTTGATTCTGAATGCTATGGACGACTCTATGGAAGTGTCTTACAACAAGAAGTAGAAAGCAAGAGATGTCCGGGAATCTCTTGAGAAGCACTACAAAACTAACGAGAAGATATCCAAAGTCCATCTCGTTGAAAAGTTCTTCATCATGCAATTTGAAGATGGAAAAACGATGCTACCATAAGTTAAAGAACTTCTGAAGTTACAAATGAATCTGGAGTAAGAGGACATGAAACAAGAAGACAAGTTTATGGTGGGTGCGATAGTTACCAAACTTCCTCTGGGCTGGATCACTTTCAAGATTGACATGTACCGTCAGAATATGGAAATCCAGCTCCATAATCTCTTGTACTGGATCTGTAACACTCCAGCCCCAGAATATGTATACTAGGAATATGTATACATGCCAGCTATATATCAAGTGGACTCCAGCCCAGCTCGAATACGTATAAGCTGTCTATAGGGTCAAGTACAACTGTCTAAAAAGTCAGGCTAACTATATCTCAATCCACTAAATATTGATAACAATAATAAATCAAGTGCACTAAGGTTGATCAGACTGTAATACACTGATTCTAGAATAGATAAATGTATTAGAGTGGATCCTTAATAATACATGTATCATGAACAAGTTAGAAGAAAGATGAAGCTTGTAAAAGACTAGGCTATAATAACAACATGAGTCAAATATAGGACAAAATATAAATAAGGAAGAGAATGTTAATAACATCAACTAAATATACCTGAAGTCTTGGTAAAGCAACCATCATCCATCAATGTATTATACCTTGATAACTTCATCTAATACCTGGAGAGATCACCAGGTCCTCAGCGGACTAACAAGACACATAATATACAAGCCTATATAATAACATGCAAGGAAAGACAAAAAATAGTAAAGACTGAAGGAAGTATAGTACAAGAACAAAACATAAAAGAAATGATATGTCGTCGAAAATCGTGCTGATAAACGTGACTACAAGTAAATCGAGATAAATCGCAACATGATGGTTGCTAACGATTGAGAGTGGTCAAGTATAGTCAACGTCTATAGCAAGGTCCCTTGCCTAAAATTACGAGTCAATCAAGTCAAGTCAAACATTTCAAGTTCAAGTCAAGTCTAGGTTAATTATGTCAAGGGAACGTGGCATAGGCTAATCAATTCTATCACTAGACACACATGAACAAGATAAGAGAATATGACAAGTAATAGGAAAAATGGAAACAATCTACATGCACGTATAACTAAAAATAACAACAAAATGAATCAGAAGAAATATGTAATCAAGTATGACATAACAAAACAACAATATAGAAATGCATGTAGATAATGTAAAGTTCGGCAAGGTGTACTTGCCTGTAACTGTTGTCTAAGAGTATGTCTGACCAACTCCGATATCTTCGTTACTCCCTCCAAGTTCATCTATAGTAATACACTATTATTAACTTTCAAACGACTTATCATATATAGACTAGATTAATATCTGTACCCAATAGTCGTCATGATGTCGGTATACAACATATATAGTACCAACTTCCTCATAAAAATAATTTATAACTAATATAAAATAATAATTTCTTTTTTAGAAAATATTAAATATTTTATATTACTAAAAATATTATTTTATTGATGAAAACTCAATCACAATAGCCTCATGTTGAAACTACATCGTTAATACCACATTTGGCCTACTAATTGAGTCATGAAACAATAAATAATTAAAAATATTAAATTCTAAAAAAGTATAGAAACTATTTAAATAATGTTTTTATCATCAAACCTTATACACAAAGTATTTTAGTAAATGTATATAAATTATAAAGGCTTTTGGATACAAAGAACACATAATTTTCGGAGTTATGGTGTTACAACAAATGTTAAGAATTTTAATAAATATTAAATGAAATCAAAACTTAGCAAAAAGATATGTGTTAGAAATCTCTTGATGTCTAGTTTCTTATAAAATTATTAGGAATATCTAATCTAAACAAAAATAGGCAAAAATCTACTCGCAACAGATTTGGTATATTCTGTACACCTTGTCGTAGAATTGATGCCCCGGACAAAGAATTTGGAACAGTGTGGGTGGCCAATTGGACATGAAAATAGACATAGATATCTTTCTACTAGTCTTGGTTTCGCAAAAAAGATGAGGTTGAAAAGTACACGAAACCTTAAATGCAAAACAGTGTACCTGCTGGAACAAATTTAGACTTGGATCTCGAATTTTGGTTGACTTGTAGGACGATTTTGGTGTATTAGAAGGAATTATGAACTTATGGGAGGTTAATAGAATTTTAGAGGGTCGCGTTAGCTTCACAACGAATATTCATGGAGCTCACAGGAGGTCGAAAAGGGGTCGAAACTGTCGGTACGCCACAAGGTGCTGTTGGTGGCCAAAGCTGAGAGGGAATTCGGGGTTGGACTTTTAGGGGAAGGTTTTATGGGGTGTTGGCAGCAATAAGAGGAGAGGGGATGTTAGAGATTTGTTGGTATATATATTAGGAAGAGTTGGGCTTTGGTTAGGATTTGACCCTCCAAAGGATTAATATAGTAATAGGTTTTCTTATTGGGTGAGTTGTTTGACCAAGTCAAAGATATAGGATTTAATGCACATGGCTGCAATTTACTCACTAAAAATCAATTAAATAAATAGCTAATTGATTTTGTCAACCTTAGATAGGCTCTAACAAGTGGGATTGGCTAGGTTAGGGTCCAAATAGATTTTTTAGTCAATTTGAACCCAAAAGTCAACAAATGAGTTTTATGTGCCCAGTGGCGTAGCCAGGATTTAGGTACATCGGGGTCAAAATCGACTAGTAAATTTTTAATTCAAAAAAATTATAAAAATACAAAGAAAACTAATAGCAAAAATTGGTCGCAAAACTTGTGTTTGAACTTGTTGTACTTGATGTTGCACTTCATTATACCTTGAATTCTTAATAGATTGAACATTGGGTTCAGAAGAAGAACCTTCTTGAGCTCTCGATATTTTTAGAAGGCACTTTTCTATTTGTTTTAAAATAGAGTATAATGGACTCAATAAATTTTAACAATAGGACAACAATCAATTAGACATGAATAATCAATCAATTTTATTCCATATAAAAGCAAATAAAGTTCTGGGCAAAATCAATTAGGGTATGAATGAGTTAGGAGCCATCTAAATTAGTGCATGAATCAAATAAAAGACATCTAATTTATGGTATGAATCAATTAAAAGTTATCTTAAAAAATTTAGAACAATATTACCTGAGATTAAGAAGGAAGAGAGCCACGGAGAGTGAGCAGAGAGAGCCACCACAAGAGAGAGAGGGGGGAGAGAGAGAGCTGAGAGAAAGCCAAGGGCGGGAGTGGTTGTTGATTTTTTTTTTGAAAAGCCAAATGCAAGCACCGCACTATAGAGAGCAAAGAGAAGGGAGAGGGAGAAAGAAGCTGTTGTGATTTGCTTCTTTTTTTTTGGTCTCACATGTTACATTCTTTGGTTTTTGCTATGTGAGCGGAGTGGGGCCACATTCCTTTTATTACACACAAAATTTCTTCACCCGCTAGTAGCCTGGCCCACAAAAAAATCTTCACTTGCTAGCTCACTTGTTGCATTCTTTGTTTTTGGTTTGCTATGTGAGTGGAATGGGACCACACACACAAAATTTCTTACGAATTTTTTTCCAACGGGGTCGTGTGACCACGCTGGCCCTCCTCTCCCTCCGCCAATGCATGTGGCAATAGGACATGGAAACTCGATTGAATGGCACACTCTAGGCATGTGCATCGTAGGATCAAAAGGACTCAAAACCATATATTGGGTCGAAAAGTTTGGATCGGGTTTGGGCCTCAAATCGAATTAAAAAGTACATAAAAATTACGATGAAGGATAAAATGACTATTTTGACCCCAAAGTTGTACAAGAAATATGTAGTACAAGAGAACATGATTGAGTTGGACATAATATACCAAAATGAAGGTGGACTCGTCTAGAACCGAATATAGAACTTGTTTCGAGGCATTGGTCAATGTTGTGCTTCAAAAATCAAAGCCACGACAAAGTGCCTATATAGCCATAATTAAAAATAAATTATAGTTTAATATATAAAAATCATATAAAATAAATTTAAAAATCTTCAAAAATTAGGGTTGCTTACAGGATCGCAATTAAAGACAAAGCCAGAGGACAACTGGAGGTGGACTCCTTGTCTAAGCAGTTGGCCAAGGCTAACATGGTACAGACTGGTGATCACAAGGGCAAGCATAAAGCTATTTAAGAACAAGAAGAAAGACGTTAACCAGCCGAAGGTTAAATCAGATCTTTTTAAGCCAAAGTCAAAGTCAGAAGTGACTTGCTACAATTGTGGCAAGAAGGGCCACTTTAAGAATGACTGCAGGTCCAAGCCCAAACCAAAAGAGCAAGGTGATCTTAACCTGAT
>JANAVB010022998.1:904323-1028706 GCA_029216955.1 Iris pallida | reverse complement strand
TATAGATTATATATATATGGTTATCCTATATATTATATGCATTGAGTTCCTTGTATATATGTAGATATGTTATGATATATGCATGTATGCATATAGGTATGAGAATATATATATGTATGTAAATATGTATATGTAGTGGTTAGATATACACATATTTGTATCTATATGTATGTTGTGATATTATAGTATGTAGATGAGTATATGTGATTATGGCGTATGCCTATAGAAAATATTGGACTAGGCTTGTGATACCTTGGTCTCTAAGGTATCCTAGAATAGTGAGTTGACCTACCTTGGCCTAGAATGGACCTAGATAGGCCTAAGGTGACTTGTAGACTAGTGTTGGAAACCCTAGACTAGTTGACTAGAGTTTGACCTAGTTGACTATATTGTTGACCAGAGTTGACTTTGGCCTAGAATGACCTAGATAATATATGGATTGTAAACTTCATTATTACCATTGTGGATACACTGTAACCTGTGTTGCTCTAATTAGGACTCAGTTACTCCGATTTGGACATCTATTCTCATCGGTCATTCAGATCTCAGGCGAGTACATTCTCTGATCGTTTCATACTTGCTAGGATTTATATTCTTGCTCTAGATTACTTTACTTGATCTTGTCACATTATCATCATAGATCGGTACTGTATGTATCTTTTCATGAGATGTTATCCCCCTTAGCGGACGCATCGGGTACTTCATGTCATGTGTTTCATGTACATCATGTATTCTTTGCTCTTGTGTTATTCATGTACTCTCATGTGTACTCATGTACACTCATGTGCTCTCATGTACTCTCTTGTGATCTCATGTATGGTCATGTTTTCTCTATGTGCTTCATGTGTAACCAAACCATCATGTACGTAACGTAATTTGACTAGATCCTTGTGTATTGATTGGGGGTAGGGTGAGTATAAATGGTTATGTGATCTCTCCTATCATGTGCAACCCTGTTACTTATTCATGTGAAATTGTGTTATTCATATGCAACATAGCTCTCATGTGCAACTATGTTATTCATGTGCAACTTAGATTATTCATGTGCAAACCCAAGCCGATTACAAACCATCTTATGCTCTAAATCACTTAGTCTCTTACAGTTCTTACTTCTATAGATACATATTTCCAGTTTATTAAACATATCTCTTACTTTTATGTACATTTCTTTCAGTTCATGTATCTTACTCTATTGCTTGCTTTACATTTTCTGCCATGATATGAACTGTTTGAGAGGTATGTGCTCGTTTCTGTCCTGACTGGACATGTTGAAAATATTACAGAGGATGAGGAGGAGTTCTGTCCTACATACTATGGAGCAGTCTTAGATGACACTTGCAACCTGGACCCCCTGGTAGTTCAGGCAGCTGTTGAGGATGTTACCATTATCTAGATTAGATAACTAGACTGTTTATCTTATTTTCTTTATGTCATTTGTGTTTGTGGATTCAGAATTTGTATTATTTAGAGATATTGAGACTTGATGTTGTTAACTTGGATTTATTTCCCTTCTGTTGTATCTTCGTTTGAGGATTTCATTATCTATCATATCGTGTTATTTCTATCTTTATACTTGTGATTGAGTTGTACCTTCTGTGATTTGGCCTCCATTTGGAGAGTATATCATATTGTGGTTAGTTGAGATCATGACCTAGAACAGCGTTCTACGCTGACACTGTGGCGTAGGTTGGACGTACCCACTTCTCGTGCCCCTAAACTGAGTGCGGGTCGTGACACGTAATAATTGTCTTACCAAAGTTTCTTAGCAAAACTTTTCATTATACTTGCTTACTGTTACCATTATCACATTTTAGTGCTTAATAAGTTCTCATTAAACTATTGCTAGCCAAAACCATTTACTATCTGTCAAATTTTATCATACTTGTAACGAATTTGTTACCTTGGTTAAATAATATTTCTTACCTCGATCAATACATTAGTGACATTGCTTTAATCATTTCTGATTTTAAAAATTGGTCACTTTCATAAACATTATTAAATATTTTGTGACATTACTAGTCTTGGATTACTAAATTATTTAAATTTAGGAAAAAGAAAAATAGTTATTGCCTTTGCAAATCCCTTTAATTCTAAAGTTTTAAAAGTAGAGATTTGTTTGGGTACAAGCCGAAAGGGATCTTCTGTCAACAAGTCGTAAATCGTCTAAGCGACCGGTACTTAAGTGTCCCTAGTGGACCTTCGCTTGCTGGGATCCGACCCCTACAGCTAATCCAACCTTATCAAAACTTGAAAAGACTAAAGTTTTAAAGGTTGATTATCAAATCATTCAAACTATTATTTTTGAATAATATTCATCCTTATTGAGTAAATATAATTTTTGCAGACCTATAGAAATTATGACTGTCAAGGAAGAGACTTTTACTGCCAAACCTTCAAAGTTCAATGGCACCTATTTTAAGAGGTGGCAGAGCCAAATGAAGTTTTGGCTTACCACTTTAGGATTGATTTCTGCTATTGATGGGTCCACACCCATCACAAATAATTCTGACGATACTGAGTCTGACATAGGGATAACCAAGTCATCTATTTCCTCCAAACCTAAGCCCCTAAGGAAATAAATCACCACTATTCTCATAGAATCTTAAGTGCTATGTCTGAGTCTCTTTTTGACATATTTTTTGAATATAAAAGTGCTAAAGAACTCTGGGATGCTTTGGAAGATGAGTATGGTTGTGATGATGCTGGAATTGAAAGACTCAATTCCTCCACATTTAATAGATATGTCATGGTAGATAATAAATCTATCAATGACCAAATTCATGAATTCCAAGAACACCTTAGGCATATTCAAGCCAAAGGTACATTCTTTTCCACCAAGCATAAAATATGATGCTTGATAGACAAACTCCCTCCTTCTTGGTCTAATATGGCAAAGGATCTCCTCCATCGACAAGAAACTATTACATACCCTCAAGCTCTAAAGAGACTTAGAACAGAAGAAAAGTTTAGGTTAAAGTCCAAAGCTAGGTCTGATTCCAAAGCTAGGTAAACCTTATAGAAAGCCATGGCAAATCCAAGGCTGACCACCATCTCAAACCCAAGAAAAACTCCTTAAAAAAGAAGCAGTGTTTTCATCCAAATAACCAAAATCCTCATTACCAAAATCCTCATCACCAAAACCCTCATCACCAGCAACCTTAAAAACCTAGAAACTTTGATCAGACTCAGGATCAGAGAAGATTTTGTTTTGTGTGTGGTAAAACTAATCATACGGCCATCAACCGCTTCCACAGAAAGAAAGAACCTGTCAAGACCTCCTTCAAAGGAAAAGACAAGCTAGAGGCTAACATGATTCTGAATGGGTCTACTAGCTCCTTCAGGTCTGTAAGCTATCAACCTGTAGTAAATATTTCTTACCATTATGATGATTGGTGGTTAGATTTCGGAACTAATGTTCACATTTTATTTGATCATTCCCATTTTTTAAACTATCAAGAATCATGTGGAGGAGGTGTGACTCTAGAAGATGGCTCAACGGCACAGATCGTAGGAAGAGGAAGAATAGATCTGAAGATGACATCAGGAAAAATTATACCTCTTCATGATGTGCTTCATGTGCAGTCAGTTAGGGGGAACCTAGTTAGTGGATCTCTACTTGTAGCCTCATGATACAAGATTGTGATGGAGGCTAATAAAGTAGGTTTTTTTTTCAAGAATGACTTATTCATAGGAAAAGGATTTGTAAAGGATGTTCTTTTATTTTAAGTACTATGAATAAAATTTTAAATCCTTCTTTTGTTGTTGCAAATGTTGAATCCTCAAATATTTGGCATGGAAGACTAGGTCATGTGAATTTAGGATCTCTTAAAAGGATGTTGAACTTAGACCTTATTTCTAAGACTCCTATTAATGATAAACACAAATATGAGATTTGTGTTCAAGCCAAACACACTAGATTACCTTTCAAATATGTCCAAAGGGATTTCGAACTTTTATAACTTATCCATAGTGATGTTTGCAATTTCAATAGGGTTTTGACTCGAGGCGGTAGGAAATACTTTGTCACATTTATAGATGATCATTCAAAGTATTGTTACACTTACCTTCTTAAAACCAAAGATGAAGTTCTAGACAGATTCAAAGTTTATAAGTCTGAAGCTGAGAACCAGTTAGATAAAAAGATTAAGATTCTTAGATAAGATCGTGGTGGAGAGTATACCTCAAACAAAATAAATAACTTCTATGAAGAACATAGAATAATTCATAAGGTAACTGCTCTTTATTCACCACAGTCCAACGGAGTTGCTGAAAGAAAGAATCACACTCTGTTAGACATGAACAATGCCATGTTTCTCAGTTCAGGTGCCCCTGATAATCTTTGGGGAGAAGCCTTATTGTCAGTCTATTATATCCTTAATAGGATATCCAATAATACTAATGATAAGACACCATATGAGTTATGGAAAGGCCGAACCCCTAGGGTTAATTACCTAAAAGTTTGGGAATGTCTAGCTAAGGTAGGGATTCCTGAACCCAAAAAGAGAAAGATAGGACCTAAGACTGTAGATGCTGTGTTAATAGGATATGCCCTAGATAGTAATGCCAATAGATTTTTTGTAACATTCTGAAGTAAATGAAATATCTAATAACACAATTATAGAAGCTAGAGATGCAGTTTACTTTAAAAATATATTTTCCTTTAAGGATAGAACTTCTCTATCTTCCTCCAACCCTTCTCTTACTCCATCTACTAGTTCTCATGTTCAAATATCAAGTTCTCAATCAGAACAAGATATAGAACCCAGAAGGAGTAAAAAAGAAAGGATTGAAAAGAATTTAGAAGAATGGTTCTTCACATTTTTGATAGAGGGTGATCCCTCGACTTATAAAGAAGCCATATCTTCTCATGATGCCCCTTTCTGGAAAGAAGCTATTAACAATGAGTACAACTCTATTATAGAGAATAATACTTGGTTTTTAGCAGACCTACCTTTAGGTAGTAAACCTATAGGTTGTAAGTGAATCTTTAAAAAGAAATTTAGAGCCGATGGTACTATAGAGAAATACAAGGCTAGATTAGTAGCCAAAGGTTTTACCCAGAAAAAGGGATTAGACTATTTTGATACCTACTCTCTTGTAGCTAGGATCACTTCTATAAAAACCGTTCTAGCACTAGCTTCCATTCATGATATGCTGATCCATCAAATGGATGTAAAGACAGTATTTCTAAATGAAGATTTAGAAGAAGAAATATATATAGAGCAACCTGAAGGTTTCATTTCTAAAGGTCAAGAAAAGAAGGTTTGTAGATTAGTAAAATCTCTTTATGGCCTAAATCAAGCTCCTAATTAATGGCACAAATTTGACAAAGTCATTATAGATTTGGTTTTGTGCCAAATGAATATGACAAATATTTGTATTCTAAAGATACAAATGGAAGTTGTGTCATCTTATGCTTGTATGTTGATGATATCCTTATTCTAGGATCTTCATTGGAATCGATAAATAATACTAAGAATTATTTATCTAACCAATTTGACATAAAAGATTTAGGTGAAGCAAACATGATCCTAGGAATGCAAGTGTCCAAATGCATAGAGGGAGGGCTATACTCTATCCTTAGCACATTTAATTGAGAAAATGCTCAAAAGTTTGAGTATTTTGATAAAAAATCTGCCCTTACTCCTTATGACAGTAATATTGTTCTCAAGAATCTCCTATAGAACAACATAGTTATTCACAGATGATATGGTCTCTTATGTACATAACAAATAGGACCAGACCCGATATTGCATTTGCTATTGGGAGACTAAGTAGATATACCAGTAACCCAAACCAGTCACATTGGACTGCATTGGACAGAATATTTAGATATCTTAAGGGTACTCTAGATTATAAACTTTATTATACTAGACACCCTGATATCATAGAAGGTTACTCATATGCAAATTGGGTAACTAATTCACATGATGTAAAATCTACTAGTGGATATGTTTTTACCCTAGTAGGAGCTGCAATCTCCTGGCGATCATGCAAACAAACTATCATAGCCAGAAGTACAATGGACTCTGAAATGATAGTTTTGGACACTACCTGTACAGAAGCCGAATGGCTTAGAAATCTTATTATGTATATACATGTTTCTGTTCATCATATTCTTACAATTTCTATAAATTCTGATAATAAATCTGTTATAGAACTACTAAAGCATGATTCTGTGAATGCTAAGATGAATAGACACCTGCAGCTGCGCTTCAAGTCAATAAAGAGCCTACTAGGCAAATATGTTGTTCATGACTATATAAAGTCAGAAAAGAACCTTGCAGACCACTTGACGAAGGGTCTGTCTAGGATATTGATCATAGAATCATCGAAGGGGATGGGATTAAACCTATTGTTTAGTCATCAGCAGTGGCAACCCAAACGATTCTGACTGGAGATACCAAGAAGCCGGTTCAATGGATATGAACAAGTTGGATTAGGTGACTATTATGGAACACTGATCCTAAAATTAAATTCTCTTAAAATAAATGCCCAAGAGGCTGTACATGTGTACATGGATATCTCATCCCTTTGGTGACAGTGTTTCAGAGTGATATGGTTAGGTTGAGTTTTTAACTCTTAATAAGTCCAAGCATGATATGCAGGGTTGATTCCTATCACCAACCCTTAAGGACTTACCCATATGAGAGGTCGTGAAGGTCGTGACTATAGGATAGGGCATCCAGACAACTCTCATGAATATGGAAAAGTGCGCATGGTCAACCAAACACGCCACCCGATAGACCCAAGTACCTATAGCGTCCTATGTGTGCTATTGTCTGAATCTAGCTCAAGAAGACTGATTCATGGCGTAGTCCATCAAGCTCTTCTTCAGACAAAGACAATAGTCACTACGTGAGATTCAAGGCTATAGTCCATCTCATTTATGCATAGTATACCACTGTCCAAATTTTTTCTATTCATATCTTTTTTCGAAACTTGGTTTTTTGGGGAGGGGATTATTGAAGCTGCTGCTGCCTTTACTCTAAAAACCAAATCCCTCATTCCTCCTATTTAGTCCCACATCAGCTAGGATGGAGGAGTGCCTTGAGCATATAATGCTTTCCTTCTTGTTGCTTCATTAAAAGTCTTGTGTGGGTGCCCTATGGGCCACACGTGCGTGTCGCCGCCGCCGCCCGGCCCGGCTCGGCTCGGTTCGGTTCGGCGCGCGTAACGGGTGCGGGTACGTGCCCACATCTACGGGCACTAAATGCCGATTCGATTTTCTCTTCGAGTTCAGGCTGAGATCCTAAAAATCTTTTTCCTCCTCTTGATTTTTTCTGACCGTTACAAACATAAATATTCTGAACGTTGGACAGGTTTCATCTTTAAATCCGAACATTACAACACGTTTTATTTGTGTCATAATCCAGAATAAATTGAGTCCTTAATCCAGTTTTCGATTACAGGTTTGAAGCCTATATATTGTGCTCCATTTTCACTCTCAAATGACACAGAACACCAAATCCTTACGAAAACTCTCTAAAATTCTCCTATCTTCCAAATCGTTGTGTTGTTGTTGTTCTTTTTTGCTCTGAACAGAGCTAAGTCGAGGGTCACTCTCTCTACGTTGTATGTAACAAAGAGATTCGGTGGAGCGAGGATTTTACCACTAGGAGCATTCAGACAAAGTCTGCATATAGATCCGGATTAACTCTTAGGGCAGTACTATGTGCGCGACTTTCCCGGAGGCCAATAACTTTTACTTAAAATTTTATTTTCTTGCAGATTTTTAAGGAAGAAAATTAAAGGAAATTCAACTGGTATTACCTAGGATAGATATGTGGTTTTCCTAATTATGGTTAAGGTAATAGGGATACATATCTAAGTAATGTGGTTAGGTAAGGGTTGACACCCATCTAAGTTAGATTTTGGTGTTATCTAGATATATAGGTATATCCTATATGTATATATATATATATATATATATATATATATATATATATATATATATATATATATATATATATATATATATTTATATATATTTATATATATGTATATGTATATGTATAAGGTAATGTTTAGGCTATTGGGTGTATATGGGTAACATAGGAGGTAATGACTTGAAATAGGTCAACCTAACCTAGATTGACTTGGTTTGACTAGGGTTTGACCAAGGTTGACCAGTTGACCCAAAGGTCAATTGTAAGTCAAATTTGACCTAGAATTGACCTAGATTGCATATCACACACTAGAAAACCATGTTTACCACTATTGAACACCAATTAACACATATAAATCTCATATATAGGTCTTGTCACTCCATTTTGAGCCTCGATTCATATTGACTGCTCAGGACCGCAGGAGAGTATATTCTTTGATAGTTTCCATTATTTGATTACCACTATAATTCAAGTATTTAGAAATGTTACTTATGATTCTTGACATGATGGTACACGGATTGGTATTGTCATTGGATCTTCAGTCATGGAATGTTACCTTAATTCATCATAATGGTATCAGATATTGTTCTCGTTGGTATTGGATAACATTGGATAATATTGGATAATACTGGAATACATTGGCTAGTAACGTGTCATGGTTGGATCCATCGTATCAGTCGGGGCAGGGGAAATACTAGTTAGATATGTGATCAAAAACTATCGACAAGTAGTGTAAATCATTGGCTACTAGCTATCATATTCTGCACGTATGGTTGAGCTAGCTTTCCTTAGTGTAAATCATTGAACCTTCCAAGCTGATCACATATCTAATTGGTATTCTAAAGCACATTGTCTATTATAGTTTTATACTCAGTTCACCAGCTACATTGATCTATCCTTGATATGGTAGTTCCTCTTCCATTACTTGCTCACACATATTACATTTTTAGATTATATTGTCTGTCTCTTTCCATTATATTATTGCCTCAGATATGTTTTCCTTATCGTATATAGCATTCTCTTTATCACTGTTTTATAGTTTTTATCAATTAATTGGAACTGCTATTTGGGTTGTACTTTGTTCAAATCTTGACTGGATAATATTTTTCAGAGTATTTAGAGAACTGACGACCATGCCTAGGAAGATTCCTTTGGAGCCGGTGCTCGCTGAGGGTGCACCTTTAGTAGTGTTTTTAGCTAGTAGCTAGGGTTACTAGACCTTGTATCTAGTTTATGAGATTGAGATGTTATATTTATTCAGGACATGTATTATATTGACTTAGACTTTTTGTGTTGTGACTTCTGTTGTTATTCATTATCATCTATCCAAATATCGTGCTTATTCTTTCCTTAGAACTTGTGATTGAAAAATATATTTCATATGTCATACTATTCCTCCGTACGGAGATGACAAGTTTATATTTTATATTGTTAGATGCTAAATAGTATAGACAACCTCTACAGCATTCTACCGCCGACACTATAACGTAGGCTGGACGTGCCCACGTCCGCGTGACCCTAAATAGGGTACGGGTCGTGACAAGGGGTGATCGTTTGTTGTATGTGAATGTTTGCTGGGTATGGATCTAGAATGTGTCAGGAAGATGAAGAAGTTCTCTCGTCCAAGTTCAATATAAAGGACTTGGAAGAAGCTGATGTCATCTTGGGATTAAGATAATCCGGACCGAAGCTGGGTTGATTCTATCGTAAGCTCACTACATAGAAAAGACGCTTACAAGCTACAGATATCAGAATCTTTCAAGGATCGATACCCCTAATAGGTGTGACAAGAAGTTGAAGCCAAATCCACAAAAAAGTGTCAGACAGTTGGAGTACCCGATTATCATCGGAAGTTTGATGTATGCTACGAATGCCACTATGTCTGATATAGCATTTGCAGTAGGCATGCTGAGTCCGTTCATAAGCAGTCCGGGTATTGAATACTAGAAACTTATGAAAAGAGTGATGAGATATCTTATGAGGACTTAGAAGTTTGTACTATACTACAGTTGTTACCCAAGAGTGGTAGAAGGCTTCAGTGATGCCAGTTGGTGCTCATAATAAGAGAGCGAGAGGTCCACAAGAGGATCTGTCTTCTTTATGGGAGGTGTTGCTATATCGTGGAAGTCGAAGAAGCAGACCATGCTCTCTCATTCATCTATGGAGTCTGAGTTCTTTGCATTGTTTGCTGTAGCAGATGAAGTAGAATGTCTTTAGGATCTCATGTTTGATCTTCCAGTGGCTGGTACGTAGATTCCTGCCAAAAAGTATATAGCGATAACCAGACGACTGCAGTGGTAGCATCAAATGATCTATTCAATGGAAAAAAGATGACTTTGTGACTGCATCATAAGACACTGAATGATCGCATCAGAGGAGGTATCATTGCAGTGACTGATGTTTAGAGTCAGAAGAATCTGACAGATCCATTCACAAAGGGCCTTAAGCGTCAGTTGGTCGAAAATACAATAAAGATGGGCTTGAAGGAACTCTGGTATTGTATTTGTACAATCCTACCATAAAGTTTTATGCTATTAGTTCAAAAAAAACTACCAGGCATCTAAATTTTGGTTCAAGGGAGGACTACTAACTGGGACAATACCGGATACGGTAGTTAGTCTTTCGGGATATTTATAGGATATATGCCTCTACTGTAGTCTACTAATAGTTCTTATTATGGAACATGTCCTGTAAGAGGATGACTATCAGCCTTAATGAGTTTTCAGACATTGTGGATGTCCGGCGTGCTTAACAGGAAGCACGGGTAGCCCACCACTATAAATAAGCAAAGTACTCCATGCTACAGTAGGGGTGACACCATCATGAGGTACCTTGACAGAGTAAAGCCTCGGCTTCGGGCCATGTTATAGCGGCATATGTCACGCCCCAGTCCTAAAACTCGCGGGACCAGCACGTGACTCGGCTAGCTAGTACATACTCAAGGGTAAACCCATTCTATGGAGACCCACAAGTAATGCACTTAAGCTGTCTACAAAATCAAATATAACTGTCTAAAAGGTCAAGTCAACTATATCTCAATCCATAAGATAGTAATAACATTAGCGAACCAAGTGCATTAAAGTTGATCAGACCGCAATACACTGATTCTAGAATAGATAAATATATATTAGTGAATTTCCAATAATACATATATCATGAACAAGCTAGAGAAAAGATGAAAGCTTGTAAAATACTAGACTATAATAGCAACATAAATCAATGTAGGACAAAAATATAAATAGGGAAGAATATAATGATAGTATCAACTAAATATACCTAGGTCTACCTAGGTCCTTAGGAGACATATCAAGATACATAATAACATGTCGATTGTAAAATAAATTATTTGCCATCGAAAATGCGACAAGGTTTTGTTAATTAAAACTTTGGTATTTCAATTACAAATAGAACAGTATACAATGTAGGACTTAGACGTAGTCTTAGGAGTACACTTTCGTTATCTGAGAATTGTATCGATGGAGCGAGTGGTAATACGTTGACTCCGTTGACGATCTGACGATGATCTTAAATTCTCTGAAGGTTTATGTTGCTCTGGATGCCGGAGCATTGCGAGGAGAAGCGGATGTTAAGTGTCTCTTTTGGCCTCTGTAGGTGTATATATCCATCCTTGTGTCTTTTGGGTGAAGGAATGATCCTTTTATTTATAGATAGCAGGCTTGATGCTCATGCACGTATATGTCAGATGCACCTGGATGTAGGAACACCACGGGGCTGATGCTGGCGGGGGCGCATGGTTGATGTGCCCTGGATTGAAGCTGAATCTGTTGGACTGCTGTGCTGGGCTGCGATAGAGCTGACACATGACAGTCACAGAGATTTGGTTGTTGTTGAGATCTTGGGTGGTTAGCACCCATTCTTTGAATAGAACTGAGTCAAGGGACGCGTGGAGTATGCATGTGGCTCAAAAATCTCGGTTTTGGAAGAGAGTGATCTGTCGGGGTGCGCCTAGGATTGGGCGCATGGAGGCAACTTAGTTTATGAGTTTTAGGCATCATAGACGAGTCTGGACGCATGACTTTTGAGGTGCATGCAGAGCTTCGCATCATGGTGCGCCAAGAATCAGGCACAGAAAAGACAACTTGGTCTCATGATCTTTAGGAGCAATGAGCAAGTCCATGCGCATGGCTTTTGAGGCGCATACAGAGCTTCGTCTTCTGTTGCTTGAGATCAGAAGTGAACTAAGGGGGCGTATGTCCACTGGAGCGCATGCAGTCTTCTGGGCGCATGGCCACGAGGCACATACGAAGTCTTCTGGGTGCAAAATCACGAAACACATACGAATGATCGGTCGGCCACATGGCTTGTCGCCGATCCAAGGTGTTGACATCAGTGATGCTTTATTTTCTGCACAGCTGATTGGACGGCTCTTGGAATGTGTTGCCGCCTTCGTCATTCAACATTAAATGTTTGATGGAGAGGGTTGCATTGGTTAGTGCCAATCTGGGCGTATGGCTATGGCCCGCTGGGCGCATCTATGGGGGAGTACTTGATATTGACGGTACATCTGCCAATGTGTCGCATCCCCTTTGGCCCGTCTGTTTGGTTCTTCGAGGAGTTCAATGGTTGCCTTGACTTAGCCGAATACGAGGCGACAGATGCATTTGCTATTAATGCAAATTCATTACATAAAATTTAGAATGTTGGCCATTTGGCACTCGGGTGTAGGCTGCCCATGCTTATAAATAGCTGTATGAGGGAAAGCTTTGCTTTCATTCTTTATTTTGATGTAAAGGCGAACTTGGTCGGAGCTCCGCCTTGGCGAACTGCCAAAATCGAGCTCTTTCCGAGGGTGAAGATGCGTTGCTTCAGTCTTTCTGTCGCTCTGAGCTTCTGTGATAGTGTCTGTTGCATCCAAATATCGGGATCGTTGAGTCCCGACACAGGCCGATGGTGCCCGTTGTATCCAAAGATCGAGGCGGCCACGCTCTATCTTTCGTTATGCTGGCAGAGCCACACGCTGTCGAGTATGCCTGTTGCTTTCGAAGATTGGGGCATCGTGTCGCGATCTTTGTCGAGCTAGGAGAGCTCCTCCTCCTGCTACACAAGGACTGATTGGTGCTAATGAGAGGGAGTAATTCATTCTGACTATGCACGGAGATGCGCATACATTAAGATGCTGCAATGATGTGCGTGGACGAGACATTAGAGTAATGTGCCTGACGGATGATGCGCCTGGCATGGGGCGCATGGCAGTTGCTGCGCCTGGCTGTAGCTTTAGGATCTTCTTTTTTTGTAGAAGTTCTCCTTTGTAAAGCCTTTCTTTAGACATGTAATAAACTTTTATATGAAATAAAAGCTTTCTTTTTAATGTCTTAAAACTTGTACTTTCTTTTACCGTGCCATGTATCTGTTAGAGCTTCCTGGCATATTTGAGTTGGTCACATGTTTGGTTTGAGCGCATAGGAATTCTGGCCTATAAATGCGCCTGAAATTCTATGCTTCTACAAGACCCCCTTCAAAGTTTTTATAACTTTCTAGGCAAGTTTTGGAATACTTTGAATAAGAAGCATGGGGATTAACGACTCTGGGCGCATGCCCTTCGCCTAGGCGTATGGTTCTTTTTGGCGTATAGTCGTTCTCCGCGTCACTGTAGGGAACGCTTGTTGCTTAGGCGCATACTGCTAGGGCGCATGCTTCTTCTGAAGAGATAATACCTCGATCTTAGGAAAGATTAATGATGATCTTTTAAAGATACGCCGCCGTCGGTTTTTCGAGACCTGAAGCGACTGATTGCTGATGTCACGCCTCATCAGTTTATGCGTGAGGCCAAGCCTATAAATAGGCGGCTTGTGAGGAGAGAGAGTCTTCTACTTTCTGCAAAAGTTTTCTTCTTCCTCAGAGCTCTTTTCTCCTTTTTTTATTTGTTAGAGAGATGGCTCCCAAGACTCCCCAAGGCGGTGCTGCTAGCCAAGGAAGGGGCCGAGTCAATGAACCCTTGGAGGTCGACGCGGAGGAAGTCCTCGTCGTCATGGCGACCCACACCGACATTCGCTCGTAAGTGCTCGGTGGGTATTCTCTTGCCTTGGTCTTTGTTGCAGTGATGTTGGGGTGACCCAACTGTAGATGAACCACCTCATGTAGATGTGTTTAGGCTGACGCGCATAGACTTTTGTCCTGATGATGTGCCGAAGCCCTTTCACCTGACGCGTATGGACTTAAGTCCTGATGATGCGTCGAAGCTTCACTTGCTGACGCGTATGGACTTAGGTCCTGATGATGTGCCGAAGCTTCACTTGCTGAAACGCATGGACTTAGGTCCTAATGATGTGCCGAAGCTTCACTTGCTGACGCGCATGGACTTAGGTCCTGATGATGCGCCGAAGCTTCACTTGCTGACGCGCATGGACTTAGTTCCTGATGATGCAGGTCCTGATGATGCGCCGAAGCTTCTCTTGCTGACGCACATGGACTTAGGTCCTGATGATGCGCCGAAGCTTCTCTTCAATTGCACCCGAACTTTTGATCATGTGTTTCTTTGTTGGGATTCCCTCTATGCGCATGGGTTTCAGCCCAGTTGATGCGCCAGAGATTTTGATGCGGCTTAGATGCTCATATTGGGCTTCTAAGTCTTTTTGGTCTTTTCTTTTGACTCTGTTGCAGTATCCTTGCCGAAGGCGGAGGCTTTCGTGAAGGAAGAGATACCGCCTCCTCTCGTTAAATAAGAACCGATGACCGTTAAGGAGGAGGCGTCACCAAAGGTCGAGGTCAAGGAAGAACCGATGACCTTCAAGGAAGACATTGCTTCCAAGGTTGAAGTTAAAGAGGAGCCACCATCAGAAAGTAGCAGCATCGGGACTGACCCTACTGTCCCTGCAGAAGACCTCAACCAGATTGAGCCTTTGTATGCAAAGTGGCTGAGAGAGTGGTACATGCCTCAACGCAACTATGATCCCTGGTTGTGAGGATTCATAGTTTGTTTTACAATTGTTGTTTTTGGGAATATGAATAAAGTCAATGTCCCTATTTTGTCTTAGTGTTTCTGATATTTGAAAAAACCTGAAGATGTAGTTTATTTCTTTTCGATATCGATATAATCTTTTGTTTTCTGTTTAGCTGAAGAAAATAAAAAAATATGCTTTGTTCATTTCTTATGATTTTTGTGGACCCATCATCTATTGCACACCTTGGTTTTTGGGTGCAGATAATAAGTTACTCATGGAGAAAACCGACACTTTCACTCAGAGGTAATATGGACGTGGTGAATATGGGATAATTTTTTGTGTAGACTTAACACCCTTGGCGTACCTTGGTGTTAGGTACGGATAATAAGTTGAGAGAGAGGACCGACATATTTACTCAGAGGTAAGGTAGACATGGTAAATATAGGCTAACTGGTGGAGCTTTCCCACTCAGAGGTAATGTGGACATGGTAGGAGTGAACTCTGTGGGTATTTATAGAACAACTCAGAGGTGATATGGACGTGGATGTTCTACGGTGCAACAATAGGGATTATTGTATGGAATGTTACTCAGAGGTGATGTGGACGTGGTAAACATTGCCTTAAGCATGATCTTACATGGTGCAGGATCCTGCTTGATGAGGTGTAGAGAAGCAACTCAGAGGAAATGTGGACATGGTTGTTTTTCTACTGGGGATAGAATGCAACGAAACAGCTGGGTTCCAGAAGCATATGATTTGTCAAAAGAAGGGGTGTGAACTTGGTTTGGTCAAATCCACTAATCCTCTCTCTGGGGAGAGGCAGTACGTTCTCGACGGAGGTCAAGAATAGTACTTTTTCAGGAACTTGTCATTGATGGGCATCATGAATAAGTCCCCATTAGCTTGAGCGAGACGATAAGCACCGTTTGAGTATACCGTCTCTATGATGAAGGGTCCTTCCCATTTGGATTTGAACTTTCCTGGTGTTTTATGAGTCATCACCATCGGTTTCCTGACCGCCAGAACCAGGTGCCCACTTGGAAAGTCCTCTGTCGGACTCTTTTGTTGAAAGTCTGTGATACGCGGGCTTGATAAAGTTCGATGCGTTGTTGAGTCAAGAGGCGTTTTTCGTCCAGCGCTTACAACTCTTGCAGACGGCGACATTGATTGTCCTCTTCCGTCAACTGATTTGTGATTGCCACTTGGAGTGAGGGGATTTGGATCTCCAGTGGTAGCACTACTTCGCTCCCGTAAACCATGGAGAATGGTGTGTTGCCCGTCGGGGTCAGTACCGTTGTACGATAGGCTCAAAGGCATTCATCGAGCTTCTCGTCCCAGTCGTGCTTATTGGATAACACGACCTTTTTGAGTAGCATGATGATGGTCATATTAAAAGCTTTAGCCAATCTGTTTGCTGCCGAATTGTAAGTGGTTGATGCCACGTTCTGAATACGGTTCTTGTCGCAGAATCTACTGAACGCATGGCTGATGAATTATGGGCCATTGTTGTGGATAATCCTTCGAGGTAACCCGAAATAGTAGATGACGTGATGCTTGATGAAGCTGATCACTCTTCAGCTTTTCATCTCTGTAAGAGGTATTGCTTCCGCCCATTTAGAGAAATAGTCGATGATTGCCAGGATAAAACAGTATCCTCTTGACGAAAGGGGAGTGATAGGCCCCTCTATATCTATGCCCCAGGCTTCAAATGGCCAAGAGGCAATCGTCGGATGTAGAGGCTCTGACGATCTGTGGATGAAGTCAGCGTGCAGCTGACAGGCACAACACTTCTTTGCATATTCGACAGCGTCGGCCATCATGGTGAGCCAGTAATAGCCCATACGTCGAAGTCGGTCATGTAGCTTAGGACCTGGTTGATGAGCTTCGCACGTTCCGTCATGAGCTTCTCAAAGAGCTTCGGCGGCTTCTTCGTTAGATAGATATCGGAGGATAAGTCCATCGTAGGAGTACCGGTACAGCATTTTGGAGGTTATATCGTAATGGAAGCGGAGGGAGCGCATTCTGACTGAGATTGCCTTCTTCGGGTCTTTCGTGAGGATTTTGTAGACAGCAAGTTGATGAATGGGAACCTCCAGTCTATGACATTGATGCCAGGGTCCGCGGCCATGGCATGAGTTATCCGTATGCACAGATTATTTCTGGGGCAAGCCAAGTCTCGAACCGTTACCGTAACAAAGTGTTGAGTCCCGACAGGTGCAGCCAATGAGGCTGCAAGGCCGGCCAGAGCATCAGCTTCCAAGTTTTGCAGTTGAGGTACTTGCTCTATGAAGAATTCTGCGAAGGTTGAGATGATGTCCAATGCTGCTTTGTGATAGGGGATGAGGTCTTCATGGCGAACCTCATATTTTCCCCGAATTTGATTGATGATAAGCTTTAAGTCACCGTAAGATTCAAGGTAGTCCACGCCCAGCTGTCTTGCTAACTGAAGCCCCATGATGAGGGCGTTGTACTCTGTAACATTGTTGGAGCATGACTCTAAAAGAGAATAAGTGCGCTGGATGACCAGTTTGTCGGGAGAGATTAAGACCACCCCCACTCTTGCGATAATTTGGCCTTTGGGGCCTGTTCTAGAAGCACCATCGAAGAACATCCGTCAGACTGGGCTTTCTTCGGTAATGTTTGCTTCTTGCACCTCATCGGGGATACCTTCGTAAAGCCTGGATGATTCTGGGATTGGGTGCGTGGCTAGGAAGTCGGCCAACGCCTGGCCCTTGACAGCCTTTTGTGGTATGAATACCATGTTATATGGTGTCAATAATATCGTCCATGTAGCCAACCGAGAGTTTAGCGCTCCTAGTTTTGTCATGAGAATTCTGAGTAGATTGACTCGGGAGATGACATGGATTGTTTGTCCCGAGACATAGTGGCGAGTCTTTTGGATGGCGAACACCAAGGCTAGACACTCTTTTTCTACGGGGTTGTACCGGTGTTCGGCCCCAACTATTATCCTGCTGAGGTAGTAGATGGCCTGCTCGTTGTTCTGGGCCAACAAAGCGCCAAATGAATGGTCCATTGCACGGAAGTAAAGCAAGAATAGTTTGCTTGCGACGGGTGCCACCAGGACTGGGGGACTTATCAGATAAGCTTTGATGTCGTCGAAAGCTTTCTGACATTCTTCCGTCCAAACGTAGGAGACTCCCTTCTTTATGAGCTTGGTGAAGGGTTGGCATTTCTCGAAAAGGTTTGCAATAAACCTTCGGATCTATGCAAGACGTCCTTGTAGGCCTCGAAGTTCTCTAAGATTTTTTGGAGGATCTATGTCAAGGATGGCTTTAGTCTTCTCGAAGTCGACATGAATGCCCTTCGAAGTGATGATGAAGCCCAAGAACTTTCCACTAGAGACCCCAAAGAAGGATTTAGCGGGGTTCATTTTAAGCTGATGCGCCCGCATAAGGTCGAAGACTGTCTTCAGGTCTCGTAGGTAACCGCCCCTAAAACGACTCTTGACGGCAATATCGTCAACATAGCACTCGACAGTCTTACGAAGGTGTTGACAGAAGATGGTGCTCATGGCTCGTTGGTATGTGGCACCAGCATTCTTCAAGCCAAAGGGCATTACTGTGTAGCAGTAAACCCCCTTTGGAGTTCTGAACGACGTGCGTTTCTCGTCGTTTAGGAACATCTTGATCTGATTGTAGCCTGAGTAGCCATCCATAAAGGACATATGCTCTAAGCCACATGTATTGTCGATCATTACATCAGTTTCGGGAGTGGGAACTCATCCTTTGGGCATGCAGAGTTAAGATCACGAAAATCGATGCAGACTCGGATCTTTCCATTCTTCTGGTGACAGGGACGATGTTGGCTACCCAGTCGGGGTGTTGCTCTTCACGAATGAACCCGCTGTCCAAGAGCTTATTGATCTCTTTGTCAATGGCGTCCATGATGTTAGGACGGAAGCACCGTTGTTGCTGCTTAACGGGCTTAGCGTCAGGCAGGATGTTAAGCTTGTGCATTACGACTTGTGGGTCGAGTCCCGGTATGTCTTTGTAGCTCCAGGCGAAGACGTCGATATATTCTTTGACCAGGTGGATCAAGGATTCTCGGTCCTCCCCCACCAAACTCTTGCTGATAAAGATGGGTTTGGATGAAGATCCATCCCCAAGGTCGATCTGCTCGACTTCGCCTTCGCCTTCGGTAGGGGGTTCTTGCAATTCAAAGCGAGACTCCCATTGTGCGCCTAGGCGTTGAGCCCAGAATTCTTCTTCGAAGAACTCTCCTGTTTGATCGTCGTCTTTATCTTCTGAAGGATATACGGATGTCATGTTGGCTGACAGCACCTTCTTGAAGACTGAGCCGATGCTGGTGTCGGAGTCCCAAGTTGCAGTTTTAGATGAGTGAGAATGTATGACATCCTCTGCTTCTGATTCTTCTGGAGTTGTTGAAGGCATGATGTAGCCTACCCCCATCGGGTACGGTGATAGTAGTCTTGCGGCTTCCCTTTTGGCACTGGAAGTCGTAGGGGAAGGCGTCGAGCTTTGCCGTAGTTCAGACCTTGGCCGCTCTTCAAGTTGTAACCCATCTCTTGGATGAGATACTTGGCTCGATCGTTGTACCGGTAGATTTACATTATGTCGGTATCGGGTTCTGGCTTTATCGGTAGGAGGTCTTGGTGTCACGACCCGCACCCAGTGCAAGGGCACGAGAAGTGACGAACGCCCAGCCTACGCTGCAATGTCGACGGTAGAACGCTGTCCTGAGTCACAGTATCTAACACAGTCTAAAATAAACTTCGAATGGAGAGTATAATAATAAGTAACTCAATCACAATACTAAGATGGAATAGAAGAATAAATCTCAAGAGAGTCACAGATAAAAAGTCTAGGTGTAAACCACCAGAATAAATCTCAAGTACAACTCATAAAGTCTCAAATAGAAATACAAATAAAGTACTAAGTCTCAGCTAGACTATAGGCAAGTCCTCAGCAACTGTGGGATCCTCCTGAGGGTCCACGTCGCCAGTGTCATCTAAGCCAATGCCATAATAAGTAGGGCAGTACTCCTCATCAATACATGTAAAATTTTCAACATACCCAGTCAGAACGGAACGAGCACATATCTCTCACAACAGTTCATAGCAGGAATGGACATATAAAGCAAGCTATAGAAAACTATACATGAATCGTTGTAAAAGAAATCAACAAGAGAAGAGACTATAAAATAAAATATAATATGATAATAGAGAAATATAACCTTCTACGTGAATCAGAGCATGAATTGGTTATGTAAACGGTCTGGGTTGCACATGGATACAGCTATGGAGTGCACATGGATACCTATTGGGGATAATAATCACATAACCAACTACACTCTCCCTGCCCCCAATCAATACACAAGGATCAATGTATGTTATGTTATTGCACATGGATAACAACTACTGTATACATGGAGCTCATATGGTCATGAGTGTACATGAATAATATATGAGTGCACATGGATAAATATGAATACATGGAGTACATGATGGCCATGATAAAGTACATGAACATGACATATTCGATGTTGTTGGCCCATTGGTAATATGGTCAACCTGATTTTAATAATTGATCAAACTCTGTCTGGATATACGAAGCTAGTCGGGACATCTCGGATTCTTGGACATGATCAAGATTGGCTATCCACTGAATTCAAGACCGAAGATCTGTTTGCCTACTCGAGTCTGTAAATTCCTTATGCAATGTATTTTTCATTTTATTTGAGTCTAGGAATATGTTGTACACCGAGTCGTACTGGCAAATAGACTATCCCTTAAATGAATTCAAAAATGTTTTTAAAATGACCTCTCAAAAAGGTTTACAAAAAGGTTTTCAAAAAGGTTTTCAAAAATCACCAAAAGCTTTTTCAAAAACCCTGACTTAACCCTGACAGAACTCGGACCGAGTTCGGCCAGAGTTTGGCCAGAGTTCAGTTGGTGGCCGTTGTGATTTTGAATCCTTGGAACTTGGTCCTCCTGCAGTTGTGGATTTGACCGAGATTTGCTCAAAGAATTTTGTCCGAATTCTGCCCGAATTCTGTCAGAAGTCTGTCTTTGGAACTCCTATAAATAGAGAAGGATTTCGATCATTTCAACTCACTCATTCACTTTCAATCTTCTCTCTATCTAAAGCTTTCAGTCTTCCAAAGAGTTTTCTATAGCTTTCAATTTCAGATCCCAAGCCAGTTACAATCCTCTAGTCAATTTGCTAGTGCGGTACAGTCTAGAAGTTTCTGAGAGATTGTAATCAGAAGGCTTGATTGAAGAATACCTCTTCACATTTAAAGTTGGACGAGTTCTTCGTATCAAAGCTCACGTTGTCGAAGTTGCAAGGACTTCGTAAGAAAACTTGTAGTTTTTCTAATAGTAGATTCAACTGGTAGCAAGAGTTCTACCGACTGGATTAGTCCTCAACAGAGGGATACTAGTATACATCGCTGTCTTTGCGTTTGCTCTCTTAACTTTGCCTTTACATTATTTTATTTGTGATTATATTCTGTGATTGTGCTGCTAACATTTTTTAATTAGCATTATTCCGCTGCCAACTCTATTCACCCCCCCTCTAGAGTATTACGCTTTACTATTTCGTTCCTACAATTGGTATCAGAGCGGGTGTTACAGGTAAAGCAAAGGTAACAGTGCAATTATTTATTCATTTTAACTGTTATATAGATCACAGCACAACACATGGCAACTGTGAAATTCACAAGTGAAAGCCAGGCCACAAACAGACCCCCACTGTTTGATGGTACGAATTATACATATTGGAAAACACGGATGAGTTTCTTCTTGAAATCTCTTGACTTTGATTTATGGTCCATTGTTCTTGATGGCTATCAAAAGCCACCTCGTATAAATGTTGATGGAGTTTTAGTTGAAAAACCCCATAGCAGATATACAGAGGAAGAAAAGAAAAGGGCCAGTCTTGACGCACGTGCCATTAATGCTCTTTTTTGTGCTTTAGACAGAACTGAATTTAACAGGGTGTCTATCTGCACAATGGCTAATGAAGTGTGGAAGCTACTTGAAGTCACACATGAAGGCACGACTCAAGTCAAAGAATCTAAAGTCAGCAGACTTACTCAAGAGTACGAGGCGTTCAAGATGAAGCCCAACGAAATAGTTACACAAATGTTCGAGAGGTTCTTGGATATTGTAAATCCTTTGTCCTCCCTAGGCAAAGATTACAGTAACCATGAAAAGATTCGCAAACTCCTGCGAGCTCTCACCAAGAACTGGATTCCAAAGGCTACTGCAATCATTGAAGGGAACGGCCTCACAACTATATCCCTCGAAGTACTTATGGGTAAGCTACTCACTCATGAACTGGAGCTACAAGAGTTTGAAGAGCCTGCACCAAAGGAGAAGATGATCGCCCTCAAGGCTCAGCACAGAAAAGCTGCTGAAGATGGCTCAGACAGCAGTGGATCTGACGCTGAAGATCAAGCACTCCTAGCAAAGAAGTTCAAAAGATTCATGAGACATGAGAAGAGAGTCAAAGAAAACAACAGCAACAACTGGTACCAAGAAGATGCTGTCTGCTATGGTTGCAAGAAGAAGGGACACATGAAGAAGGATTGTCCCACAAACTCATCATCAAACAAGAAGAGCAACAGGTATGAAAAAGGAAACCTGAAGAGATCAACATCACGGAAGTATGCCAACACTAGCATATGGCATGAAAGTGAAGCCAGCGACTCAGAAGACGAACAATCAGAAGACGCTACAAACGTATGCTTTATGGCATCCGATCAGGTACCTACTGAACCTGTAGTTGATACTTATGATGACTTCACCTTTGAGCAATTAGGAGATGCCTTCAGTGACCTGATGACTGATTACAGGAAACTACGTAGTAAGTATCAGACCTCTAAGAAGGTACTCAAAGAGTACAAAGGTGAAATAGGTAGACTTACCGACCTACTAGCTGAGGTTAGAAATAATGTTAGTGAGTCTGGTAAGCTTTCTTCAACAAAGCTCTTATTACATGAGACTACCAAGTCATCTGAAGAGAAAGACAAAATTATTGACCAACTCAAGGAAGAACTTTCTATAGAGAAGAAATGTCTTCGATGTGCACAAATCAGAATAGAATCACTCACTTCTGATTATACTAAGCTGTATGACACTTCCAAAAGATTGGAAATTAGGTTAGGAAAATAGCCTGAACCTGCTGCTTCCTACCCTAACACGTGTCACTTACCGAGAAATCGGAACATTCCCAAACCAAACACTGTCAGACCTAACCCTATCAAACCTTTACACCAAAAGGTTAAGCCCAAACAGGATTATAGGCATGCTTTCTTCTATACTAGAAAACCTAAACCTACCAACCATGCACACCACTCAGCTTTCAACACTCGACATACACAATGTCATTATTGTGGCCTCATTGGTCATATCTCTTCTGCATGTAGAGTCAGAAAGCTTGTTGATTTAAATATTTATGCCTGGATACCAAAAGCTAACAATTCAGGACCCTACAAGAAATGGGTACCAAAAGTTTCATCTGCAAACTGTTTTGTAGGTGGGACACCCTTCACATACTAGAAGCAAATGTATCCTCGACAGCGGTTGTTCACGGCATATGATTGGTGACGCTAAATTATTTGCAACAATGTCGAAAAAAAAGAAGTAAGGCTATGTCTCCTTCGGTAATAACTTGAAAGGGTATATTATTGGTATCGGTGATGTTGGTAAGTCTCCCTATCCTGTAATTAAGGATGTCTGTCTAGTTACCGAGTTGAAACATAACCTACTCAGCATAAGTCATCTAGCTGATCATGGTTATGGCAACAACTTTGGCAAAGACAAATATACTATAGTTGATAGCTCAACTGGTAGTACTATCTTTGAAGGTATCAGGGAAGACAATATATATGTTTTCTATTTGTTAGAAGAAACTAACATTTCAGGTAGATGCTTAATGGCCAAAAGTGATGAGAGTCATCTGTGGCATATGAGACTCGGTCACGCTAATATGGATACAATATCAAGATTATCCACAAAGAAGCTAGTACGCAGTTTTCCGGACATTACATTCAAGAAGGATTCGGTATGCAGCCAATGTGAAAGGAACAAAGCTACCAGATCCACATTCAAGTCAGTAAACGCAGTATGTACTACTAGACCTCTACAATTGCTTCATATGGACTTATTTGGTCCTAGCAGAGTTGCTAGCCTCGGAGGTAAACTTTATGCTTTTGTAATTGTAGATGATTTCTCTAGATACACGTGGGTATACTTCTTGACACGCAAGAATGATGTATTATCCGAATTTGTCGTCTTTTGCAAGAAAGTTCAGAATGAAAAAGGTTACATGATCACTCGTATTAGAAGCGATCATGGTGGCGAATTCGAGAATGCTGATTTTGAGCAATTTTGTGACACACGTTTTTATACATGAGTTCTCCTGCCCTAGGACTCCACAACAAAATGGAGTTGTGGAACGTAAGAACAGAACTCTAACCGAAATGGCCAGAGTGATGTTAAACCAGTTTAGTCTACCCAAATATTTCTGGGCCGAAGCTGTCAATACAGCTTGCTTTGTTCTCAATAGAGTTCTAATTCGACCCAAATCGAAGAAGACTCCATTTGAGTTATGGTTTGATAGAATTCCTTCAGTTTCATACTTTAGAATTTTTGGTTGTAAATGTTTTATTCTTAATACAAAAGACATTTGGGAAAATTTGATGAAAAGGCCGATGAAGATATATTTTTAGGTTATGCGGCCAAGAGCAAAGGATACAGAGTCTTCAAGAAACGTACCATGATCATCGAAGAGTCAATCAATGTCACTTTTGATGAATTGAATCAAATGACTATTGATGACAATGACAAAGATACATCTATACCAAGCTCAACTCCAGCTGATTCTCAACCAAGCTCTGCAGTAGCTGAACCTCCTAGAGAAGATCCAGGAACCAGCTACCTTCAGAATCTACCGAAAAGGTTGAAATTTACAGCTGATCATCCAAAGGATTTGGTAATTGGTGATATTACCAAAGGAGTAAGTACTCGTACATCCTGTAGAGATACTGTTTCTAGTGTTGCATTTATTTCACAGCTAGAACCCAAATCTATTGATGAAGCTTGTAGTGATAGTTTTTGGATAGATGCTATGCAAGAGGAATTAAACCAATTTGAACGGAATCAAGTTTGGGAACTTGTTCCCAGGCCTATTGATCATCCGGTCATTGGCACCCGTTGGGTATTCCAAAATAAACTAAATGAGAATGGTTTAGTGATTCGTAATAAGGCTCGACTCGTAGCTCAAGGATACAATCAAGAAGAAGGTATCGACTACGATGAGACTTATGCCCCAATTACGAGATTAGAATCCATTCGCATGTTATGTGCATTTGCATGTTTTCATGATTTCAAACTTTTTCAAATGGATGTCAAGAGTGCTTTCTTAAATGGCTTTATAAAAAAAGAAGTTTTTGTAGCTCAACCTCCAGGTTTCACGGATTTTAAAAACCCTGATCATGTTTTCAATTTGAAGAAAGCTCTATACGGTTTAAAACAAGCCCCTCGTGCTTGGTATGATCGTCTAAGCTCTTTTCTACTTGACAACGGCTTTTCTAAAGGCAAGGTTGACACTACACTGTTTATTAAGTCTTTTAATGGCAAACTTCTTTTAATTCAAATCTATGTTGATGATATTATATTTGGATCTACTGATTAATCTCTGTGTCAAGAATTTTCTAAGTGTATACAGAATGAGTTTGAGATGAGCACGATGGGAGAGCTGAAATTCTTTCTCGGAATGCAAATCAAACAAACTGATAATGGGACATTCATAAATCAAGCCAAGTACACAAAAGACTTACTAAAGAAGTTCGATCTGGACAATGTCAAACCTATTGGCACTCCAATGGCAACTTCAACAAAGCTTGATTCAGATGAACAAGGCAAGCCAGTCGACACACGTAAGTATCGAGGTATGATTGGTAGTTTACTTTATTTAACTGCTAGTCGTCCAGATATAATATTTAGTGTTTGCCTGTGTGCACGTTTTTAAGCTAACCCAAAGGAATCACATATGTCCGCAGTTAAGCGTATCTTTCGATACCTTAAAGGCACTTCTTCTGTTGGCTTGTGGTATCCCAAAACTAAGTCCTTTGACCTTATTGGTTATTCGGATGCAGATTTTGCTGGATGCAAAGTTGATAGAAAAAGTACAAGTGGCACATGTCATTTCTTAGGCAAAGCTTTAGTCTCTTGGTTTAGTAAAAAGTAAAATTCTGTAGCCCTATCAACAACAGAGGCTGAATACATCGCCGCAGGACGTTGTTGTGCTCAGATTTTGTGGATGAAATAAACCCTAGAAGACTTTGATTTACTTTACTCACATATTCCCATTTTTTGTGATAACACGAGCACGATTAATTTGACTAAGAATCCAGTATGTCACTCTCGTACTAAACATATCGAGATTAGACATCATTTTCTTAGAGATCATCATCAAAATGGAGATATAAACCTTGTGTACATAGACACTGAAAATCAACTAGCTGACATCTTCACTAAACCTCTAGCGGAAGATCGTTTCAATTATTTACGTCGAGAATTAGGAATTTTGGACGTCAATAATATTAATTAATTTTGTTTTATGATTATATATCATTATGCAAAAACTGTGTTAGAGACAAGCCAATAAAGAGTCTGTCTGTCACCACAACTACGGTTGAAGCGAAGCGGTATTTAAGAGTTCCCCGATGAACCTCCGCCAGCTGGGACAGTACTCCTACAGCTAATCTGAAACAGTCGCTGTGTAACGACATTTAATTCATAAAATAATATTAATTATGTTAATTGAAGGCTAAAATAACTAATCTTTGAATTAAATATTTGAAATGAGACAATGAAAAAGAATGGCAAAAATCAACTATAAAGAACCCTAGGCGAATTTGGCCAGAGCTCTGACCGAATTCGGCCCGAGTTCGGTTGAGGGTGTCTGGTTATATATACAAAACCCGAGCAGCCCTTCTTCTTCATTGCTTCCAAATTATTTCAAACAGCAGCAGCAGCCGACCCGAGCACCAAAATCCTAGTTCTTCACCACCCTATTCCATCCAATCCAAGTGGTGAAATCTCTCCAAAATTTGGAATCGTGCGAAGATCGTCGTTCTCTACGACATATCTTGATTTCGTGAGGTATAACTCCATCTCTCTCCACCTTTCAATTAGTGCATTTTTATTCCAATTTGCATATATGGCACCTAAATTCAATCCATCTAAGAGGAAGAAGACGACCCCTAGTGAGGAAGGGTCATCTTCGCATCCACATACGGATTCCCTCTTCTCGCCAGTCCAAACGAGCGACGGTGCGTTCGACAGGTTTTTCTTCCAAATCCTAGACCAAGCACTACTGTGGTATGGAGACTTCTCCATGAGATCCATATGCACAGGCGCTCCAGTCAAATGGACTGTATTTCCTGATCATCGTCATTTGTTTGAGGCATTAGGGTTACATCTTTTTGTTAAAATCTGCTTCCCTATAGCAACTAATGCCATTAGATTATTTTATTGCAATCTCATATTAGACACTTTTGATGTGAGCACTCGTGTTGGAGGTATTGATATCAATTTTGATGATAGCCTCTTAGCGGAGATCCTTGGTATCCCTAACGAAGGTGAACCGCTAGTCGATATCACTGATTTTGATTTTCCCGAAAGCACGACACTCAGAAGTTTCAAAGCGGAACTCTGTGCACCTGATAGAGTACGCTCTGGAAAGTTCAAGGCTAACAACCTGAACTTGTTTAACTGTGAATTATATCGCATCATCTATTCCACTATCCTTCCAAAATCCACTTCCAAGGATGATGTGACATCTCTTGAGCTGTCCGCCATGTACCACATTCTTAAGGGGATTCCATTTTCTGCCCCTAAGACCATGATTCAGATGATGGGTCATTATCGTGTAAGAGATAGAAATCTCACTTACGCGATGATTCTCCCACGCATCTTTTAGCGCTTCGATATCGATCTGTCGACTTGTACTCAGGACTCTGAGCCCAAGTTTCTTCAGTTATCTCGTCGTAGCATAACTGCTACAGCTCCACCTCGTGCTTCTCCCACTGCACCTCCTCCACCACCTCATCAGTATGCCATAATATTTGAGGGCATACATCAGCATTTATCTGCTTTGCATGTCTCGATGAAGGACATGGCTCGCGAGCGTGAGTTTCGCAATGTCACCCGTTATCAGGCGATGGCAAACTCCTTAGCTGATCTTCGTTTCGCCCAGACTGGTCATTCAGCCGGTTCCATCCCTCGAGATCCAGCTTTTTCGGGTTACCGCTGTGAGGATGAGGCTGTCCATGCCTACTTCCAGCCAGGTAACGCCTATGATTGGTATCGTGCACCTCATGATTACGTTGGTGAGTTCTATGCTGGCGCCCCTACTCATCCTTCTGGCGCTGGTACTTCTGGTGCTGGTCCTTCAGGACATGCTGGTCGAGCTGATGTTGATGATGACGAGGATAGTGATGAGGAGATGTGATTTGATTTTTTTAGTGACATTTTATTGTACACTTGGAAATGCTCTGACATTCCAAGTTTTTATCAGTACTATTTGATTTTTAGCAGTACTTTCTAGTTTGCTTCAGTACTATTTTTATTCATGGACATGTTTATGGTGTTTCAGTTATGGCATTTCAGTTTATTTCAGCACTTTGTTTTAATTCTTAGCACTATCTCTTTATACTGCTTCTTCATTACAAACTGCCTATGAAATAGCATGTTTGAGATTTTTTTTATGTTTTTAGAGACAATACATGCCTGTAATAATATTTCTCTAATTTTTATGCCTTATTTCTTTTATATGTTTTCTCACTATTTGTTACTTATGCATTGATTGCGGGGAAGCCTTCTCTTTTGCAATTATTTTGCTAAGTGACAAAGGGGGAGAAAATTAAAGATCTAACATTTCTTTTGAGATAATACAGGATATGAACAATTTTTACTTTTTGATATTAATGTTATATCATTCATAGTTTGTCAATTATCAAAATGGGGAAGATTGTTGGCCCATTGGTCATATGGTCAACCTGATTTTAATAATTGATCAAACTCTGTCTGGATATACGAAGCTAGTCGGGACATCTCGGATTCTTGGACATGATCAAGATTGGCTATCCACTGAATTCAAGACCGAAGATCTGTTTGCCTACTCGAGTCTGTAAATTCCTTATACAATGTATTTTTTATTTTATTTGAGTCTAGGAATATGTTGTACACCGAGTCGTACTGGCAAATAGGCTATCCCTTAAATGAATTCAAAAATGTTTTTAAAATGACCTCTCAAAAAGGTTTACAAAAAGGTTTTCAAAAAGGTTTTCAAAAATCACCAAAAGCTTTTTCAAAAACCCTAACTAAACCCTGACTTAACCCTGACAGAACTCGGACCGAGTTCGGCCAGAGTTCGGCCAGAGTTCGGTTGGTGGCCGTTGTGATTTTGAATCCTTGGAACTTGGTCCTCCTGCAGTTGTGGATTTGACCGAGATTTGCTCAAAGAGTTCTGCCCGAATTCTGTCCGAATTCTGTCAGAAGTCTGTCTTTGGAACTCCTATAAATAGAGAAGGATTTCGATCATTTCAACTCACTCATTCACTTTCAATCTTCTCTCTATCTAAAGCTTTCAGTCTTCCAAAGAGTTTTCTAAAGCTTTCAATTTCAGATCCCAAGCCAGTTACAATCCTCTAGTCAATTTGCCAGTGCGGTACGGTCTAGAAGTTTCTGAGAGATTGTAATCAGAAGGCTTGATTGAAGAATACCTCTTCACATTTGAAGTTGGACGAGTTCTTCGTATCAAAGCTCGCGTTGTAGAAGTTGCAAGGACTTTGTAAGAAAACTTACGGTTTTTCCAATAGTGGATTCAACTGGTAGCAAGAGTTCTACCGATTGGATTAGTCCTCAACAGAGGGATACCAGTGTACATCATTGTCTTTGCGTTTGCTCTCTTAACTTTGCCTTTACATTATTTTATTTGTGATTATATTCTGTGATTGTGCTGCTAATATTTTTTAATTAGCATTATTCCGCTGCCAACTCTATTCACCCCCCCTCTAGAGTATTACGCTTTACTATTTCGTTCCTACATATGTATCCGAGAGGATAACATCGCATGAAAAGATCCAGAGGGTACTAATCCGTGTGAACATCGTGTCAGCATTAAGTATACTAGTCTATAACAAGAGAACATATCCAAAGAAGTATGAAAAGATCAGAGAATGTACTCGCCTGGCAAATCGAACTGCTAATGATGAGGTGTAACTAAACTGGGGCAATGTAAACCTATTTAAAATACACACATGTCACAACCAAGTCTACAATATCAAGAGAAATAGCTACAATGCAAGACTACATGCTTCTAGGTAGGGGTGAGCATTATTAGGTTTCAAACCGAAAACCGAACCGAACCGAACCGAATAAGCAATTCGGTTCGGTTTAAAAAAAATTCGGGTCGGGTTCGGGTCTGGAAACCCGCTTATTCGGTTTTCGGGTTCGGTTTAGGTTTACGGGTTCGGGTTCGGTTTAAAACCGAAAACCGAATAGGATATGTGAAGTTACCTAAATACCCTCAACTCAACCCTAATATATAAACTCTTTTTCTCTGATTTCTCTCTCTCTCTCCGCTCACAATTCGCTGGCTCACCCCTACCTACCTAAACCAGCCGCCACTCTCTCCGCCTAGTTTTCTCTGAGCTCCGCCTCTCTCACCGCCTCTCTGAGCTCTCTCACCGCCTCCTCCCGGCGACCCCCGGCTCCTCCTCTCTCACTCTCTTCTCTGAGTTCTCTCCCCACTAAAACTAAACCCTAAATTCTAGATCTAAACCCTAGAGTCCCGAATCCCGGCTCCGCCTCTCTCACCGCCTCCCCCCGACGCCCCCCGGCTCCGCCTTTCTAACTCTCTCCGTCAGATCTGAAGATCTGAACAATACTTGGTCCTCCAAGTAATTTTGTAAGTATTTTTTAATTTTTTTCTTTTAATTTCTGTTTAATAATTTTCGAAGTTTACATGATGCATATGTTAAATCTTAGTCTTAGATCATAGATCTACATATATATTTTTTTTCTGGAGATCTTAGATCTGGAGAATCTTATATTTAATCTTAGTCTTAGATCTGGAGATCTTTTATTTTCTGGAGATCTTATACTTAATCTTAGTCTTAGATCTGGAGATCTTATATTTTTTGGAGATCTTATACTTAATCTTAGTCTTAGATCTGGAGATCTTAGATTTTTTTTTCTGAACTCTAGATCTTAGATCTTAGATATTTATCTCCATGGGGAAATCGTGTATCAAGTTTTGAATCTCTTTTGATGTCTTGTACAAGCTGTATTTCTTCCTGATACAATGAGGACCTAGTGTGGTCCGAAAATGCCCAGTCAGATGACTAACAGCAGCATAACAACCTATCCGGGTTGGTTAGGAACTGAGTTGTATAGATTATGTTTAAGCCTGCCTCTTTTTATTCTTCCAAGCCTGATGAGGAATGAGGAACTAGTTCAGTTCATATAATTATGGCATACACGGGGAAGGATTTGTATATGTTTGGCCTTGCACGATTGAGATTAAATATTGTATATGTTTGGCCAGCTGTTGGCTCTTACTGTGAGATTTTAGACTGAATAGTGAGTTGGCCAGCTCTTGGCTCTTGCTGGAAATTGGCCAGCTCTTGGCTCTTGCTGGAAATTGGCCAGCTCTTGGGCCTTGGCTCTTGCTGAAAATTGGAGTCAGCTCTGGAAATTGGAGTCAGCTCTTGAAATGGATCATATTGCATAATATATTTGTATTTCTTGATTTTCATTGTTTGTAACATCATATTGATCAGATGTCGTCTTTCTATTTTCATGTATGTGGATTGTGAACATATTTGTTTGGACTGGAGAATATTGCAAATATGCAACTGTATCTGTATGGCTACTTGTTCTTATGGCTACTTGTTCTGTTGTTCATTATGTATATTGTATGCAATATGCATGATATTATTGATATTTTTTAGAGACTTGTTTTGAAATATTGTCTTTCATTTTGCTAGACTGTTATGAGTAATGAGTCTGCTGGATCCCAAATGACATTATTGATATTATTTTTAGAAACTTGTTTTGTAATTATGTATGCAGCCAGCCTACCATTATTGATGCAAAAAAAAAATTGATACAATTTTTTTTTGTAAGCAAGCCCAAATGTGAATTGGCCCATTAGAAAAAGCCCATATATGTAAACCGAATAAACCGAAAAACCGAACCGATTATTTCGGTTCGGTTTTGTTTCAGTTTTTGGTTTAATCGGTTCGGTTTCGGTTTTTACATTTCATACATTCGGTTTAATCGGTTTCAGGTTTTTCGGTTCGGTTTGAACCGATTAAACCGATTGCTCACCCCTACTTCTAGGTCCATTTTGGTCAAAGTCAACCCTCGGTCAACTCTGGTCAAACCTGGTCAACGCTGGTCAAACCTGGTCAAACCTGGGTCAACTAGTCCGTCTACTAATTTCTAGGTCATATACAAAATTCTAGGTCATTTGGAGTTCGTTTGAGTTGAATTGGATCATGTTTGACCCAAAGTTGACTTTTGTCAATTTGGTCAACTTGACGGCCAATTCGACCAAACTAAGCTTGAAATGACAAACCAAATCTGTCCTAGGGCTCCTATAGTTATATACACAACTACAATCTAATCTAAGAGAATTAACAAGCATAAATATATATATACATATAGGTATATACACGCATGTGTATATACAATTCAACCAAACCTTATTTCTTACAAAAGATAATGTGTGTGTGTGTGTGTGTGTGTGTGTACTGGTGCTTACTGAAATAAGGTAAAATCTAAGATTAAAAACAGTAAAACACAACCATGGAATTACTCAAAATAATATACTATTTATATACATATATACATAGTAAGAAACTATATATATTTATATATATATATATTTTATATATATATATATATATATATATATATATATATATATATATATATATATATATATATATATATATATATATATATATATATATTTATATATATATATACACACACAAACGTTTAAATGGAAAGATACGCAATGATGCGAGATAAATAAAGAGTCTAAAATCTCAAAATATATCTCCCTCGACCCATTCGCGACATATATACATTAGGAATGGGTTTCAACGGAATTATATATATATATATATATATATATATATATATATATATATATATATATATATATATATATATATATATATATATATATATATATATGCATAAAGCTATATAGAAACACATATATTCATAAATGATGGAAAAATTATGAAACAAAGCCAAAGGTTGGTTTCCATGAATCTGAAATCTCATATAAGTCCTGTAAACTCAGATTTTAGAAGCTAACAAGTTGAAAATCAAAATATCATATTAATTCAAAAATCGAAAACTAAAGAAAAACAACCCAATTTACACAACGACCCAAAATCCAAAATACACCAAACGAACCCGCGAAATTGGAATACACGTTGGCCTCGACCCACGTGATGCGTTCGTATACTCTTAAGTTCGAAAACGTGTCCGTGTCCTGTCCACAGAACGCTCGGAATTTCTCGATACCGCGTGGTACGCGTGCGTTCTCGCTCGTTTGAGCGTCGCACACGCAACGAAATGCCACGTTCTGGTGAACATAGCTGGGGGTCCTGGGGTAGGTCTAGGACATGATGACATGGCGATACGATGCACCAAAGCGGTGCATGCAGCCCCCGCACCCGTGCGGCCTGCTGCACGTGCGCGTGCGCCAGTGCGCCCTCGTGCGCGTGGTGCCGGCCTCGCTGCTCCCTCGTCGGGCCACGCCGTGACTTGGGGTTCGTCCTACGGGTCGTCTAGGTCTAGGTCAATATGTTTCAGGTCCTGGAACGGGTCTTCGCTGCGTCGTATGCGAGCACGAAGTCCGTCTCCGCGACAAAAACGACAGGCTGAATGCACAGTGGCTGAGCGGTACACGCACGATATCTCCGCGCTCGCTCAACGAACAGTTGTGAAATTTTACGAGCATGAGGGAAGAGGTTGCCCCCACGTGCTCACAAATTTTTACATAAAAATACGCTCTGTGCATTGCGCAATCACACGCGGACAGCAGGGCACGCACGGCCTCGTGCACGGGATCCGTGCACGTGCGTCCGTTGCCCGAAACGCCACTGAAACGATGTCAAACCCAAAACCGTCTTCACAAAAGTTTATCAAAATCATATTATCTAACCATCCATGAAGACAGAAACGAAAAACAACAACTTTCTATCCTAAGCGGTATTTCGTCGAACACGTGCCGTAAGGGACCGACACGGGCTTGATACCTCCATCAAACGGAGTCAAAATCCCACCAAATTTCATGGGAAAGGCTAGGGCACCTATATGGATGCAAAAATGAAGAAAAAAACCAGATTTGCAATGGTAGATTAGGATTTACCTATTGAGTGTCAAAACTCAATGATTGGGGCTCCTCGGTTATCGTGTCGGCCAATTTTCCTCCAGTAAAAACCTCCATCCCCACTCCAGAAATGCTCCAGCAGATCCTCCTCTCCTTGACAAGCGCAATGGAGTTCGTTTGGGAAGAAACGGACTCCGGATGAAGGAAATAGGTGTTTTGGATAGATGGATCTTTTAGGGTTTCTTGGTGGAGGCTCACAATTTTCACAAATAATGAAAAGAGGAGGGGGTGCTACTGTGTTGGGCAGCCAAGGGGTTGTCTAGGGGTTAGGGTTTTACTTGTGCCATCTCTTCTCAATTAGAAATGGGTCCAAGTCAAAAAACTCAAAGGCCTACATGCAAAAAGGCTAAATAAATAAATAAAAGCCTTAAAAATAATTTAATGCACAAAATAAATTCTAAAAATGAAAATAACAATTCTAATGCATGGTTAGGCCCCTATACAAGTCCACTAAGGTTAAACTAGTTGCTAGCACAAACAAGAGTCAACATATTCAGAAAATCACATAAAGCTCAAAATGGCTAAAATGACTGAAATACCCTTCTATGAAAAAGTGGATGCTATACTTGGTGACGCTCGACTTTGCCAAAGATAATGGGCTTCTCATCCTTGTTTCGAGGTGGGACTATGTAACAGACTCCTTGATACAGGACGACTCGATTTATATGACTCACAGTCGTTATTTGTGTTTACAACGACTGTAGAGCATTATTTAGAGTGTACATGGTATTCCAATATGGAAGACTAGAATAATTGAAAGACACTCTATTATTAATAAAATATAGGATCTTGTCCCGAGGGATTACATCATCGAGCGATGGGGCATCGACATTAGCCGATATGTACTCTCTGAGTTCTTCATCAGTGAGAACTGGAGCATCCTTGGGAGGTTCAGGAGAGTTTTTTGAGAGTTTGCCCCATGCTGGATCCTGGGACTGTGCTGAGAAGGATGCCGAGGTCTGCTTTTGAGCCGCACCTTGAGGGGAGCCTCGGTTGGTGTACTAGAAGCTGGAGCCATTTCCTGTAGCTTGGAGGAGCCGCCACTTGAGGGGGCTTGCCTTTGAGGCGTATCTTCAATGGAGCTCCATTGGGTGTAGTGCCCGGAGAAGCTGACGCCTTCCCGCGGAGTTTGACTACCATAGGGGTCGGAGTTTGAGGCGGCCTCCCTTTAAGTCGCACTTTTAAGGGAGCATTGATTATCATATCCGCCTCTGAGTCAGCTTCGACCTTAGCTTATGCCTCGTCGTCAGCGTTATTGGCTTCATCTTCGAGATGAATTGATTTGTACAGATCGACGTCGGTGAAGAAGGCTTCAATCCCTCTGAAGGGATCGACATCAGCAAACTCTGTTCGGATGATGCCGCTAGTGGATACGTATTTCATACATTGATGAAGGGTGGATGGCACCACCATGTATTCATGTATCCATGGCCGTCCCAACAGGATGTTGTAGTTGACGTCTGCATCCACAACATAGCAAGCCACTTCGATCTGGAGATCACCGATATGACACTTCAAGCGGATCTTCCCCAGCGGCTCACTCTTACTGGCATTGAAGCCACTGATAGTAGTGTAAGACGCTGTTAGACGATGCATCGGGATCCCCAATGTCTGAAGTAGAGTTCGGGGGATGATGCTGAGAGAAGACCCAGGGTCGATCTGCATTCGATCCACCTTGATGGCACCGACATACCCCGTGTAATACAGGGGTCTGTTGTGCCTATTATTCTTGAACAGCATATCCTGTTGAGTGAAAGTGATGTTGGAGATGATCTCTCCCACACTATGGCAGTATGGACATACTGTAGGATCATCGTCAGGCTGCTTGACCTGACTGATGAAAGACTTGGCGTCCTTCAGGGCTTCGCAGAGAGCCTTCCGAGTATCTATGGATAGGCGGAGGAGCTCAAATAGGGAGAGTCGTACTGAAGTACTGGCCAGTTGTGCCAGTATATCAAAGTTGTGGGGCTTGGCTAACCCCGGAGTGTTATCCTTTCGAAGAGGCCTGTCGAAGCGGGCCTCCTTCTACTTTCTTTATTAGCTGCAGGAGGTTGGGATAAACCTTCTCCTTAGACAGCTGTGGTAATGATAGGAGGCGTTACTTCGACCAGAGCCTCCTCTAGCTGGATGTTTTGCTGTGAACGTATTTGTACGGGCAGTGCTTCCTCAAGAGAGGAAGTCACCATTCGGCAAGACTTGGTCTTCTTGCCTTTGTTTTTGGAGGTAGACGGTACCCCCGGTTGAGTCAGCTCTGGAACGAGATCCGGGTGAACCCACATGATCTCTCCCTTGGATGTTGTGAGTGGTGTGAGCCCACCCACGTTGTCATGGGTTGGTGGAAGGTTGACTACTTCCATTGCCGCCTTTGGGATGGGGACGACGCCATCTTGAGCTATGGTAGGCGGTAAGGTGCCGAACTAGAGTGACACCATGTTGGCCGAGACTGTCTTCTTCATGTAATCGACTGAAATGACGTTCGTATTGATCATGTGTCGTATGTAGTCTTTGAGGATGTAGCAGTCTTTAGTTGGATGTCCAACAAACCGATAGTAGTGACAATACCTCGGGTCGTCGACTCTACCTACTTCGTCAGGACGCTTGGGATCAGACAACTTGATTTTGTCGCCCTACTTCAATATCTCAAAGAGTTGTAAGGTATCCTCATCGTGGAAGGAGTAGACCATCTTCGATCGTGGTACGGTTGGAGGCCTCTAGGCAGGACCTTGCGTGCTGTTAGACGCATTGGCAGTCAACGCCTGCTTTCCTTTTACTTTACGGCTGCTACTGCTGGTCGCAGGCCGTTTCCCTTTGTCGTCAAAGGTGGGGAAGTTTACCCCAAAAGGAGAGCGTTACGCGCCTTCTTCTCAGCAGCTTCGGCTTCAATGATCAACGAACTCCAATCGGGCGAGGGAGTGGAGTTGAGCCAGAGCTTGATCGCGGGGATCATGTTCATACTGCAGGAGTCGATGAGTGCATGTTCCGGTATGCCTGGAGGCAACCTTAGGCACGCTTGTCTGAAATGTTCGATGAATTCTCGAACAGTCTCCTTCTCAGTCTGCCGTACTTCTATTGGAGACGACATGGTCATATCTCTCCCTCCGTCGTAGAACTGATCGAGGAAGAGGCGTGTCAAATCATCGAAGGATGATATGGAGTTATCAGGGAGACTGCAGTACCAGTCGTAGGCAACTCCCTTCAGAGCTCCGACAAACAGGCTCGTGAGCAAGGCGTCTTCTTTCGGGAGATGTCCCGTCTGAGACTGGAAGTAGGTCAAGTACCGATGAGGAGAGTCCTTCATGTCGTATGGCGTCAGTGTATGCAATTTATACTTGGAAGGATAAACCACCTTGTTCCACTCAAGAGGGTAGGGTTGAGGAAGCCCTAACTTCTGGCATTCTTCTTGCCTGTTTCGGGCATCGAAGCATTCACACAGGTCTCTGATCATCTCGACCAAGTCTTCTGTCGAGCTGGTAGCAGGTGAAGGCGGTACAGCCTGAAGTTGGATATTGGAGGGAGCTGACGCACGCGATGTAATATGGTGCTCCACTCCTGAAGATACCTGTTGAGGGGGTATAGTTGAATCTCCGTTGGCCTCTGGATCGGGGCTGGTGGAGACAGGTGCCTTTGCCAGAGTGGTTCGAATGTCGAACACCGCCTGGGTCAGGATCTGCATGGAGGTAGAAAGAGTTTTGAGACTCCCCTCAAAGGTGTATATGCGCTACACGATGTCCAGCGCTGGAGAATCTGATTCTCCTTCATCACTACCCCCTGCCATGTAAGCTGTCATGACATGGGTGGAAATAGATGGATCGATCGAAGCTTCGCTTTCGACCTCGCTTTCCTGTGGAGGGACTTCTTCTTCTGAGGCCTCGTGTTGGCCACCCCCAGCTACGTCAGGGTCAGTTTGTCGAAGCGTTTGTTCGTCTTCAAGGAGAGGGTTGTCAGAGGTTTGACTACCCCCGGCTGTGGCTTCTGCCAGGGCCTTGATCCTTGCTCGGGTGCGTTCGTACACCCCTGGGGGCGGGACCACTGTTTTTCTCTTCCTCAGCTGAGTCTTGGAAGAGGCAGAGGAGTTGGTGTTTGTCTTTCTCACGGATGAGTGGGAATTAGAGATAATATGACAAGAAGCGATCTTGGGCACTGTTTCGTCTTCAATTGGCAATTTTTTCTGAGGCGACATCGGATAGGTGTCGTAGATTGTAGGCGTTGAAACACAGACTGCCTTTGTTGTGGAGCCGCTGTTTTACAACAACAGCAATTGATGGTGACCATAGCACAAGTGTGCCCTACGAGGGACACATTGTGCTCATTGGTCAACTCTCCTGATATGTGTTTGTGACTGATCACATTGCGCAAATCATGTTGGGAGAGTTTTGCTTTAACACCCCCATCAGGCGCATGGCAAGGCCAAGAACCGGGGTGGTCATGTGAATATTGTACCCCCTGATCTGGTTCACGCGCATAAGATATGCCCAGATCATTGGTAGAGGCACATCATTTATGGCAACTTGAGTCCACTTCATGCGCGTCACCCAGGTGGGCGCATGGACTCAACGTCGCAGTTGCCCAGCCAGACTTGGTTCGAAATGCAGTAGATGCACCCAAGTGGGACAGGGACTTTAAGAGTCGACCTATTTCTGGCATAGATGCGCTCGAGTCAACTCTGTATAGCTTACCATCATCAGCGCGCATGATTTTGAGCGCATGCTTCTGGTTTACTGTTGGCGTAGCACGTTCGTGGCGCATGGCCTGTGCTACTTTAGATTTTTTTTGTACTAGCCTGCAAAGGCGCATAGTACTCATAATCAAATTGTGTCTCGCCATGACAGCGATTGAGTTTGTTGAAGACAGACGTTCTCTCCTGTGCACCAGAGCTCATACGCTGGAGATTGGTTGTAGCTCTGCTCCGTTGGCACATCTTTTTCGGCTGGAAAGAAGACGGTTGGGGAATGCAGTCGACACTGTGCTTTCCAGACAGATGCGTGGCACCAGTGGGCACATCCTTGTTACTGAGTGCGTCAGCAGAAAGGGTCAGCTGCGGTGGCGCATCCCCTTTAGTGATGGTGCCAGGCGCATCGTCCTTGCGCACCCAGACTTGGCGAGTCTTCTTCGACTTTGGCAACCGCTTCGGAGGACTCATGCTGCCTTTAGAGATGAACTCCTCATACGCCTGTTAATTGAGATGCACCACAAGTATTTTGTAGGAGGAGCAGAGTTTGATATCGTCAGATTGCGACACAACTTTCTCGTTGGAGGAGAAAGAGGTCCCAGTAGAGTCGCCATCTTATTTGCCATCAACAATGCGATAAAGTTTTGTTGATTAAAACTTTGGTATTTCAATTACAAATAGAACAGTATACAATGTAGGACTTAGACGTAGTCCTAGGAGTACACTTTTGTTTTTATCTGTGAACTGTATCGGTTGAGCGAGTGGTAATGTGTTGACTCCGTTAACGATCTGACGACGATCTTGAACTCTCTGAAAGGTCTGGATTGCTCTGGATGTTGGAGCGTTGCGAGGAGAAGCAGACGTTGTGTCTCTTATAGCCTCTATATGTGTATATATCCGTCCTTGTATCTTTTGGGTGAAGGAATGATCCTTCTATTTATATATAGCAGGTTGGCTGCTCATGCGCGTATATGTCGAATGCGCCTGGACGTGGGAACACCACGTGGCTGATGCTGGAAGGGGCGCATGGTTGATGCGTCCTGGATTGAAGCTGAATCTGCTAGACGGCTGTGCTGGGCTGCGATGGAGCTGACATGTGGCAGTCGCAGAGATTTGGTTGTTGCTGAGATCTTGGGTGGTTAGCACCCATTTTTTGAATAGAACTGAGTCAAGAGACGTCTGGTGTATGCATGTGGCTCAAAGATCTCGGTTTTGGAGGAGAGTGATCTGTCAGGGTGCGCCTAGGATCGGGCGCATGGAGGCGACTTAGTCTATGAGTTTTAGGCATCATAGATGAGCCTGGGGGCATGGCTTTTGAGGTGCATGCAGAGCTTCATCTTTTGTTGCTTTAGATCAGAAGTGAGCTGAGGGGGCGTATGTCCACTGGAGAGCTTGCAGTCTTCTGGGCGTATGGTGTCACTCCCGTTTCCCGTTATACGTATTTAGGTATACGGATTTCTGACAATTGTCAGGTGGCCGTATTTTGACTTATCTTGCTTAGCTTAGCCTTGGTTTAAATCTTGACTTGATTGGTTCAACTTGGTTCAACATGACTTGGCTTGGTTTGGCTTGGCTTGGCTTGGTTTGGTTTATATTGGGTTGAGATGAGAGGGGTTGCTATATAAGTCAACTTCTTCTCTCTCCTCCATTATTTGCATTTACTTCATCATCTTCTTCATTTACTCCTCCCACCTACCAAGCCTAGGCAAGTGCAACTTGCTTCATGATGGATCTCAAGTTTTATTGTTCCATTCTCTTCCTTACTTGATTCTAAGCCTCTTTAGAACTTGACATTTTTAGAGTTGATGGATGGATTCTTGTAGATCTAAGTTTGTAATTTTTGGTTTTTCTTCGTTTTGATCTCTAAAACTTGGTTATTTTCGAAATCTAATGGTTCCATGTTGTTAAAATTCAATTCTACCCAATTTCGGCTTTTGAACCGCTTGATTTCGACTTCTTATGAGAAAGTTATGCCATTTTTGAGTTCATGGGTTCCCCACACCTTTTGGTGCTGTCGGGACGGTGAACAGTGCAGCGCGCAGTGTCTTCGCTGCCGCGTGCCCGTGCGCCGTGGGTGATTTTGCCCGCGCACTTCTCTGCCGTGCGCCCGCGCGCCGCGCTTGCGCGCAACATGCGCCGTGGGCGATTTTGCCCGCACGCAATGCACAACTTGCACGCCCGCACGTCCGCGCACTTCTTTGTCGTGCGCCCGCGTGCCCGTGCGCTCGCGTGCCCGCTCGCCCGGGCGCCCGTGTGCCGCGCTTGTACGAAACGTGCGCCGTGGGCGATTTTGCCCACGCGCAATGCGCAACTTGTACGGCCGCACGACTGCGCGATTTTCTGCCACGCAATGTGCGCCGTGCTTGCGCGCAACGTGCGCCGTAGGCAATTGTGCCCGCGCGCCATGCGTAACTTGCGCGATCGTGCGACCGCACTGTTTTCTGCCGCGCAATTTGCGTCGTGCTTGCGTGCAACGTGCGCCGTAGGCGATTTTGCCCGCGCAACTTGCGCGCAAGTCACTCCAAATGACTGTTTTTGTCCGTTTGGGCTATTTTGTAGCTAAAATCTTAAAAAATTCAAAACATGAAAGTTGTAGATCTTTTCCTTGGCTTCCGCAATATGTTATTAGTCATTTTATGCAAGTTTCTCTCAATCATGATAATGTAAGGATAAAACACGATAGTGTCCTATTAAGGCGCACACTTAACAAGTAACATGATAATTCTTGATAGTGACCCATCGTGGTGCACTCTTGACAAGTAACTTGACATAATAATTCTTGATGATGGTCCATTGTGACGCACTCTTGACTTGATAAAGTAACCTAACATGATAATCTCGATATGCCTTGCTAAGTAAATCTTGTCTTGACACCGTGGGTGTTTGTGCTTGTATAAGCTACATGTCTCGTCTTACATCATGTCTAGGATATGAATTCCTGATATCTACAGTCAGGGATTCATACTGAATTTGACTAGGATAATGACTAGAGTGATCAAATAGTTCATGAAGAGATTTTCCAACTACAGACGGTCCCATTATCTGGGCACTTTTAATTGGACTTGTTGCCGGCCGTCGAGTAGGGCATATTTCCAGCACATTGTCATGTGTTGCACCTCTAAGTCACCTAATCCAACTCTCTCAAATTGTGACCGGATAACCTGGATTAAGACTGCAGGGCTTGTGGCTGTTGGAATATCTCGATGCATCTTGCTAGTAACTAGGCTTGTGATAACCCTAGTTAGTTAAAGTATCAAGCCGTACTCATTGTTTGGCCGTGAATGATGAATGGAGTCCAGTCTAGTCTTATCTAAGCAATGCCAGTCTATGATTACTTCAGTACTTTACTGTTTATGTTTACTCTTGTCGATAATTGGTCGGAGATTAAGCTATGTTCAGGTGAAGGGTTACAACTCCGGTCCTTATTTGGTTTACGTGTTGTAACTTGGCTACTAAAACAGTCCCTTAGTTGTCTTATCGTTTATCACCTTGTTTTCTTTAACTCATATCTTTTGTTATCTTTTATGTATCATATGCTAATATGCTGGTTTTAGTTCTTAAGTGAAGCCTCCCTTGTGGCACTTGCTCTTTCTGGGGTCTGACCCAGCTGGTTTTGTATGGCCAAATTTCGGAGTAGCTTCCGAGGATCTTCCTGTCTTCCAGCCAGATGGTGACCACTAGGTGCAACCCTGGCAACGAGTGTGTTCTTATTTTGCTCTCCCACTTCCTTGTAAAAATATTCTTTTGAGGCGTTTAGCCGTCGAACAAGTGTTAGCTCGTTTGCAACTTTATTTACTGTCTGCCTACGAGCTGTAACATGATTGACAAATCCTAGGGTTGATCATGTATGACTGAAACTCTTGCTAGTCTTCACGTTTTGTATGACTAGCTTCATGATCATCTGAATATGTAATGTTTGGAACGCCTTACTTTGTATGTATGATGATCTAACATCTTGTAATATTTACTTACTTGTTTGAGATTGAGACACTAGGCTTGTTCATGATCATAAGGGACTGATGGCTTGTAGTAAACCATCATGCATCTAGACAGCCGTGATCGTATTGCGAGGTGGGATTCACTTCAATGTACGTAGCTGGCTGTGTCTGTCCCTTGCTCTCAGTATTCTGGTTCTGGGGCGTGACGCGGTTTAAGTGGTGGCCCATGCAGGTCTTATAAATCAAGATGTGCGAGGGTTTCACTGAATATATGTCTCAATCGGCACTCGCCCCTTATCTCTACTCGTGTCTTCTAATCTTTCCAAAATCTTGACCTGATCACATGTTCATATCTTCGATCAATCATGGTCCTTCATTATTGTTTCTCATGTCATTTCTTCAACGACATTGTTCCTGGTCCTACTGTTCAGCAAGACGGAGCACCTCCAGTGGACCAACAACAACCTGGAGACCAAGCCCAGCACTCTGGAGTGGCCTTCCGAGTCATGCATTCCGGGGATCTAGAGCCCCCAGTTCAACCCGTCCAGCCTGCAGAGCCTGATAATGGAACCCTGGTGGGTCTCATCAGGGAATTGCTTGCATCTCAAGATCGTCGGGGCGATGCCCTGCACCAGACAGTACAAGATGCCATAGGCAGAGTTGGTTACTAAGGGAACAACGCGGCCAACAGCTTCAAGCGTCTGAACCCTCCCTTCTTTTACGGTACTGAAGATGCTATCGCTGCTGATGCATGGCTTCAGGACACAGAGGTTATCCTGGAAGCAACTAGGATTCCTGAGAATAAGAAGGTGGCCGTTGTGCGCCTGCAGTTGTTAGACTTAGCCCGCAGCTGGTGGGCGATGCTAGCAGTTGGATTACCGATGCCTGTTTCATGGGCAGTGTTCAGCAACAAGTTCCAGACCAAGTATTCGATGCAGTAGCTCGGTATGATCTGCAGACGAGATTCACTAATCTCAAGCAGATAGACAGGACGGTCGATGGATATGCGGTCGAGTTTTCTAGACTCAGTCGGTTTGCTCCTACCTTGGTGGCAACCGAATTGGATCGAGCCCAACGATTCCAGCAGGGGCTCCACCTAGAGATTATCATATCGGTGGAACAGTTTGAGCACCAGACGTTTGATGTCGTCCTACGAGCAGCGAAGAGGCATGAGTATACTTCGCAGAGGATTGTAGATAGAAGCGGAGGATGGAAGAGGTCTCATGGGCAGATGTCCCAGTCTTCAGCACCCGCCCCGGCAACTAGGGCTTTGACTATTGGAGCTCCTAGGAGGGCGACCACAGTTTTGTCGGTTCAACACTCGACGTCGACGTATCCTCAGCAACAGAAGCAGAAGCAGTCTTCCACCATGGGTTGCACTCATTGTGGGAAGCCAGGGCATGTAGTATCAGAGTGTCGTAGAGCACAGGGATTGTGCTTGGCTTGCGGGGCACCGGATCACAAGATAGGGTCCTGTCCGAATAGAGCCAGTTCATCGTCGTTAAACCTAACCAGTCCATCGGTTAGAGGTCCAGCACTAGTGCAACAGCAGTACTAGTCTCCGAGGCCATTGCCATCTCAGGCTCAGCAGTATGCCCAGGTTCAGATTCAGAACTGGCAGAGAGGTCACCAGCAGAGGGAACCAGCACCAAGAGGACAAGGTCAGGCTATGGCTCTGACCGTAGCAGAAGAGTTAGCTTCAGGTGAGGTGGTGGCAGGTACCATTCTCGTCAACTCTTTTCCAACATTAGTATTATTTGATTCGGGTGTATCGCATTCATTTATGTCTGCACGATTCGCAACACGGGTAGGATTGGAGCCCGAGTCATTATCAGTAAGGCTCAATATACTTACTGGTAGTGGTCTTGTAAGGGTAGATAGAGTCTATTCCTCGTGTCCAGTCGTAGTTAGCGGTAGAGAGTTTTCCGCTAGATTGATAGAATTTCCGATGGACGACTATGATGTGGTCCTAGGAATGGATTGGTTGAAGGAGCAATACACAAGAATAGACTGTCATATTGGCAGGATTATTTTTGGTATTCCCGATGAGGCAGAGTTTTTATTTTCCAGAGGCGAAGTAGAACCTTCTCCACCAGTATTGCGGATGGCAGTAGCAGAAGCAGTTCAATTTCCCAGAGTAGTAGAAGAGTTTCTTGATGTATTTTCCGAAGAGCTTCCAGGTATGCCACTGGAGAGAGAGATAGAGTTCACTATCGACTTGGTTCTAGGGATGGCACCAGTGTCAGAGAGAGCCTACAGGATGGCACCTTCAGAATTAGAGATCTTGTATAAGATGATTGAAGAACTCAGAACCAAGAAATTCATTCGTGCTAGTGGATCGCCTTGGGGAGCTCTGATGCTTCTTGTGAAAAAGAAGAATGGTACGTCAAGATTATGTGTTGATTATCGTACCTTGAACTCTGTAACAATTAAGAACAGATATCCTTTACTAAGGATAGATGATTTATTTGATCAGCTCAGTGGAGCAGTAGTATTCTCAAAGATTGACTTGCAGTCAGGGTACCATCAGATCAGAGTCAGAGAGCAAGATATCCCGAAGACAGCATTCAGATCTAGATATGGGCATTGGGAGTTCCTTGTTATGCCATTTGGAGCGACCAATACGCCAGCCATATTCATGGACCTCATGAATCGTATCTTCATGCCCTATTTGTATCAATTTCTGATAGTGTTCATAGACGACATCTTAGTCTATAGCAAGAACGAGGTAGAGCATGAGCAGCATCTTCGTGTAGTTCTTCAGATTTTTAGGGAGCACCAGTTGTACGTGAAGTTCAGTAAGTGTGAATTTTGGCTTGATCACATTTCGTACTTAGGTCATATCATCACCAGAGGTGGAGTAGAAGTTGACCCCTAGAAGATAGTGGCTATAGAGACATGGCCAGTACCTAGCACCATCGCAGAAGTTCGAAGTTTCCTGGGATTGGTCGACTATTACCGGCAATTTATGTCAGACTTTGCTCGGATTTCAGCCCCATTAACGCAGTTGACCCGCAAGGAAGTGCAATTTGCTCGGACAGCAGAGTGTCAGAGTTTCTTCGAGAAGTTGAAGCGAAGATTGATGACGACTCCTATTCTCATGCTTCCAGATGGTACTGGAGGATTTTTAGTTTATTGTGATGCTTTCGACAGAGGATTGGGATGCGTCTTGATGCAGCATGGTAAGGTAGTAGCTTATGCGTCACGTCAGCTTCGTAATCATGAGAGGAATTACCCAACCCATGACTTGGAATTAACAGCGGTGGTTTTCGCACTCAAGTTATGGAGGCATTATTTGTATGGAGATCGGGTGGAGATTTTCACCGACCACAAGTCTTAAGTATGTGTTTACCCAAAAGGATCTCAATATACGTCAGAGAAGATGGCTAGAGTTACTGGTGGATTATGACATCAACCTGCAGTATCATCCTGGGAAGGCCAATGTAGTTGTAGACGCGTTGAGCAGAAGAGCAGGAGCTTATTTTCTAACAGCACAGCTAGAGTTATTAGCAGATCTTCAGAAGATGGGAATAGAAGTAGTTCTTCCTACTAATGTGGCATTGATAGCCAGCATGCAAGTTCAGTCCAGCATAGTTTAGAGGATCAAGATAGTGCAATCAACAGATTCTAAGCTTTAGCGGCTTAGAGCAGAGTGTGAAGCAGGACGAAGACCAGAGTTATGCATTCACGAAGATGGTACACTCCGACATAGAAGGCATCTTTGTGTACCTAGTGGTGATATCAGGCAGGGGATCATGGCAGAGGCTTACAATTCTCAGTATTCAATTCATCCCGGCTGTACGAAGATGTACCGAGACATCCGTCAGCATTTCTGGTGGAATGGCATGAAGAGGGAGATAGCCCAATTTGTCTCTCGTTGTTTAGTTTGCCAACAAGTTAAAGCTGAACATCAGAGGCCAGCTGGACTTCTTCAACCTTTATCGATCCCAGAATGGAAATGGGAGAACATTACCATGGATTTTGTAACTGGTTTACCTAAATCTCCAACTGGAAGAGATGCTATCTGAGTTATCGTTGATCGTCTCACGAAGGTAGCTTATTTTCTCCCTTTCAGGGGTCAGTCGACGTATCAGCTAGCAGAGATTACCTCAGGCAGATAGTCAGGTTGTATGGAGTACCAGTCAGTATTGTATCCGACAGAGATTCAAGATTCATATCACACTTTTGGCGGAGTCTTCAAGAGAGCTTGGGGACTCGACTCAAGTTCAGTTCAGCTTATCATCCACAGAAAGATGGTCAGTCAGAGCGCACGATCCAGACTCTTGAAGATATGTTGCGGTCATGTACACTCGACTTCGGTGGTTCGTAGGAAGATCACCTGTATCTCATAGATTTCTCCTATAACGACAGTTTTCAGGCCAGTATCCAGATGGCACCCTTTAAAGCATTGTATGGCAGGAAGTACAGTTTACCTTTAGCTTAGGATGATGTCGACGAGAGGCAGATGCTTGGTCCAGAGATGATTACACAGACAATTAAGGTGGTCAGACAATTCAGAGATCATCTTCGAGTTTCACAAGATCGTCAGCGCCATTGGGCCGATTCTCATCGGCGCCCTCTTGAGTTTTCTATCGGCGACCATATATTCCTTTGGATCTCTCCTACCCGTGGCGTCATTCGATTCGACGTACAAGGAAAGCTTAGTCCTAGGTATATAGGGCTGTTTGACATTTTCGAACGAGTAGGTGATGTGTCCTATCGTCTCGCTCTTCCGTCGTCGTTACGTGAGGTACATGACATTTTCCATGTATCTCAATTATGACGGTATATCCCGGATCCGAGCCATATCCTTGATCATTCAGAATTGGTTGTTGGTACCAACCTTTCGTATGAGGAAAGGCCCGTATCCATATTGGACCGAAGAGAGAAGGTACTCAAGAATAAGACTATTAGTTTAGTCCGTGTTGCTTGGGGCCATCACTCTTTAGGTGAGTCAATGTGGGAACGTGATGATGATATCCGATCGTAATATCCACACATGTTTGACTCATAAGATATAATGTCTTCCTTATGCCTTATGCTTTTACTTCCTTGCTTGCATGAATGATTGCTTGGTTGACTGCTAGTCGTAGATTGCCAGTATTAGTGTAGCTCGTCCCGGCACCTCTAGCCTCTTGATTAAATTTCGAGGATGGAATTCTTTTAAGGTGGGTAGAGTTGTCACTTCCGTTTTTCGTTATACGTATTTTCTAGGATACGTATACGGATTTCTAAAAATTGTCAGGTGGCCCGTATTTTGACTTATCTTGCTTAGCTTAGCCTTGGTTTAAATCTTGACTTGATTGGTTCAACTTGGTTTAACTTGGTTCAACATGACTTGACTTGGCTTAGCTTGGTTTGGTTTGGTTTATATTTGGTTGAGATGAGAGGGGTTGCTATATAAGTCAACTTCTTCTATCTCCTCCATTATTTGCATTTACTTCTTCATCTTCTTCATTTACTCCTCCCACCTACCAAGCCTAGGCAAGTGCAACTTGCTTCATGATGGATCTCAAGTTTTATTGTTCCATTCTCTTCCTTACTTGATTCTAAGCCTCTTTAGAACTTGACATTTTTGGAGTTGATGGATGGATTCTTGTAGATCTAAGTTTGTAATTTTTGGTTTTTCTTAGTTTTGATCTCTAAAACTTGGTTATTTTCGAAATCTAATAGTTCCATGTTGTAGAAAATTCAATTCTACCCAATTATGGCTTTTAAACCGCTTGATTTCGACTTCGTATGAGAAAGTTATGCCATTTTTGAGTTTATGGGTTCTCCCACACCTTTTGGTGCTGTCGGGACGATGAACAGTGCTGCGCGCAGTGTCTTCACTGCCGCGTGCCTGCAAGTTGCACTTGTGCGGAACGTGTGTCATGGGCGATTTTGCCCGCACGCAATGCGCAACTTGCGCGGCCCCGTGCCCGCGCACTTCTCTGTCGCGCGTCGCGCTTGGGCGCAACGTGCGCCGTGGGCGATTTTGCCCGCATGCAATGCACAACTTGCACGGCCGCGCGGCCGTGCACTTCTCTGCCATGCGCCGCGCTTGTGCGCAACGTGCGCCGTAGGCAATTTTGCCCGCACGCAATGCGCAACATGCGCGGCCGCACGCCCGCGCTGTTTTCTGCCGCACAATGTGCGCCGTGCTTACGCGCAACGTGCGCCGTGGGCGATTTTGCTTGCGCGCCATGCGCAACTTGCGCGACCGCACGCCCGCACGATTTTTTGCCGCGCAATGTGCGCCGTGCTTGCGCATAACGTGCGCCGTGGGCGATTTTGCCCGTGCAACTTGCGCGCAGGTCACTCCAAATGACTGTTTTTGTCCGTTTGGACTATTTTGTAGCTAAAATCTTGAAAAACTCAAAACATGAAAGTTGTAGATCTTTTTCTTGGCTTCAGCAATATGTTATTAGTTATTTTATGCAAGTTTCTCTCAATCATGATAATGTAAGGATAGAACACGATAGTGGCCTGTTAAGGTGCACTCTTAACAAGTATCAAGGAACATGATAATTTTTGATAGTGACCCATCGTAGTGCACTCTTGACAAGTAACTTGACATGATAATTCTTGATGATGGTCCGTTGTGACGCACTCTTGACTTTATAAAGTAACCTAACATGATAATCTCGATATGTCTTGCTAAGTAAATCTTGTCTTGATACCGTGGGTGTTTGTGCTTGTATAAGCTACATGTCTCGTCTTGTATCATGTCTATAATATGAATTCCTGATTTTTACGGTCAGGGATTCATACTGAATCAGACTCGGATAATGACTAGAGTGATCAAGTAGTTCATGAAGAGATTTTCCAGCTACAGGCAGTCCCGTTATCCGGGCGCTTTTAATTGGACTTATAGCCGACTGTCGAGTAGGGCACATTTCCAGCACACTGTCATGTGTTGTACCTCTAAGTCACCTAATCCAACTCTCTCAACTTGTGACCGGATAACCTGGATTAAGACTGCAGGGCTTATGGCTGTTGGAACATCTCGATGCATCTTGCTAGTAACTAGGCTTGTGATAACCCTAGTTAGTTAAAGTATCAAGCCGTACTCATTGTTTGGTCGTAAATGATGAATGGAGTCCAGTCTAGTCTTATCTAAGCAATGCCAGTCTATGATTACTTCAGTACTTTACTGTTTATGTTTACTCTTGTCGATAATTGGTCGGAGACTAAGCTCTGTTCAGGTGAAGGGTTACAACCCCGGTCCTTATTTGGTTTACGGGTTGTAACTTGACTACCGGAACAGTTCCTTAGTTGTCTTATCGTTTATCACCTTGTTTTCTTTAACTCATGTCTTTTGTTATCCTTTATGTATCATGTGCTAATATGTTGGTTTTAGTTCTTAAGTGAAGCCTCCCTTGTGGCACTTGCTCTTACTGGGGTCTGACCCAGCTAGTTTTGTATGGCCAGATTTTAGAGTAGCTCTCGAGGATCTCCCTGTCTTCTATCCAGATGGTGACTACTAGGCGCAACCCTGGCAACGAGTGGGTTCTTATTTTGCTCTCCCACTCCCTTGTAAAAATATTCTTTTGAGGCGTTTAACCGTCGAGCAAGTGTTAGCTCGTTTGCAACTTTACTTACTGTCTGCCTACGGGTTGTAACATGATTGACAAATCCTATGGTTGATCATGTATGACTGAAACTCTTGCTAGTCTTCACATTTTGTATGACTAGCTTCATGATCATCTGAATATATAATATTTAGGACACCTTACTTTGTATGTCTGATGATCTAACATCTTGTAACATTTACTTACTTGCTTGAGATTGAGACACTAGGCTTGTTCATGACCATAAGAGACTGATGGCTTGTAGTAAACCCTCATGCATCTAGACAGCCATGATCGTATTGCGAGGTAGGATTCACTTCAATGTACGTAGCTGGCTGTGTTTGTCCTCCGCTCTCCAGTATTCTGGTTCTGGGACGTGACACATGGCCACGAGGCGCATAAGAAGTCTTCTGGGCACATGGTCACGAGGCGCATACGAATGATCGGTCGGCCACGTGGCTTGTCGCCGACCCAAGGTGCTGACATCAGCGACGCTTCGTTTTCTGTACAGCTGATTGGATGGCTCTTGGAATGTGTTGCCGCCTTCGTCATTCAGCATTAAATGTTTGATGGAGAGCGTTGCATTGGTTAGTGCCAATCTAGGCGTATGGTTATGGCCCGTTGGGCGCATCCATGGGGGAGCGCTTGATATTGACGGCGCATCTGCCAATGTGTCGCATCCCATTTGGCCCGCCTGTTAGGTTCTTCGAGGCGTTTAATGGTTACCTTGACTTAGCCGAATACGAGGCGACATATGCATTTGCTATTAATACAAATTTATTGCATGGAATTTAGAATGTTGGCCATTTGGCACTCGAGTGTAGGCTGCCCGTGCTTGTAAATAGCCGCATGAGGGAAAGCTTTGCTTTCATTCTTCATTTTGATGTGAAGATGAACTTGGCCGGAGCTCCGCCTTGGCAAACTGCCAAACTCGAGCTCTTCCCGAGGGTGAAGATGCGTTGCTTCAGTCTTCCCATCGCTCTGAGCTTCTATGATAGTGTCCGTTGCATCCAAATATCGGGATCGTCGAGTTCCGACACAGGCCGATGGTGCATGTTGCATCCAAAGATCGGGGCGGCCGCGCTCCGTCTTTCGTTATGCTGGCAGAGCCACAGGCTGCCGATAGTGCTTGTTGCTTCCAAAGATCGGGACATCGTGCCGCGATCTTTGTCGAGCTAGGAGAGCTCCTCCTCCTGCTACACAAGTGCTGGTTAGTGCTGATTGGTGTTGATGAGAGAGAGTGATTCGCTCTGACTATGCATGGAGATGCGCATACGTTGAGATGCTGGAATGATGCGCCTAGACGAGACATCAGAGTGATGCGCCTGATGGATAATGCGCCTGGCATGGGGCGCATGGCAGTTGCTGCGTCTGGCTGTAGCTTTAAGATCTTTCTTTTTTGTAGAAGTTCTCATTTGTAAAGCCTTTCTTTAGACATGTAATAAACTATCATATGAAATAAAAGCCTTCTTTTCAATGTCTTAAAACTTGTACTTTCCTTTGCCGTGCCAAGTATCTGTTTGAGCTTCCTGGCGCATTTGAGTTGGTCGCATGGTTGGTTTGAGCGCACAGGAATTCTGGCCTATAGATGCACCTGAAATTCCATGCTTCTACATAAATAAACATACAACTGAAACGAAAATACAACGAAGGGACGACATCTAAGAGGGTGGCATGCCGTCGAAAACAACGGTATTAGTCGTGGCTAGAAGAAAATATCGGATAAAACTGCAGCGTGGCGTGAACTAACGGTCCTATAGAAAGCAACACGGTGCATTGTTGTTGTTGTTGTTATTATTATTATTATTATTATTATTATTATTATTATTATTATTATTATTTATTCTCATACATTATATTAAGTACGGACCGATTTGGTTCGGTTTTTAGGTTAATCCTGGACTGAACTGTGATCTTTCGGTTCTCTAAAATTAAGAACCTAATCGTCTGAACCTATGAAACAAAAACAAAACAACCTGTTAATCTCGGTTTGGTCTATAACCATACATTAAACAAATAAAATTCATCAATTTTTTTCTTAAATATATTTTAGTGCTTAAATAAGAAACATGTTCTAAACTTGTCAAGCCATTTCATAATCCATTGTTAATCTAACTTAATTTCTCTTATTACTCGTCAATGATCCATTATAAATTTTAATTTATAAGTTATTTTAGTTTTGAAATTTCAAACCAGATTAAAAAAAAAAAAAAAAAACCGGACTGAAGAACTGTACCATGAGCAATAAAATGCAATAAAACCCAACTTTTTGATTTTGTTCGATCCATTATATATTCTCTCTCCCCAAATATTTTCTTACTATCCTCTCCTCCTCCCCCTCTGTGGAAGGAAGTCGATATTATTATTATTATTATTATTTATTTATTATTATTATTATTGTTATTTGTTTTCTAATAAAGCCGCCATCCTTATCAGACTCCTCTCTACTCTACTCCGAATTGTGATGGGATGGGGGAGAGGAAGAGGAAAACGCCGTTCGAGGACGAGGACGAGATCTCTCAATTCTGACGATCGAGAGTTATCGGTAAAATTTAATTTACTAATTTAATTTATTTTTTATTATTATTATTTCATCAAAGTCTCTTTTGCTAGGGTTTCGATTGGCGTAATTCGAATTCCCATGTCAAGTTTGGATTAGGATGCGGGGTCTATTTCTGATTTAATATTTTGCCGCCTTCGTTTGTGTTTGTGTTTCTTTGTTGTTGTTTGGATTTTAGTCTGAAGCTTTGTCAATTAGTAATCATTATTCAAAATTTGATGGATAATGGATAGGTGGGATTATGATTTTAGATTGAGAATTCTTCATTTCAAACTAATATTGTGATCATGCATCCCTCTCCACAGGGCCGGCCCGGGGGGATGGGTTGCCCTAGCCGGAGCTCATTTTGGTTGCCCCTTGACCCATATTAAAAAAATAATTATAACAAAGCATATAGATAAAAAAAAATCATAATATCAAGATTACATTGTGCTTTTAGCTTGAACTATACCATACAATCTTGATTACAAAAAATAACAACAAAAAAGTAAGTTCGAAAATTCATAATATCAAAATTACATTGTGACATTGCATCTTTACGTTGCTCGACCCTTCTATTATAAAATCGAAATTTTGTTGTCGAAATCTCACTCGATAATTATCATTTTCATTCTTCGTCATAGTACTTTACAAATACACCATCACAATTTTATTTCAAACAACAATTATTAAACTAAGTAGTTATACTTTCTTACAACATCACAATTTTTTTTAATTTCATTCTTCGTCAGATTACTCACTTGTCTTTGTCCATGTTCCTTTTTCCCTTTTTATTTTCATGGTGATTGTTATAACTTATTTGTTGCCTAAAATCTACGCAGAAACTGTAAAGTAGACACGAGTCTTTTACCATATTTGATATGAATAAAATATAATTAAGCAAAAGAAATTCTTCACCGAAAACTAGAAACGGTTCCTGGATAATTCTATACCATTTAAAATGTTTATGTCAACAGTTTGTAAATTTGTAATCCAATGGTCAAACCATCGTGTTTGTTTTCATTTGTCCAAAATGTTAACTGTTACTGGAAAATTCTATACCATTTAAAACCCCACCACAGTCCTTGTCTTCCTTCAAAAAGCCTAATAAAGAAGAAGAAGAAGAAGAATAAAAAATAGAGATAGAAATGAAGCTGGTATGGTGCCATGAGACTTCATCTAATTTCTAAATTTCTAATAATTGTTGCCTATAAAATCTGCAGAAACTAGAAAGTTAAGTGTCAATCAACCAAGAAGAAGAAGAAGAAGAAACTGAGCTTCGGGGGTGTCGTCCGGTCGGTGTTGGTGTTTTTCTTCAACGGAGCGCCGGATCGGCTTCAGCGGGAAGGAGTAAAAATTAGGGATTTGAGAATCAAATTTTGGGTATTCATTCAGTCCACGTTGACTGTGGTTCCGTTGATACAGGGCCGGCTCAATGGGCTCATTTGGATCAGCTTTTGGTACTTGGGTTTTTGGATTTTTTTTTTTTTTTTTTTTGGGCTGGGGGGTTGCCCCATGTAGGGGGGTTGCCCAAGCCCCAGATCTTGCTGGGCTTGCCCACGGGCCGGCCTTGCCTCTCCATGCCTAACAATGGAGAATGATGTTGCACTTTCAGAATTTGAAGTCATCTTTTGTTCCCAAAATGAAAATTTTTAAGCCATTAATTTTTTTTGTTGTTGCTAAAATACAACTTGATACTCTCAACTATTCAAGTTTTTCAACTTAGATACCTCAACTTTGGTAGGTACTAAAGCCATCTCCAATGGGGGTTTTCTATCTCCCCTGTTTCTATGGTGAAAAATACCTTCCAACGGTGATTTCTATAATAAAACGGTGATTTCTATAATAATTTGTATCCTACATGGCGGTGACGTAGGTATCTATATGTAGAAACACTCATACCAATTAATGTTGCGACCCACATCATTAAATTAATTCTTTTATTTGTTGCCACATATGATAGAAATGGAGAACCATAGGAGGCCTAACTTAATACCATAAACGATTAAAAAATTTCATCCTGATACCCTCTGTCAGTTAAATGTTAAATTATCTGTTTTTTTTTTTTGAGGAGTAAAATATTCCTTCCTCCTCTAGATACAACCCCCAAACCTTCCTCCCCAGGTGAACACCCCCCCCCCCCCCCCAAATCTGCCATCGCGCCACGTCTCGACGAACCCTGTGCCCCCGGCAAACCCCGCGCCCGCCCGCCCGCCCGCCCGCCCGCCGCCACTGCTGCTCACCACCGCGCCCGAGCCGCCCGTGTCTGTGCCCGCCGCCACAGCTTGCTAGCATGTTGCCCGCCCACGCCCACCCGCCCGCAAGCCTGCCCCCGCCCGACCGCGCCCGCCGATACCCGGCGGCACCCGCCTGAGCTCGCTACGGCGCCGCACGCTTGCGCCCGCGCGTTGCTGCTGCTGCTGCTCACTGCTACTGCTGCCCCCCCCCCCCCCCTGCGGTTGCCGGCGTCAGAGAGAGGGAAAGAGAATGGGAGGGACATTTTTGTCATTTTATCTCTTCAATTAATACTGTTACAAAAATGGAGAGAGGGTATTAAATTAGTACCTATCAAAGTTGAGGGTATTAAATTGAAAATTTTGAATAGTTGAGGGTGTTAAGTTGTAATTTAGCCATTTTTTTAACTTGTTTCAGAAATAGATATGTTTTTATCGATTTTGGCATGAAATGATTTGAAGACCTGCATTCAACAAAATATATTATTATATATTGCATGCTCCAAATGATTCTCGGGAAGAGAGTCATCAAGAGCTTCTGACATTTGCTTTTACTACCTTTTGTCGGTGACTTTTAGTACAGATTTGGAGTTTCTCGAGCATGAAAAAAGAAATTTTGATTTGAAGGCATGGGGTGGATTTGGATTCGACTCCTACAATTTGTGAAAGCTTGAAACTTTGGTGGGACAAAAAAACGTACTACCTACGTGATAGGGGAGCTCCTTGTCTTTGCATGAGACCTATCTAAGTAAGGTTTCCAGGAATTCGTGTTAGCATTGACTCCTGTGTTTTCCGAAAGGGGTGTGCCATATGGTGCCTATGTTCTTCTGTAACAACCGAGTCAAAGTTTGTCATAGGGATGAAGGCAACATCTGAGCAGCTTCAATTGCTTTCGCTTATGCTAATGTTGAGGAGATCCAATAGGATGCGCCTTTCTGGCCAGTGTGGGAAATGTCTTTGTGCATTTTCTAGATATGTGGATCCATACATCTTGATCGCAAAAGAATCAATATAATGAAGGAATCATAATTGATCGATGTCTTTCTTGAAAAATAAAATAAAAAATGGAAATCAAGGTTGAAACATAAATCATGGATCAACTTAAACCATTCGGGATCGACCAAACCCTAAATCGAATGGACGATGCTGCTAGTATTTTCTATCATCGAAGCTTTGAGCAGCTTACTCGCACATCAAGTGTATCTGGAGTAGTTAGTCAGGCCTATGCCAACAAGAATGTTCTTAATATATGTTGCTTCTTCTTCTTCTTCTTAATATATGTTGCTTTCCATTTTGTATTTTCAATTCTTCTTTAAGTATTACATTCTTAAGCATGTGCATGTGCTGCGATCTAGCATCTTCTTGTGATTTATGGTTTCATTTCTTTGTTTATTCATCTATGTTTAAGATATATTGCTTAAAATGTTTAATTAGGTTATTTGCGGGTTCACATAGCAAGGTAAGAAGCACATGCTATGTCAAAATTTAATTGTTGTGACAGGTCTCTTTATGGCAGATAACAGGAAATGTTGCAGCTACATTTTTTATTAACTGTAAAACCACAGCCTTGAATATACAATAAGATATATAAAGAATGGGTGGCTGCTGTTGTTGTGCATCCAGAAGTGTCGATCCGGCTAGGACTCCTATCTACATCTATGTACGTAGTTCCTACATTCCCGTTTCATCTTTGCATTAACTGTTAGCTAGGGAGCTAATACTTTAATCCCATATCAACACAATGAATGTAGTGTACAGTAATGTGTATTTTCCACCGTTATGTTTGTGCTGCATCTTTTATTATCAATAGACGGAGTCTTGCTGTACTCGTACCTTCGCCTAGAGATTATTGAAGAAAATTTGCTCCATTTTCTTCTGATATCCTTGCCAATATCAGGCTCATTGCCGTTGAATTGTGAAGAAACAGGAAACTGAATAGCTATGTGTTAAGGTCGAAAGTTGTTATTTTGTGGCTGGACAAATTTGTTGGATCTTGTGGGTGGCCGATGAAATGTGTAAAATCTTTGCACAAATACACACGTTCACCTAGGCTAACAAAAAAACAAAACAAAATAAAGCGCACCATCGTGTTGAATTCTTGATAGGTCATCCAGATGCTACTTCTTTGTGCTTGTGCTTCTGCTTCTGTCATGTTATGCATCTTCTACTTTTTCTGTTTTTCTGTGCACTTTTTCCCTATTGTCAAGATCCCTCCCCTTTGAACCATTATATACATTATAATTGAAATCTGAGGCATAGGCTCCATCGTTAAGAAATCATGTATTGGAAAATCACATATCACGAATAACTTTCGTATCTAACATTGCATGAATACAGTAACATTTACGAATAAGGACACGATATAGATGTGGGATACAAACATTTTGAAATAGATACATAGTTCCCTATGCTGCATGAATACGGACACGGATACGGACATGATATGGATAACGACACCATTTTCCTGTGTCCGTGCATCGTAGCTTTGTAATATTACATGTTTGATCCCCAGTATAGTCATATATTTCCCCTCTGCTGGGAGATACTAGTGTCCTTAGGGATCCAGGCTTCCAGGTTCAGGTTGGGGATCTGTCCTTGAGAGGGAAGGGCCAATCTACATATCATCTGACAAACAAATATTGCTTCTTTTTGACATTATGTATCACCTCCAGAAGTAGGAGCACTTATTCATATCCTCCCTGAGTTTGCCACACTCCATCCTTACTACAGTATTGCATTCTCATGATTTGCACATTTACTGACTTACTCCATTATTTCCTTCAAAGCTTGAAGAAAGGAGCCTGTTTCATATCCTCCAGAAGACAGCATTTCTTAAAGTGATCCTCTCTCCTAGTAATAAGAGATTTCCTTACCATTAAATAAAAAATTAGCGTAAAGAATTGCAGAAACCAAGAAGATGATGGGGATTACCATTTCCGATATTATAGGTTTCCTATAGAAGGATGGTGTATTTGTCATTGAAGTGAAAAAAAAAATGTAGTAAAGAGAGGAAAAAGTTACTACTTAGTGCTACATTAATGGTGGAGCCAAAAATGAATAAGACAAGGAGAATAAAAAATTCAACCTGTAAGGAAGTGGTAAAAAAAACTGTTCCGGTGCCACAAGGCTGCGCAGGGTCTGGAGAGGGTCTAGATGTACTCAGTCTTATCCCCATATATATGGAGAGGCTGTTTCGGTGACTTGAACCTGCATTCTTCAGGATGCAGGCAACAAGCCTTATCGTCGTCTTGGTGACACCCTCTACAGTGCTGCTCTATTTGTAAAGAAGTGGTATTCATACAAATCCAAATCTACCTAGTGATGCTCTATTTTAGTGTTAAGAAGATATGCTATAGATTCAAACAAGAGCAACAGAAGAATCTTTGATTGAAATGGGAAAGGATTCTTGTACTTGATGTGTTAGTGTGCATCATCTGAACCAAGTTTAGTTCATTTGTTTGTATACAATGGTGTAGATTTGCAGTTGATTCTACTAAGACTTAGATATAAATTATCTCAAAAGAAACATGGATTTGTATATAGAACTTCATATTGGCTATTGTCTTTTTGGTCTTTTAAGTATCATAATAACTAATTTTATTCTTTTCTGATAATGACGGTTTAATCTTCTCATATCTTGTTTGCAGTGTCCACAGGATGTAGAGGAGAATGAACCCTTGCCCACCTCCCATGTTGCATCAACTGCAGTCCCTGCTGGGCTTCTTGTCGATATAAATATAGTGACATCAATTCCAGACACATATCGTGCACCTCCTATACCATTGCCTTATGTTGTGGGTTTGTTATGTTCAGAAACTGTTACTCAAAACATTGAGAACTGTAGCGACAAGACCGATAATGTGCAATCAATGAATTCCTTGGCGGTGGGAGAAGCAGTAAATGCTGCTGCCTTTGAGAATTCAATTACATGTGAGGGTTTGATAAGGTCAGAGTGCAAGGGTAAAAGTGACTCTCCTAAGGTGAAAGAAGATGAAAATTCTAAGTTGTATGAACCTTTTTTGTCCCCTATGGAGGAGGAGGATGTTTGCCCCACTTGTCTTGAAGGTAGGTCTTTTCCTATCAAATCATATACCATATGTTTCTCTGCCGTATATTTGCTGATAGAATTTATTCTATTGATGGACATTATAATTTGGAATTGGAGGTTGTCAACTAGGGACTTTGGGTCCCAACCTGCTGATAAACATAATACATGATAAAGTTAGCTTCACTCATTATTCTACTGGTAAGCCTACAGAGTCGGAGTCAAAGCTTTTACATGCAAGATCGTCTTAAGCATTGTTAATTTTGAGTATTAATTCACAAGGTCAACTTATCTACAAATAACTAACAGCCTATCATTGGACCATTCTACTTCCTGGTGATGTCCATTAATCTGCTTTACTATCTAACAAATACTTTAATGGTTGTTTTGATTGATTGATATACACTTTCCTAGTTCCTACTGAGAAGTATCCAAGTGTCTTGTTATTTATGTTCAATGAGAGGAATGGATTTTCTTGTCTCTTCGAAGTGTCCTGACAAGTGATGACCTCCATTCGGTTATCCTTGATTATTCAGCAAAGCATATATTTTAGAACATAATAATTGGCTGATTTTGTAGAGTGTATATTCTTTAATGTAATGACTTTAGACTTGCCTGATTTTCTCGCTTCAAGTTAAATATGTGGCCCTTCAACTTGAGGCAATGGCCTTCACTTTTTGATCCTCAACATATCCTTGTATTCAAAGATACACTTGAGAGATCTGCAACTAGGTTGTAAAGGGTTTCAGGTTGATCCCTTCCCCCTTGAATTCCAGAAAACTTTATCTAGGTTCCAATAGCAATAATTGTTCCAGTTCCTACTGTAGCTGTTAGATCTATCTCCTGAGGGTTCTGATCTTCAGATCCATGAATGACTTCATCTTGATCTATCCAAGAATGTGTTCATCTTGATCTCGAAAGTTGGATGCTCCAAGTGCCTCCTGTAACTGGTAGACCGATCTCCTGAAGTACCGATCTAGATATCCTGTTGAGCCCGTTGATGAGAATGCAAACCAGTTGATGTAGTATTATTTGAAGATTGATCATGCTAGAAATAAGCAAGGTAGTCAAAGGCGCAAGGCGCACTCGAGACGCAATGGGTCCATATCGTCCGAGGCGTAATGCGCATTTAAGATGCACGTCTGAGCAAAAAGAGGTGCAAAATAAAATAAAATATACATAAAGTAATGTAAGAAATAAGACCAAATAACATATTAAAACCAACAAAAACATGTTAAACATAAGCAAGTGCACTAGCAGAGCAGCAGTAACAGTCAACACAACTAACAAGAATGTTGTTCTATAACAAAAAGTAACAAAATATTCTTGTGCTCTCTAACAAGAAGTAACAAAATGAAAGAAACATAAAATTTTAGTACCATCTCCTTATCACGCTTCTAGTAGTTTTTAGTTTTTTTTTCCAGTTCAATTGTAGCCAACTTTGACAACCGTGAAAAAAGGGCTACCTCCCACCCACTTGTATGAGGTAAGGGCTATCTCTCTACCTCAAAGTTTTTCTTTAAAAGAAAATATGTGCCTAGGTGCACCTTTTTCTTGTTGGCGCCTTGGGCGCACCCGGAGAAAGACGTCTCGTCTAGTAAGGTGCGAGGTGCGTCTTGGACGCACCTTTGACTACTATGGAAATAAGTGAGGATCTTGATCTAATACCAATTGATGTAGTATTATTTGAAGATTGAAGAATGTCCATGGTCCACTCTTGATGATCTTAATCTAATACTAATTTAAGATTTGAAGATTGATAATGCCAGAAATAAGTGACGATCAACAAGCCCCTAAGAAAGAACTTAGTATTGTTTGAAGATTGATCATGCTAGAAATAAGTGAGGATCAACAAACCCCCTTGGAAAAAACATTGTCATTCAACAATAAACGTGAAGAAGAGGTATGGTTGCTTCTCTCTCCAAAACAAGCCTAGACTAGATATCTTCAATCAACAAGCAATACTATCGAACGGAAAATAGAGTCAAACTTCCTAATAACCTCCCTATATATGGGAGTCCAGGTCCTATTCAAATTAGGAAAAAAACATGTCATTCAACAATAAACGTGAAGAAGAGGTATGGTTGCTTCTCTCTCCAAAACAAGCCTAGATCTTCAATCAACAAGCAATACTATCCAACAGAAAATAGAGTCAAACTTCCTAATAAATAATAACCTCCCAATATATGGGAGTCCAGGCCCTATTCAAATAAGGACAGAAAACATAGCAAAACCCTACAGAATAAGTTTGAAATTGTTGGCTTTTGCCAAACTAGTTGAGTGTACCATTGTAGGCAACCAGTCTATTGATACTTTTACCAGGTAAGACCAGGAAGGCATGGTTTCTTCCAAGCTTTGCAAGAATCAACTTTATAGTGGTTGGTGCACTGCCTAGTCGAGTGCTTCCAGTCTTCTGGTCATTCCTGCTTTTGCCATCACTCACAGTCAAATCATGGTCCTGGACAGGTTGGGAGGACTTTTGGATGTTCTGAGTCCGGAAACTTGTTTACATGAGTTAAAACTGCAAGGCAGATTCTCCGAAAACATCAACTTGGTAGTGAGTTTTAGAGGAAGACCCTCTCTTGCTTATAGCTGCCTCGGCTAGAAATGTAGCACCAGCCCACGAGGATTGCCACAAGTTAATACTTGTGGTGCTCAAAATCGAATCCCGTACTAACGGAAAGTCTCATAAATAATCATGATTCTTGGTCTGGAAATCATCTGATTCCGACTCGTGAAAGTGGTCAGATGAGAGATGCATATGCGAAAAATGAATCATAATCATAGATCAAGGCTTGTAGAATATAGATGCAGACAAATTCTGTTAGTTGCTACCTAGATCAAGGCTTGTCGATAGTACCATTTCAATAAGATCCACACCATAGATGTTGATTCCAAATCCTTAGTTGCTTTTATCATGTGCTAATCACTTTCTTTACATCAAGAACAGTGTCAAATGTTTTTTTTTCTATTACTATATGCAGAATATGACGAAGAGAACCCTCGCATCGTTACAAAATGCGAGCATCATTTTCACTTATCTTGCATACTGGAATGGATGGAGAGAAGCAATGCGTGCCCCATATGTGACCAGGTTTGTATAGTACAAGCAGACTTGGGTTCACTGAAACTGCTTTACATAACTCGGACGATATGTATATAAAGAACCCAAGTATTTTGTTGTAACATATTCCCTCATTTTGATTCTCTTGAGATTCTTTGTTTGATATTTCGAAAAACTTGGAAATAACAATGCCTCAAGGAAATATGTGAAAAGTATAACTAGTAGTATAATGCTAGTATGAATATGGTTCTTTTGTAGTATGCTACTTTCCTGTATAAGCAAACTTGTGTGCTACCATACTAGCTATCTTTTTTTTTTCCATAGTATTTTCACTTTATCGGAATAGTACTATCACTTGGTCGGTGACACACCGGGCATGAAAAGTAAACAAAAACTGAGCTTTGACTCCTTTACTGTGAAATTTAGCACTCATTTTCTTAGATATACAATCTCTTGCTGTGCAGATCATGGTGATCGATCATACCTCAGAGTAGACTGGGCAACTGTCGGAGGATAAAAGTATAGTTTTTTCCCCATCCGGAATCAAAGGCAACCTGAATTAGTTTACAGGTAAGTGCGGATTTCTACATACTGACAGGACGATCAGAGAATGCTTCCTTTGATAGGGTATTCTCATCTTGGAGTCATCTTCAGTCTCAGCAGTCGGCACTATTAGAAGGAAATGGAAAAGGGATATGGCCGGCTTTCATGTAAAATATTGACTTTGTTTCTCGAATTCAAAATGGGTTGGAAGGCGGCAACTAGATTGATGTGGGTTAAAAAAAGAGGGGAGATGCCTTGCCTCTTTTGTTTTAGCCCTTGCTTCCAAAAAAATTCTTCCTCCTCTGGCTTCTGAATTCAAAATGTGTATTTGGTTTTGTTTCTTCTGTATATAGTATAGTTCTCTGTTAATAGGGATTCTTGATTTCTTGAAATGATATCATGCTATTGCTGAAATTCATTGTACAGATGATTGATTATGTAGTTGAAACATTTATTTGGCTTAAAAAAAAACTGTTGTTTTTGTGTGGACAAGCTTTTGCCAGTGTTATAAATGGATGATTGGAAAGAGTAGCGTCGAAAAGATGTTTGGTGCAAAGTCAGATAATCCGGGGTCAATCTTCATAGTCAAGTTGCGGGTACCCGATCTGCACCAGTCAGATGCTAGTTGTAGACTTTGATCCGTCTCAATTTGTCTGCAGAGATCTTCCAATAGAAAAGAAGAGAAAAAAATCAAAGATGGCTGTTAATTTCAGAATATTCCAGTTTTACAGAAAGTCTAAATTAGCAACGGACGACTCGCGGTTCTGATGTCAAGAATATCTATATCCTGTTCTGAAATCTGTTGGTAGGAAGGATGACATTTACCACAGCTTGTTAGTTCTGCCTGCCTGCCTGATCTTGGCATTGAAGTACCCCATTGCTGTTGCTGCAAAGTTATCCCTGCTTTGGTTTGCTGCCCACTTCCCAAGTAACTCACTACATAGCATTTGTGAGCATCCTATCTCTCTGTCCAGTACACACACTCTCTCCTGTACTACATTACATGCTTCAATCGACTCTGCTACTGATTAAGAGATCTTTTTGACAATTACTAAAATGTTGGCATTCTAGTTCATTAGAAGATTGTCAAAATTTTCGTAATCTTTATTATGCTCATGTCAATCAAAATTTTGACAGTCCTAAATTCTTTTGTGTACAGGACTCTGCTAAAATTTTAAAACAAAAAATTATCAAAATTATGGTGTCCCCTAATATATGGCGTTGTGCCTTTAGAAGTGTGAATTTTTTAGGTGCTTCTATCAAGAGTAAGTTTAAATAGTGCATCCAAAGTCCGATCGGTCCCTCAAAATGACAAAATGAATTTGATATTGATCTGGTCTACAACTTGGGATATATCTCAGTACAGACTGCAAGTTTGTTTAATTAAGTAACCATAATCAATGTGGCTGTGTGTGCAGGAAGAATAAAATTGATTAGGTTGGTCCAACAACTTTGCTAATGATTGGATATTATTGGCAGCAACAACAACAATAATAAAGTAGTTGTCAAATCTAATTAACTATATAGTATATATACATGTTCGTATTCTATAAATTATTATTAGGAAGACTAAAAAATAGCTAATATAATTATTCTAGTTTTTATTACGACTGTTTAGGAAGACTAAATAACATCTACCTTATTATTATACTTAAATTTTATACATGCATGCAAGATAAAGACTATTTAGGAAGACCAAAAGTCAACTCCCATAATTATCTAGTTGTCCATATTAAACTGTAATCAATCATTAATTATTTTAATTAGTAAACATGTAATGGTATTTTTTGGGGGAAAAAACTTTCACGGTAAAGCCTAAATTTTTCTTATTATATATACTAGTATATATGTACGTGTCTTGCGCGTATTTTATTATACTTGATTACTTGGGAAGAGCAAACAACTTCCTTAATTTTTCTTCGTCTATATATAATTACATAACTATCCATATTAAATGTAATGAACAACTTTAATTAGCAAATATAGATGAGGACATATTTGGAATAAAAACTTCCACGGTGAAGCCTACTTTTCTCATTATATAGTAGTATAGACTAGTATTTATGCACGTGCATTGCACGTATTTTATATTATTAAAAATTGTTAGAATTATTCTAATTTTTGTTAAGACTACTTAGGGAGAATAAAAGACAACTACCTTAATTATTCAAAATTTATTATTATATTAATATATCATGTAAAACTATTAAGGACGACCGAATGAGACCTCCCACAATTAACTACTGACCCTTATTAACTTTAATGTATAATTTTAATTAATAAACATATGCAAGGATATTATTTAACGTTGAAACTAATGGCTAGCATGACGGAAGTATATATATATATATATATATATATATATATATATATATATATATATATATATATATGTGTGTGTGTGTGTGTGTGTGTGTGTGTGTGTGTGTGTGTGTGTGTTATTATTTTTATATATATGATTAAATTACAACTCGATACCCTTATATATTCCACATTTTCAACTTAATACCCTCAACTTTAATAGGTACTAACTTAATACCCTCGTTCAACTAATATTTTCAACTTAATACCTTTTTCACCATAACCGTTAGTTTTAACATTAAATAATAATAATAATTCCTAAACTACCATCTCCCACACCCCTACTGTCGCCCCCACCGCGCGCCATCCCCCTCCCCCGCCGCCCCATCGTGCGCTCACCCCTCCGTCGTGCGCAGCCCCCCTCCCCATTCCTCGTCGCGCGCAACCCCCTCCCCATCTCACGCCAACCCCCTCCCCTACTGCCGGCACAACACCGCCGTGTGCCCCCCACCCGCACAACTTGCGAGCGACGACTGCTGCTTGTTGGAGTGGGTGGGGTTCCCAACCTATGTGGAGAATACCTTAGAGTGCGATGAGCGTCATCCGTGTGTCGGAGAAGCTCGGGGAGTGCATGGATCCTATTTTGGAACATATATGGTAAGAAAATATATGATTGGATTTCCATATTTACTTTGATCATATATTTGTGATTGGATCCTTCACATAGTAGCTTTCCATATAATTGGGTTTCCAATTATGGCAAGCCAATTATGATTGGATTTCCATAAAATATATGATTGATGCATATTGGTAGTTTCCATATATATTGGCCTTCCATGTATAGATTACTAAGGGCTTATAAAAGGGTAATGCATGCTAGTTGAAAAGCATCTCAAAAAGAAAACAAGAGTGTTTTACAATCTTTGAGAGAGAGGGGGGGATTGAGGACTATTGTGAAGGAGAGATCGCTTCGAATAATTTTTCGAGATCTCTTATTCTTCGGAGTCCGCAATTAAATTTTCTTTTTTCAAGTGAGTTGTGGGGATCCGTGTTGGATCGAGAGGAGCTTGTAGAGGGTGTATTCTCTTTATTCCATTAGTAGAGGTTCTTCGGGGTTGGACTCTGATCGTCCCGTGGTTTGTTTCTGCAAGGGTTTTCCATGTCAAAAACCTTTGTGTTTACGATTGTGTTTGGCATTTTTAGTTTGTGTACTTTTGCTCGGTTCTCTCGTAGGACTTTTTGGTTTCGGAGAACGGTTTCTGCGCTTCGTTTCCAACATAGTGGTATCAGAGCTTTGGTTCCAGAGAGGTGTCAGAAGTTGACAGTCAAATCAGAAAGTAGAGATGGACGTAAAGCCGGTGCGCATGGTAAACCTGAACGGTACCAACTATCATTGTTGGCGGAACAAGATGAAGGATTTGCTGTTCATCAAGAAGCTGCATCTTCCAGTATTTGCGTCCGAGAAGTCCAGTGACAAATCCGATGAGGACTGGAACTTTGAGCATATACAGGTGTGTGGGTACATGCGGCAGTTCGTTGACGAGAACATGTACAACCACGTTGCTAATATTGATCCGGATGATGATGGGTCTGCATTGCAAAGATGGTGCGTCCATTACGAATCACTTGAGTGAGTTCCATGGTGTGGTGGACCAGCTATCCTCGATGGGAGTCAAGTTCGACGACGAGGTTCAGGGACTTTGGTTGCTATGTACATTGCCAGACTCGTGGGAGACCGTACGAGTATCTATGATCGCTTCTGCTCTGGAAGACGTAGTCAGTCTGGAGTTTGCCAAGAGCGGGGTACTGAATGAAGAGATGCGGAGACGTTCTCATAGCACTTCATCCACATCCTACCACTCAGAGGCACTAGTTTCAGAGAGCCACGGAAGGGGCAAAAGCAGGGGTCCAGGTGGTGGCAGAGACAAGAGCAGGGACAAGCCCAAAGGTCAGTACGAGGACTCAGAGTGTTACCATTGTGGCAAGAAGGGCTACATCAAGCGGAACTGTTTCGCTTGACAGAGAGAGAAGAAGGACGACAAGGGAAAGCAAAGTGAGAACATTATAGCGACGACGTCAGCACATGGAGGCGATGTGATCGTCGTAGGTGATGAGGTTGTCATGAACCTCACCTGCGATGACAATTCTTGACTGGTGGACTCAGGTGCTTCAGCGTATGTATCTCACAATAGGACACTATTTGCCACTTACACAACAGACGACTGTAGAGTATTGAAGATGGACAACAGAGATGTGTCGAAGGCGATTGCCATTGGAGATGTGCATTTGAGGATGAAGACGGGTGCAATTCTTGTTCTCAAAGATGTCCGTCATGTCCCTGATATCCGTTTTAACCTAGTGTCGGTTGGAAGGTTGGATGACGAGGATTTCTTCAATCTCTTCGGAAACGGTCAGTGGAAGCTTTCCAAATGTTCGATGGTGATTGCCAGAGGAAGCAAGAAGTTCGAACTCTACTATATGGAGGGGAGTGCACATGGGGCACAGGAGGTGAACGCAGTCAGTGATGCATCTAACGAGTTGTGGCACAGGCGGCTCGACCATATCAGCGAGAAGGGGATGAGCTACTTGCTGAACAAGAAGATGATTCCAGGACTAAAGTCTACAAAACTGGAGAGCTGCATGCACTGTTTGGCAAAAAGCAAAATATGGTGTCTTTCCAAAGTCATCCAAGTTCGAGGAAGCAAACGTTGCTCGAGTTGATTCACTCGGACGTTTGTGGTCCTATAAAGGTAAATTTCATTGGTGGTACTTCTTATTTTGTGACGTTTATTGATGATTGTTCCAGGAAGGTTTGGGTATATGCCTTAAAGACCAAGGATCAGGTGTTGTCCACTTTTAAAGAGTTTTGGGCCTCTGTTAAAAGGGAGACGGAAAAGAAGCTGCTATGTGTTCGGTTCGACAATGGTGACGAGTACATTGGTCCTTTGATGCTTATTGTAGAGAGTAAGGGATACGACACCAGAAGACTCCACCAAAGACACTGTAGCTCAACGGGGTAGCGGGGTGCATGAACATGACACTGATGGAGAGGGTATGATGTTTGCTATCAGAAGTAAACTTGACGGGCAGCTATTGGGGTGAGGCACTTTACACAGCTGCTTATATTATTAATTTATCTCCTAGTGCTTCTTTGTAGGATGATGTGCCTGATAAAGTATGGTACGACTAAGAACCGTCATGTAACCACCTGCGAGTATTTGGTTGTAAGGCCTTCGTGCATGTATCGAAGGACGAGATATCCAAGTTTGAGCCGAAGATGAGGCGATACGTCTTTGACGGCTATGGTCAAGATAAGTTTGGCTATAGACTCTACGACCCCGTGGAAAGAAAGCTCTACAGAAGCAGGGATGTGATATTCGTCGAGGATCAGACCATGACCAACACTCAGGATTCTGAGATGCCTTCTGAGGCTGAGGAATTGCCTGAGTTAGAGTCATTTTGATTCAAGCATTTTCTAGAGGACATCGCACAGGATCCAGTTATGGGGGAGCCAGTACATGGAGTTGCTCCCAACCTTGATCATCAGCCTGCTTATGGTGGTCAAGGTAACCCTCAGGAGGATGAGCATACCGGAGAGGTAGTTCATGAAGGGGAGGAGGCTGTTGATATACATCCATCACCATTAGTTCCGTTGAGGAGGAGCGACAGAGAGTGTCGACTATCTACGAGATACTCACCAGATGAGTATGTGCTATTGACTGACGGAGGAGAGCCTGAAAGTTTTGCAGAGGCTATGAACGACGAACATAGGTAGGAGTGTATGGAGGCTATACAGGAGGGGATGAGTTCCATACAAGCCAATTCAACTTATGATCTGGTGCGGTTACCAAAGGGCAAGAAGGCTTTGAGAAATAGATAGGTGTTCAGAGTGAAGCAGACAGATGATGCTACTCGCCCTCGATACAAAGCGAGGCTGGTTGTTAAAGGCTACGCTCAGTGAAAGGGCGTATATTATGATGAGATCTTTTCGCCAGTCGTCAAACAATCGTCTATTCGGGTGGTGCTAGCATTGACAGACAGTTTCGACTTGGAGGTCGAGCAGATGGACGTGAAGACGACATTCCTCCACGATGATCTTGAGGAGGAATTGTACATGGAGCAGCCAGAGGGATTCTGTGAGAAGGGCAAGCCACACTTGGTCTGCCGGTTGAGGAAGAGCTTGTATGGCTTAAAGCAGGCTCCGAGGCAGTGGTATAAGAAGTTCGAGTCATTTATGGGAGAGCATGGTTATGCACGGACGACGTCAGATTACTGTGTATTCGTCAGGTACTTTGCTGATGATTTTATCATTTTATTGCTCTATGTTGATGATATGCTACTAGTGGGTCGAAATGCCACTAGGATAACAGATTTGAAGCGCCAATTGGGCGCAGCCTTCACTATGAAGGATTTGGACGCAGCGAAGACCATTCTTGGGATGGAGATTAGCCAAAAGAGAGAGTCCAAGCTGTTATACTTGTCCTAAAAGAAGTACATTCATTAGGTACTTCAGCGTTTCAGGATGGATGGGTTGAAGAAAGTAAGTAACCCCCTTGCAGTTCACTGAGGAGCAGTGTCCATCTACCGAGGATAAGAAGGAAGATATGGAACGGGTTCCATATGCTTCAGCTGTAGAGAGTCTCATGTGTGCTATGGTGTGTACGAGGCCAGACATCACCTACGCAGTTGGCATATCCGATTGGAGACTTATTTTGGTGGGTACATTGGAGTACGATCAAGTGGATCCTACGATACCTTTAGGGCACTGCCGATTGGAGACTTTTTTTGGTAGTGATGAGCCGAAGCTGGTTGGGTATACCGACACTGATATGGCTGGAGATGTAGACACGAGGCGATCGACTTCGGGCTATGTGATGATGTTTGCTGGTAGAGCAGTATCGTGGCAGTCGCGGTTGCAGAAGTGTGTTGCCTTGTCGACGACAGAGGCATAGTACATTGCGACGACGGAGGCTTGTAAGGAGTTGCTGCATGAAGTAGGACTAAAGCAAGAGCAGTATAATTTGCTTTGCGATAGCCAGAGTGCCATTCACTTTGTGAAGAACTAGACATTTTATAATCGGTCCAAGCACGTTGAGACTCGGTATTATTGGATAGGGGATGTGGTTGAGAAGAAGGACGCAACGCTTGAGAAGGTCTATACTGATGACAATGGAGCGGACATGCTCACGAAGGTTCTACCAAGGGAAAAGTTTGAGTATTGCAGGCGGATCGTCGGGATGAAGAGTTCCTCCACCTAGTTGTGAAGGGGGAGATTTGAGAGGGTGGGGTTCCCAACCTATGTGGAGAATATCTCAGAGTGCGAAGAGCGCCATCCATATGTTAGAGAAGCTTGGGGAGTGCATGGATCATATTTTAGAATATATATGGTAAGAAAAATATATGATTGGATTTTTATATTTACTTTGATCATATATTTATGATTGGATCCTTCATATAGTAGCTTTCCATATAATTGGGCTTCCAATTATGGCAAGCCAATTATGATTGAATTTCTATTAAATATATGACTGATGCATATTAGAAGTTTCCATATATATTGGTCTTCCATGTATAGATTACCAAGGGCTTATAAAAGGGTGATGCATGCTAGTTGAAAATTATCTCAAAAAGAAAACAAGAGTGTTTTACAATATTTGAGAGAGAGAGAGAGAGGGGATTGAGGACTATTATGAATGAGAGATCGCTTCGAATAATTTTTTGACATCTCTAGTTCTTCGGACTCTGCAATTAAATTTTCTTCTTTCAAGTGAGTTGTAGTGATCCGTGTTGGATCGGGAGGAGCTTGTAGAGGGTGTATTCTCTTTATTCCATTAGTGGAGGTTCTTCAGGGTTGAACTCCGATCGTCTCGTGATTTTTTTTTCCGCAAGGGTTTTCCACGTCAAAAATCTTTGTGTCTGCGATTGTGTTTGGCATTTTTGGTTTGTGTGCTTTTGCTCGGTTCTCTCGCGGGACTTTCTGGTTTGGGGGAATGATTTTTGTGCTTCGTTACCAACATTGTTGCGGCTGTGCAGCCCACCTTCGATTGCCAGCGTTAGATAATTATGGGTGCTGCCGGTGAGAGGGAGGGGGTTGGGAAGGGTATTTTTGTTATTTGATAGCTCGGTTAACACCGTTTAGAGAGAGGATATCAAATTGATGGCTATCAAAATTGAGGGTATCAAATTGTAATTTAGCATAGAGAATAAGGGAGGTGAGGTGCCACCCTATGGGTGGTGGCTATGTGTCATCCTCCATGCTATTATCATGCACCAAAAAATGTACAAGTGCATGATGATAGCATAGCATGTGGGGGTGACATATAGCCACCTCTGTAACTCCTCTTCCCAAAAAATTTCTCAATTTTATTTAATTATCTATTCTATTTATTTCGTATTTTGAAATATTCCATTTTTGAACTCATCACTTGCATTACTAAATAGGTTGGTTATTACCTGGGGCTTTCAACCGCCCAAAAGTGAATAGGAAACTAATATCCATTTTGATAAGAAGAATTTTTGTCAAACTATTTTAAATAAGGCTTTGATTGAATAAAACTATACTCTAAATCATTTTATAGCATCAAATATTATTTTACGGTATTATGTTGATCGCTTATTTGACCTGAATTAGAATTCATACGATTGAAATATTCGACAATATAAATGTTGTAAATGTTGTAATAAATTTAGAAATGTGAATGAGCAATAAATATTATTTATATAATTTTGAGCATCATGGCCATTACAGTGTTCTACCGCCGACTCTGTGGCGTAGGCTGGCTTGGACATGCACTCGTATCCCGAAAAGCGGATGCGGATGGTGACAAGTTTTTGTGGTGGCCCATGCAGGTGAGTTTTTGCAAATTATGCGAACTCGTGGTAGTACCATATTAGTTGTACTACTGTGAGCCTGTGACTAGGAAATGCTCATTCACAATTAGGAGTAAGTCAAATTTAGGAGAATGGTTAGGACTAGGAGTCCCTAGTTTAATTTGACAGTTGGATAGTTAAGGTTGCTACATAGGCCTCATCGAATTCTAATTCCTATTAGATGATTTTCATAGAAGGATATACTATTGTATTATGATTTGATGGTATTCCTAAGGTGGAAAGATTTGTAACATCTTCCCATAATTTTGAAAATATCCTCTTTACTTATTTATTTGAATTAAAATATGATTTTTTGAATTTATAAATATTTAATTTAATTAATTAATATTATATAATGTCTTGGTCATGGTTAAATTTTGGAGTGCCAAATGACTAGAAGGGATGGCACGGATAGTGCAGTGACGTGCTTTGACTAGTGTATTAGCTATGGTAGGGAAGACCGAGCCCTAAGTGTGTCCGAAGTATGAAAACCAGGCAAATTTGTGACTCGATCTCTATAAATAAAATAATTAGTTATTTAATAATAGTACGACTTTTAGAAGATCCAGTTGTTCCAAACTAGCTCGAACCCAACCCAAGCCCTAGTAGCCATGTAATGAGACCAACGACGTCCATGTAGATATATAGATGTGCATATATATTGCTAGTCCATTTTTAGTATCGTGAATAATTTCTGTAAATTTTATTTTGAATATAATATATGTATTATTGCTATTTAAATTTATATTTTACTTGGAAATAGGATAATCTTCTCTTAGATTGATTTTTGAGATTTTGGGAATTTATTTAGGCTATACATATATACTTGTGTACAAATATATTCATAGTAGGTAGACATAGACCTTTATACATATTTCTTTTGATCTTGGATATTAGAGAAATTGAAATTGAAATTTTATATCTCTCTTGTCTTCGGTCATTTTCTTCCTAGTCCATCATCTGATTTTCAAATTGATTTTCAAGAATAGATAATTACAATTTCTATTATGATCAACTTGTTGGAATTCTAGAAAGCTCCTTTGAAACTCATGAATATAGTTGGAATAATTTTCGATGACTCGCGATGGCAAGACAACAGCGCACTGTCGCCATTTATTTGAGTTATGGAGACTGCGGGTTCATTGCAGCCAGCAGCGTACTAGCGAGGCATGACCCATAAGTTAAAGTAATTCCAGATAAGAATGGATGATCGAACATTATTTAAACTATGTCTTGGTTGTCCTATTTCATCTTTGAGTTGTTATGTCAAGAATAGATAGAGTTGATAGGGTATTCGTTACCGTATCATTGCTTGAGTTGTAGAACCGAGAGTTTATTGTAGCTAGTTGTACAATGGCGAGGCATAAATTCTCGGTAAAGTGACTTCGGTTATGTTCACGAGTTTCGAATACCATAGAGACTACGTCTTTTATTGGCATATGACCATTAAGTTTTCAAATTGATTTGTGCTTTATTCCTAGTCACAATCTTCTCAATAAACTGGTTGTTCTTCCTTCTTCCTTATCTTTCTATTTTCGAACCGTCATCTCTTAAACCTATTTTTAAATCCCTTCCACTAGATGCATAACTATACCTAAATTATGATTCTATGATCATGACTATTTTGACCACGTTCATGCTCGTGCTAACTATTTTAATTTTGATCATGTTTGGGCGACTTGCATGATTAACCTTGATCGTGACTGCATCTTAGTTGTATCTAAGTGATTTAACCATGTTTAGACATTGTCTAAACTTTGATCATTGACCATGTCTGTACAATTTCAACAGTAGTTGATTATACCTAACGATTTTCTCTTGCTTAACTTAACCCTATTCCGTTTATACCCTGACCATGGTGTCTATACCTTTTTAACAATATCTTAATCGTGCCACGTGGTATCTTTTCTTAAAGATCGATTTATTCACAATTTAACTCATTTTAATTATTGATTATATTCTTAATCAGAACTAATTGTGCCCTTCGAAGTTTTGAAGAATAAATTTTCTAAGGTGGGTAGGGCCTTTGATTGATGAATTGTCCTTGAGGTTAGTATTGGCTTTGTGTCAAACTTTGAGAATATTTTAGAGCATTTTTCTTCTCATCTATTTTATCAATATTTTCTATCATAACTTTACCATATCTTATTTTATTTTTGCCGATCAACAAAGTTTGCCTATCCTAGTAACCCTTAAATTCGAGAACAAATTTATTTTTAAGGTGGGTAGATTTGTAACTCCTCTTCCCAATTTTTTTCTCAATTTTATTTAATTATCTATTCTATTTATTTCGTATTTTAAAATATTCCATTTTTTGAAACGTATGGACGTTATTTTACTTTATTTCATAAACTAGTTTAAAATTATGGTTTGAAAATGATGTTTGGTTTTAATAAGAAAAGATATATATATATATATATATATATATATATATATATATATATATATATATATATATTTGAACTCATCACTTGCATTACTAAATAGGTTGGTTATTACCTTGGGCCTTCAAACGCCCGAAAGTGAAGTGGAAACTCATATCTATTTTGTTAAGAAGAATTTTTGTCAAACTATTTTAAATAAGGCTTTGATTGAATAAAACTATACTCTAAATCATTTTATAGCATCAAATTTTATTTTAAGTTATTATGTTGATCGCTTATTTGACCTGAATTAGAATTCATACGATTGAAATATTCGACAATATAAATGTTGTAATAAATTTAGAAATGTGAATGAGCAATAAATGTTATTTATGTGATTTTGAGCATAATGACCGTGACAGCGTTCTACCGCCGACTCTGCGGCGTAGGCTGGCTTGGACATGCACTCGTATCCCGAAAAATGGGTGCGGGTCGTGACTACCTCATCTCCTATATATATATATATATATATATATATATATATATATATATATAATATATATATATATGAGGAGGGATGCACATCCCTCATTTTTTGCATCCCCATGTTAACAACTATTAGATGTTGTTTAAGTCATCTAATTTTAACCGTTGAGGATGCTTGGGATGCAAAAAATGTAGGGATGTGGATCCCTTTTATATATATATATATATATATATATATATATATATATATATATATATATATATATATATATATATATATATATATATATATATATATATATATATATATATCCTCGGTGGCCGCCCCCCTCCCGGGCCCCCACCCCCTCTCCCTCCCTCTTCGGGTCTCCAACCCCCCTTCCTTGGGGGCCGCTGGCGACCGTCCGCCTCGCTTCGCGCGCCCGGACTGACCCTGTAACACCCAGTTTTCCAGATGAGAGTATTTTTGAAATTTTGTATTTATAATTATTATTTAAGGGTATTATTTCATATTATGATTTTTAGTGATTTTTAGTGGAATTGATTTTGGGCCTATAGTTGACTTTGACTTTGACTAGTGTTGACTAGAAGACTAACCTAGTGACTAACCTAGGTTAAGACCCCTTGGTTAGGTTAAGTAAAATTGGTTTGACCTAATTTAGTGAAGTTTAAGTCATTGGAACTTGTTTGGAGAGATTTGGAGTTGATTTGACTAATATGGCTTATGACTTCATAAGTCATGATTAATGACTTGACTTATAGCCCATAGGCCCACACCATGGACCAAACCTAAACCTAATCAGCCCATGGCAGCCACTATTGATCCTTTCCCCCTATTTAATCCCCTCCTAGAATTTAGGGCTAGCCTCCATTGGAATTTGTGCAAGTTTTGGAAGAGGTGAGCCTCCATCTTCCTAAAATCATAGAAAATCCATTTCAACTCCATTTTCCTTCAAATCAATTTCATTAGGACCTAATTCTTCTGTTCTTTCTGTTTGTGTAAGAATATTTCAGAGTATGATCAATTTGTGGGAGTTTTTGAGGCTTGGAGAACCATTCCATTTGGGGCTTTTGTGAGTTTTGCACATCAATAGGTATAATCTATTCTAACCCATGAAATTCCTGTTTAATTGCATTTCTAGGATGCCCTAGCCCTAACTTAACTGTAGGAATAGGAATCCCCAAAATTTTGTGTCCTTTCGTGTCCTTTTTGGACACGTATCAGTGTTGTATAGAACGTGTTTGTTGAAATGCTTGTGAGAATTAAATATTGTTATTTTCAAAAACTAATTACATGATTTTGAAGCCCTTGGCATGCTGATCACAAAACCCTAGGACTGAGCACGTTTTTGAGCCGTGTCCAAAATGGACACGAACGCGCTGCACGACACTGTCGTGCGGTGTCCTGCTGCTCGGGCGTCCTAGCGGACACGACACGGCGACTCAAGCCATGAAACTTGACACACACGTTGTACTAATGACTGATACGACACTTGTAAATTTTTACGGCTTCTCGTTTAGTGTGCACGAAGAAATTGGACCTGCACTGATTTTGTACAGTGCTGTGCACGCATTTTTCGTGTCACTGATACGGATTAAAAACGTCGGCACGACACGGCAATGACTCGACTCAGGAACTTAGACACGTAGCCCTACTCCTAACCTAAATCTAGACACGAGCACGAGGCTTTAGGGTGCACATACGAGCCCCTAGATCGGTCGACACATGTGCACGAGGATTAGTAAATGATTACTGATACATTGTTTTTTTCTGTGTTCTGTTCGTTTGGACACTTCGTGTCCACTCTAGTGGACACGAATCATACCTCCTAGACACGTTAACACATGAGGAAGACACATATATGCCTGTTTGCTAATTTCGATGGTAAATTGGGTTTCGAATGTTTGGGAATTCCTGTGACAGTGTTCTTCACTGACAGTTGAGTTCTTTTGAACTATCAGTTGATTTTACACCCTTTCTCCCTGTTATTGAATGATAAATTAGTTTAGAAGTTAGGTTATACATGTATGTATAGCTGATGTTAATTTCAGTAGTTTAAATCGGTTTTCGAATGTGAAAAGTTCATGTATCAATTGAAGTTTCAGTTGAGATTTAAAACTGGGATGTTGATTCACTGTTTTAGATGTTAAATAGGTCACATGTAAAATGAGATTTGATTTCTGTAATAACCTGAGAATGTGTTCAAAAACTGAGTTTGTTTACATAGAATTAAATTGGGTTTTATGTATATGAATTCCTGAGATTCCTGAAAACATAATGCAAATGACCATGTTCAATAAAATTTGCTAACTGTTCATATGTTAATTTCGAATTCACTAATTAACTGAGTTCATGATGTGTTAAACCTGATTTAGTTAGGAAGAAGAACCCGAGAGTTCAAATTCCAGTGAGGACTGTCATTCACTGGTACATGTATGAAAACCTGAGATTATTTCTATAACACAGAACATACACACACACACTGAAAAATGAAATTTCCTGGGATTCAGTTTAGATTTAAATTGTGGATGGATACATGTTAGTTTAGAATTTACTGAATACCTGAAACTGAATTGGTTTCCATTCCATTTTTGTACTGTCATATATTTACACCCACACACACATATTCCTGAGACTTAATAACCTGAGAATATCAACCCCATGCCACATACTGAAATCTGAGATTACATTACCTGTCATTGATTGCAATGAGATAAAATCCTGAGATTTAATGAAGGGAATGAAGGGTTGGTTCATTGTAATAAAATCCTGATTTATCAATGAACACTGAGATGTAATAACCTGAGAATCTTGAGATGGTTGCAGGATTGAAACATGAGATTAGGAATGTTGGGTTTTCAATTCTGGAAACTGTCATTGACACTGTGGTTGCATTTGTATCAGCCCTTGACATGTGTATCAGTCATGGCATATATCCATTTGACCATTATCCTACTTTGTCTATATAGCCTTAAACACATATGCATTAGCTGTAATCACTCTACACTTAGCTTGCAATCACTCTACATTGCACACACATATTTGACACTAGTACACTGCATTACCTTACCTTGACACTTGCACCTATTGACACATTCACTCCTTCACTCAGTCACTCATTCCACTCTCCACCCTTCACATCACCTTGCATACACTTCATTATTTGCCACACACTTGTGGTATCACACATAGACACATAATCCACATGTGCCTCCCCTATATCACTCCATGTATATATATATATATATCTATATGCTAGATACTATGATGTGGTATGTATGCATATATATTAGCCTATGTGATATTATATAGAAGGATGTGTTTTATGTGATAGATATATATGGTATCCTAGTCTATAGGTTGGTTGAGAGTTGGCCTATAGAGATTGGCTTAGATAGAGACCCAATTGACTAGTTAACTAAAGTTTGACCAAGTCCTAGACAGTTGACCATGTTTGACTTAGAGTTGACTTTGACCTAGTTTGACCTAGAAATCATGTAGATTGCATCGTAGATTCATTTACCTTGTTTTAAACATATTATAACCTGTACTGCTCTATTTAGGACATTGTGACTCCGGTGCAGACATATGATATTTTATTACTCTTTTCAGAGTATCAGGCGAGTATATTCTCTGATAGTTCTCTCATTTACTTGTCAATTACTGTACTTCAGTTCTAGATAGTTTTATGTGATTCTTACAACACGTATGGATATTTCTGGATTCATGTATGCGACACACATACCATTAGTCTGGCCTCTATTTCTGGAATCACTACTGGCATCATCCTCTGGAACCACTACTGGCATCACCTACTGGAATCACCCTGGAATCACCTGGAATCTTTTGCTGGTATCATTATGTTTGGCTGGACTCATCCCGATTTCTCGTGTCGTTTTCTGAATTCACTTGTACTTGCTGGGCGGGGAAATATTGGAATAGGCATGTGGACATACCCAAATACTGGAACCACTCCCTTGGAATTATATTAGAATGATATCCATCTCACATCCGGCCATGTGTGTGGTGTGCCATATTACCTATAGCCGTTCACATGTCGATCCCGATATTTTAAAACACACTGTTAGAGTATAGGCTGGACTCACCATAGAACCTTTGATCACCAACTGGACTGACCTCATACCGGACTCATCTTGTACTGGAATCACCTGGTATCAGATTCATGTTGTCTGGATTTACTTAGGTTTTGCACTTGTTTACATTTACATTCTGGACTTATATCATGTTGCTCTAGTTCAGCTACTTTCTATTTACAGTCCTTATTGCTACGTTTCTTCTCTTGTTTTTACTTACCTTACTTTCCTTGCATCTTAACTGTTTCTCTATACCATTACCTGTATACAAACTGCCATATTTCATCAATAAAACTGTTTATAACTGCTTTATAGTTCTCTGTCATTTAATTGGGATTTCTTGATGAGTTGTACTCGTTCCTGTCCTGACTGGACCTGTTGAAATTTTACAGATGATTGCCCTGAGGATACATGCCCTACATATTATGGACCCGGAGATGGGATGACTACCTTTGGCCCGACACTCAGGAGTGATCGGGATTTAGTTTAGTAGACTAGTATCTGTTTTCATGTTGAACTTGTTATAGAAGTTTTGAGACTTGTGTAGTATTTGAGATTTGTTGAGAGAGTTGTTATTATTTTAGTAGTTGTTCTTCTATTCTTAGTTTAATTCCTCTGTGTTTATCTTATCGTGCTTAGACTGTGATTGAGTTTAATATCTTATACTTGTCCTCCGTTCGGAGTTGATCTTGATGAGTATATTATAATTGCGTGAGTTGCTGGTTAGATAGTAACCTAGGACAGCGCTCTACCGCCGACACTGCGGCGTAGGCTGGGCGTCGTTACGTATTCGTACCCTCACAGTAGGTGCGGGTCGTGACAGACCCCTCCGGCCGTCTCGCCGCCAAGCTAGGTCCCCCTCCGGCTGCACTTGCCCACTGCCGGAGCCCACCCGCCCGTCGAGATGGCCCCCTCGCCGGACCACCCGCCCGTCGGAGTCATCGACTCCGAGAACCGCACTGGGGGGGGGGGGGCGAGGCTCCTCGAGCCGTGCGCCCCCCTCCCCTCGGGCAGGTCGCCCCATCGGGCTGGGCGCCCTCGGGCTCCGCGCCCACCAACCATCTCCTAGGGCTCCACGCCCATTCCCTCCCTAGGGCCAAGCGCCCGTACAGTCGCTAACCTGCTGCTTTCTTTTGAATTTCGAAAATTTGAAACTTGTTTCAAAATTTCGAAATGCCCAGGAACCCTGCGATTTTTCGGAATTTTGGTTTCTCAAAATTCCAAAAAATCGCATTTCCACATGATGTTTTTATTTACGTGTTTATCAGGGCCTTTTTGTGTTTTCTTGTCCTGCACCTGTATAGCTCTTTTTGAGCTCCCCTCTATTTTCAATAAAATGTGTTCGTTAAAAAAATAAATAAAATATAATAATAATAATAATAATAATAATAATAATAAGGGAGGTGAGGTGGCTATGTGTCACACCCCATGCTGTCATCATGCACTTACACATATTTCAAAATATAATGATAGCATAGGGGATGACACATAGCCAGCACCCATAAGGGGCTGTTTGGATGGTAGCATTTCCTCCGCAAGTGGCAGTTTCCGTTGTAACTACAGCATCTCCACCGAGATCCATTGTTTGGATGGACGGTGGAAGTGACAAGCAAGTGTCTTTTCTCTGTCACTTGCCACTTCCTGTCCCCTTCTGTTCTTCACATTTCACTCCCTTCACAAAAGGGAAGGAACTGTGGTGAAATTGGTGGAAAGCTATTATATCATCGTTCGCCCGTCGTTCGTCCATCCAAGGGAGGGTCGGAGACTCGAAGCAAAAATGGCAGATCGGCTGACGGGATTACAATGGTCCGATGCCGTCCACTCTCGACGAGCCATGTGGCTGTCGGTGCTGCCGACGTCTCTCGACGACGGCCTCAGCCGAGTTGGTGATGGTGCAGACGGCCTCGGCCTTCGGCTACAAATTGTGGCGGAGGATGGCGCTCGCAGAGGGGCGTCGGCAGAGAAAAATAAGTGAAGAGGAAAATTGAGTGAAGAGAAGAGGGACTCTCTTTAGCATAATTACCTATTAATTAGCATAATTAGACGAAAAAACTCTGAGAAGAAAGGAAGATTCTGAGAAATGGGCGTGGAGAGAGGAAGAGAATACGCTGTGGTAGACTCAGGAGAAAAAAATGAGTGAAGAGAAAAGGCTCTCTTTAATTTGATTAAAAGAAAAGGTTCAGAGAGAAAGAATAGATAAAATATATATTAGATATTTATTTAATTAATTTAGTTTAATTTATCTCTAATAAATATATTTAATTTGTTTAGTTTAATTTGTCTGATAAAAATTACGGAATTTTTTTAGTTAATATTAAGTAACTTTATAATAACTAAAATAGTCAATAATTAATAGATAATTAATTTAATTATGATAGTTAATATTTTTGTCTAATTATGCTAATTAATTTAATTATAATATTAATATTTTTTTGTTTAATTATGGTAATTAATTTACTTATGGATTACCATATCTCTTACCCAAACATCCACTTTCAACAACAATGACCTCATTCTTCTACTCATTTTTTTTTACTTGTAAGAGACAAAAAATATTCTATCCAAACACATTTTGTAAAGTCCTACTTGCTGCAAGTGCACTGCAACTCAACATGATATAAGTGCTACTTTTACACTTTCAAAAAGTTACTTCTATCTAAACAGATAAAACATACGTTATGCATTGTAGTAGTTGGTAGGGGTGAGCATCGGTTCGGTTCGGTTCAAACCGAACCGAATATGTGAAAACCGAAATAACCGTAAACCGTATTTCTCAAAACCGAAAACCAAACCGTTTTTATAAAAACCGATCAAAACCGAACCGAGTTAATTCGGTTCGGTTTTCGGTCGATTCGGTTTCATGGACCAATGTGCATGGCCTTCAAGTTTTTAGCAAAATGAGCATATTTGAATAAAAAAAATTTAAAAATATATGACATTATTGTATTTATGAATTGTTATATTACATAGAGTGAAAGATATTAGTATATATAGATTGATGGTAGATAGAGAGAGTGCTCGAAGAAGTACCGACATAGAATAGGAGAAGAGAGTGCGCTCAGTTAGGGATTAATAAACATTAGTATATGTATATTGTGGGTAGTTTGATAAATTACTAAATCTAAATCGGTTTCGGTTCGGTTCGGTTTTTCGGATTAAGAACCGAAAACTGAACCGTTATTTTAAAATTTTAAAATTTTAAACCGTAAATCGAACCGATAATCGAAAAACCGAACCGTTTGTCATATTTCGGTTTGGTTCGATTCGGTTTTCGTTTTTAACCGTTATATGCTCACCCCTAGTAGTTGGTAGATGTAGCTGTATGCGAGTGAGTTTCCTCCGATCCGAATTATTGTCAGCCGCCAACTCTGACCTCTTCATTCATTGATTGATTCCTCCCTTTCTCCGGGGGCGATGCCGACACCCAACGGTGCCCGCAGCAGGAACCCACTCTCGGTGGCCGTTCGGGCATTTGGATCCTGCTTCCGTCTGCAGGCGCCGGAGTCTCGTTCTTCCGGCGACTTCTTCTCCTCCTCCCAAGATTTCAACAAGTCTTCTTCCTCCACCACCTCCTCCTCCTCCAGTAATTAATTAAGCCTACCTCCTCTCAAAGTACAAGCAATAATTGTAATCATAATTGATTAAATTTCACCCCTAACTCCCTGGCTTTTCTTCTTCCAGCTGCTGCTGCTGCTGCTTCTTCATCGTCGGGGAGCACGAAGAGGCGGTCTGGTCGTCGGGGGCTCTATGACGGTGGTGGAAACAGGGAATCTGCTGGGAGCATGAAATTCAGCATGGCGGATATCCACAGAGCTACCAACAACTTCTCTCCCACCCTCAAGATCGGCCAGGGAGGGTTCGGTACTGTCTACAGAGCCACTCTCACTGATGGAAATGTCGTCGCGGTCAAGCGCGCCAAGAAGGTCAGACATTTACATTCCTTGCTCACCGCTCGCCCTCGCCTCACAGACATTTGTTGGTGTTTTTGCCTTTGGACTGGAGTAAAATAGTCCCACATTGGCTACACCACCTGGGTATCTTAACACAATGCTTTGCATGTGTTGAGGTAGGGGTGAGCGTCGGTATAATCGGTCGGTATTTGGTCGAATTTTTTGCTACTTTTTTAATTCGGTATCTAAAATTTAATACCAATATCGTATTAGAATCAGTTTTTTTCGGCTTCGGTTAAATCGGTATTCGGTCGGTTTTTGTTCGGTATCAGTATTTTACCAATTAACATTTGATCAATCAACATACTTATATTTTAGAACCTCTTAACCTATAATTTTTTTAATACATTTTTGGAAGCATTAAATTATAAAGCCAAGCCTCTATCAACCAAAACAATTAATCAAAATTATGATAACAATATATAGCAAGTCGCAAACACCTAAAAATGAGCTTAAAAGCTCAAACGCGATCACTAATTTAATCTTTAGTCAGTGTTCTAAAAATCGGCCTAGGCGCCCGCCTAGGCGCTAGGCGCCCGGCCACCGCACCGAAAATCCCCTAGGCGGTGGGCTAGGCGGCTAGGCGGGCCCTAGGCGCCCCTAGGCGGGCCTAGGCGGGCCCTAGGCGCCCCTAGGCGGGCCTAGGCGCCCCTAGGCGGTGGGTTTTTTGAATTTTTTGAATTTTTTTTTTTTGATTTTGTTTATTTTTAGTTGTATTTTGGATATTTGTTTGGGTTTTAAGATAGTATTTGGATTTTAGAACATTGAAATTTCAAATTTCAAATTTCAAAATTTCAAAATTTTCAAAAAAAAAAAAAAATTTCTAGGCGGCTACCTAGGCGGGCTAGGCGCTAGGCGGACCTCCGCCGCACCGAGTCCGCCTAGCGATTTTTACAACATTGTCTTTAGTATAAGTTTAAGTAACAAAAATTTACTTCAAAATTCTATGAGCACAAAAACATCAGCTCAAAAGATCAAAAACTCAATTCTTAGTATTCTTAACATAACTTCAAGTCCACTAAAGTCAATTCTAAGTTCTAAAAAACTGATCAAAACAAAGATAAAAATAAAAATTAGTAGTATAAATTAATCACAAACAACATTTAAAAAAAAGTATATATATATATATATATATATATATATATATATATATATATATATATATATATATATATATATGGCATCGGTTCGGTTCGGTATTTTCGGTATGGTATTACACTCAAACAGCTGCCACTACTATTATACCATATTTTAGTCGGTTCGACAATTCGGTATCGGTACATAATTTTGGTTCGATTTTTCGGAATATTTTTAATCAGTATTTGGTCGGTTTTTCGGTATTGGTTGGTATTTGCTCACCCGTATGTTGAGGTGTGCACATGGGGTGTCGTGGGGCACATGTGGGCGCCATGTGGAGGTATTTTCCTAGGAGAAAAAGGATTAACTCTAATAAGGAAGCATGTTATTTTTTGTCGTTCAGACTCGGACTCGGACACGGGCTCCAGGATGCGTCGTGCATACACGGGCGTGTTTGGGGGGTAGGCGTGGACTGACACATGACTACGCTAATTGCGGGATGATCTAAAATATTAAACTCTATTTTTGAGTATTGGTATTTTAGTCCCACATCGGATAGGAGAAAAAGTGAAGTCTCACTCCACTCTATATATAGAGCCCACTAGCAGATCCAGGATTATAATTGACTGGGGGCTCAATTATACAATTATAAAGAGGTTCAAAAATGCCTTCAAATTTTTTTTTTAGAGTACAAGAATATTTTTTTAAAATTCACTGGGGGCCCCGTCGCCCAGTGCCTCCCTTGTGGATCCGCCACTGATAGAGCCCCTTGGTCTCCTTTGTAAGATACACAAAAAGTTGACCGGCGAGCGTTCCAAAAGTTCTTTTGTTTGAACTTGCTGGTTCCTGGGAGCAGATCGTAATAGAACGAATATTGCTTTGAGCAACAGTGATCTTCATCACCCCAGCAGAGTTGCATCTTCATCTTCCTCCATCTTCTTCTAAGAGGCTACATGATCTTTAGAGAAGCAAATTCTTTTGCTCAGAATTCTCTGAAGTTCCTCATATACAGAGTGTGTGAGCAAATTCATTTGCAGAATCACTCTGTCTACTTACATAGAGTGTGTGAGCAAATTCGTTTGTAGCATCACTCTGTCTACTTACGTTCTTCCATCTAAGATCTGTTTCGGAATAACAACATTTACATTTACATACCCTCTCCTCTCAACTGCAACTAATAAATCTATTATAGAAATATATGGCACTTGCAACAACTATATGTCACGCCCAAGGTTTTTTGCCCCACCAAGATGAATCTGCATAACCCTCTACGGACCGGAGTTTTGCTGGAAGCTTCCAGGGTCCTCCATAATGTGATGGAGTCTTCTTGAATATTTATCAAGTCTATATAGCTTCTAGATGTTCTAGAGGCTTCCTTAGGAAATATCTAGGTCCTAGAATAATCCATGGAATATTCTGTTTCCAGAAACTTCATATAAGTCTTTAACGGCACCATAAATAAGAGGGAGGCTCATTTGTTCCTCACTATCTAAGAAGTTGTAAACTCTCTCTACTATAGTGAACTTTTCAATCTTCCAATCTCTCTTTTGTTCCACATTGTTCTCATTTTCATCTTAGCGATCTAGCTAAGCGTTTGGGGAACGCTGGCATTAGTATTCGAGTAGGAAGCTTGTGGTCAAAGTGTAGGCAAAACCACTAAATCCGTGACAAGTGATATCAGAACGAAGGTCGGTTGGTACCATATCGACATTCGAGAACGTCCAGGAGAGGCCCACGTCATCTAAGGAGGGGCACGCCAAGACTCACAAGAAGGACAAGAGCAAGGGGCCTACGACGGAGCGTAGCCTTGCCGATCTTGCTGCGCGCCTTGAGGTCTTAGAGAAGGATTCGAAGGATGCACATGGAGCAAAGAAACACGAAACTAGAGGAATTATACGATGGGATGGAGAGTGACGTCGCTTCGTCCATGGCAATCTTTCGGGAGCAACTCTAAGAGATTCGATCCGCACTTGAGGAGGAGCTCAAGGTGCATCGTGCGGAGATTTAGGCTTTGCGCGGAAAGGTCTAAGGCTACGAGGTGCTAAAGACCGTGGTCGAGATTTGTGGAGAACTCAAGACCAAAGTTGTCATTTTAGAAAAGTCCGTTGCCAACGGTGGACCTTCGAGTAGGGAGGCACCAAGATGGAAGATCCTCGAGCCGCAATCCTTCAACGGGAAGCAGGATGCCAAAGACGTTGAGAACTTTTTGTGGAACGTAGACTGATACTTCAAGGCGTTGCACATCAATGGTGACGCTGAGAAGGTGGACATTGCTTCACTCTACTTTACTGACGATGCTAATGCTGTGGTGGCATCGTAGGTGCATGGAAGTCGAGAAGGATTTGTGCTCGATAGAGACTTGGGAGGATCTCAAGAAGGAGATCAACTCTCAGTTCTATTCGAAGAATGTTTAGTTTGCAGCGAGGTGAAGCTTGCGGCAACTCAAGCACAATTAGGCGATTAAGGAGTACATTGCGGAGTTCACACGCTTGATGCTCGCGATATTTACCATAGGTGAGGAGGATCACTTTCTTCTTCCTTGATGGACTTCAACCATGGGCAGACCGACAAGATTTTGAATTCTATTTCTAGTCTTTTCATAAACTATCACATCGCGCTCAAAGCGACTCTATCACATCACGCTCAAAGCAACATGGATCCCCGTATGACCAGCTATTTGACGACCGTGGGCCAACAAATGATGAGATTTTTGTATGACTTATTGCATCCTCCTAAGATCTTGAACTAATTTACTCAATCTAATCAATGAAACACCTTCTTGAAACCCCAAATCCGTTTTCTTACTTAACTTTTAGTAAATTATAGTATAAATTATCTAAAGTTCTCCTCTCTTTCCAAAGTGGGACCAAACAATCAAAACACTTAATATTCCAATCTAATACAAATTCCTAACATGCAATCATCGACGTATGGCACCTAATGCATCATACTCCATAAGCAAACATTGTCTATGCAGCCTTAATTTGTTACACTACACATTTATCTTTTGTTGCTTTTCATCTATTCCAAATATATATAGCATTCTGATCCTCCCCTTTGGACTAAATTTTCATATTGGAGTGTTTCTTTACATAAAGGACTTATTTTCTTGAACACAATCCATATACTCATGGAATACAAAACTAGAAATGTATTAAATTGTAAAGGAAGTATATTTGGGTTGAAGTGAGACTGACGCAGCTAGGATCTGGTTTCAACCTTTATGAACAGAGTGTTTATGACAACCATTTGAGCACGGAATTCCAGAGCGAGATACAGACGCTGGCGAAAATTGAACACCTGAATCTTGTCAGGTTTCTTGGCTACCTGGAGTATGAGGAGGAAAAGATTGTTGTTGTGGAGTATGTCCCAAATGGAACTCTTAGAGAACATCTCGATGGTAATTAAATTTCATGTTACCCTCTTCTAATTTGATTGTATTGCTTTTACAACTTGATATATGTAGACGGAAAACTCACTACTGTGTTGGCCCAAATGGTTTCTGATGTTGTGGGGAGGATTAAGGTCTCTGATAGTTTGTTTATTTATCAAAATGCAGGTCTACGTGGAAGCCATCTTGATCTTGCTGCCCGTTTGGATATAGCAATTGATGTGGCTCATGCTGTAACATATCTACATATGTATACAGGTAGTACTTGAAAATTTTATGCTGGACCAAAGTTCTGTTTTCTGTCACAGATGTCGCCGAATTTCTGTATCATCTTACTCACTGGGTGAAGATAAGAAGCATCACGGTTTTCCAATTCCTTTGTTTCCTTCTTCAAAATGGAGTTACTGTTTGACTGCAGCAAGAAAAATGAAGTTAATCCACCATGAGACTAGTTTCCATGCTATGATGCCTCATGTATATATAAGATAAATGAATCTTGCATGCTTGAAGTTTCTACAAAAAATAATATGTTATTCTAAATATAGTTTATATATAGTTTTTATATATATATATATATATATATATATATATATATATATATATATATATATATATATATATATATATATATAAAATAAAAAAAAATAAAAAAAATAAAAAAAATAAAAAAAAAAAATAAAAAAAAATAAATATATATATATATATATATATATATATATATATATATATATATATATATATATATTTTTTTTTTTTTTTTTTTTTTTTTTGAAGAAATGGGTACTTGTGGCGAACTCGCCTCCACTGGGGCTCGAACTCCTGACCACTTGGGCCGCATGCATCTCTCTTAACCACTAGGCTAGAGGTCATTTGCATTATATATATATATATATATTTTTTTTTTTTTGCATTATATATATATATATATATATATATATATATATATATATATATATATATATATATATATATATATATTTTGCATTCTGTGAATTTTCTTATGTTCATATTGCTTGAGTGCTGTGTCTGTGTTGCACGTGTCGTACACATATTGGATACAATACAGATAGTCCAATAAACAATACGACACGCCAAAACAGGGGTTGTTTCCATATCACCGTGTCTATATCCTATGTGTCCATCTAACATAGCTTGTAGGTCACTAAGTATTCAACTGCAAGTAATCCCGGAAGGAGCCTAGGGAGAGTATAGTGTATAGATTATCAATCAGGTTTGACAGAGAAGAAAATAATGTACGTAGATTTAGATTTCCTTGGCTGGAAATATGTACCCATAATTTGTATGTAAGGTTTGTACATCCAGTAATTGGTGGCTGCCAAGTTCCCCGGGAAAACATACGTATAACTTGTGTGCCCACGCCATTACACCTTCATCCACATCACATCATTGTTTCCTTATTCTTAGTAACCTTAATTCTCTATCTTCCTTTCTCATGCCATCTATCAGTATGGTGATCAGATGTGAGCAAAGCTCATGTTTGAACTCTGCACATAACATTAGCAAAAGATGTTCTGAAATGATGAGTAACATAATTTTAGTAGTAGACTGTGGTAATACATGTGAGTCAGCAATTTTGAATTAATTTCAACAAAACCCTTGAAGGACTGGGGCTTCCTCTAGATAAAAGTAGGTTTCCTGCAGAAGCTTTCTCACACTACATTCATTTCAAATAACCAATGCATCTACTACGGCTGATACTAGGGTCATTTGTTTCTTAGCTTGCAATGAATATTTGCACACTTGGGTTGGATAACCCTGTATGTCTCATCATCACATGCATGTGCTAATGAAGTTTTTTGGTCCCTATGGCCCAACTCATCTTACTCTCCTGATTGAAATACTTTCATTGTGCAGATCATCCTATTATCCACAGAGATATCAAGTCATCTAACATTCTTCTTACCGAAAACCTTCGGGCTAAAGTTGCCGACTTTGGGTTTGCTCGGCTCGGTGCAACTGAGACGGGAATTACTCATGTTTCGACCCAAGTTAAAGGGACTGCAGGCTACTTAGACCCAGAATATCTTAGAACATATCAACTCACTGAGAAGAGTGATGTATACTCCTTTGGTGTATTGCTGGTGGAGCTAATAACAGGGAGACGTCCGATAGAAACTAAAAGAGAACTCAAGGAACGAGTTACACCAAAATGGGTATGCTTTCTCTTTACCAGCACAAGCTTCTCTTTAACGTTATTTGCTTTTCAAACTTGCAAGAATCGGGGGGTATAATTTGGTTGCCAAAGTGTAACTTAGTGGGCTCAATTTTGCTACTTCCATCAAATAGAATGATTGTGACCCTGTTCTTGCTTCAGTAATGTCTATTTTTGTACAGGCTATGAAGAAGTTTATTGATGGAAATGCAGTCCAAGCACTGGACCCAAATCTTTCACAAAGCCCTGCAACGAATCTGGCATTAGAGAAGGTGTTTGAGCTGGCCTTACAATGCTTGGCTCCAACAAAACAAGGCAGGCCCAGCATGAGGAGGGTTGCAGAAATGTTATGGAGCATTCGAAAGGATTACAGGGAGCTGTTGTCTTCGGATTCGCTCTCTCAGCCTTCTCCTCAGAGGAAGCAATCCGATAACCAGGAGAAGATATGATGAACCTAGGAAGTTCTTCGACGGGGTGACCGCCATCACCACGTAGAAAGAGTTGTTTATCCCCCTCTATCAGTCCTGCGTGCTTTCAGATTGCCATAGCTGCTAGCTATTGTGAGAAGAAAATAACTTGTAGATACAATACATTTGCAGTGTGTATAACCATTGGCACCAGTATATTAGGAACTTCCCCCCCTTGTGGGTATATATATAATATATTGTTCATTTTCCGTTTCAATCTTTCTTTCAGAATGTACTTCTAAAGTGAACAATTTAAATTAGAAATTTCTTGGCTTCTATTCAAAGTTGAACTTCCTTTCTCAATTGTTATAAGTTCGAACGCAATCTTGTTGTGCCACACGCAGAATCGATGAAGAGAATCACGAAGCACAAATATAAGGAAACTAATAACACAAAGCACACGAGATTTATGTGGTTCAGTCAAGAACAACCTACTCCACGAGGCAAGGGGAGAAATATGAATCAATCAGCAGAAACCTTACAAAGGGTTACACACAAATAAAAATCCACCCTTATGAAAACTCCAATGAGGAACCCCCCCCCCCCCCTCTCCCCCCTTGTAGGTTCCTTTAATGGCTCCTTGAAAAAATCCTAAGAAAAACTAGCTTTTTGCAATGAATAGCCTCAAGCAAGCAACCAACCCTCATAGACATGATAGAGTTAAGTCCCCCTGTTAACTCGATCTACTTCATGGAGTGATCTAGATCGTCGAAACTTAAAACTTTAAATTTGAACCATGTACTAAAATTAACCAGGCCTAACCAAATGGTATGCTGGCGGTATATTGTAAGAAAGCAAAATTGTGCACAAAAGTTGATAATTTTTTTTGGCACTTTTAAGCATGTCGGTGATATACCGACAGTATGTCACTGGTATGTCGTTAGGATGCTACTTCATCATACTTGACTATTTCAAATCCTTTCAGGGCTTATCCAACTCGTTTGACATCGTCTGTAGCATCCATATCATACACGAGCCATATCCAACAATCTCCACTTTAGCGAGATGTCCCTCTAGCCACTTTATATGCTAGTTGTGATACTACGTTCTCCTTTAACATTCGCTCCAACATTTTTATCTTTTCCCCAACTACATGGTTTTTAACTATAACCAAGAAAATATCCACTGTCTCAAGAAGATCGAATAAGGCCATTGTCACAATCTTATCCAGAATCGAGAAATTATCACTGCTACAATCTTTAACCCATAACCGCAAAACTGCCACGACCTATTTACGTACCGGGGCCACGAACCTTCCTCCCACAACAGTACTTGAATAGAAGTCAAGGTAGACTATAACTTATTTACTGGAACTGCCTCAGTTAGCATGTTCGTCGGGTTCACCTTTGTCACGTTCCGGTTCCGCAAAACTGATCGTCTTCGCATGGACGTGATGCCGCGCGAGCCGAAGTTGCTCTTGCGCAAGGCAATTTTCGTAACGGTCGATTACAGTAGCTTGACGATGGGGTCGTCGTACAGAAGTCCTGTAACTACCACTTTTCTAAAATGAGGGTATTTTTGAACTTTTGTAAAATTGATTATTATATTATTATTATTATTATTATTTAATTAAATAAATTGTGTTAGTGATAGAATTTGGTAAAACCCTAGAACCACAATGGTTAGATGACTACTCATGACCAATGGAGACTTAGTTAGTGAGATTAGACAAACCAAATTTCATTCCTAATTAGTTGGTTAGACTCAAATCTAGTTGGGAACCACTTAGAATCTATTTATTGTCTTAAAACACTAAGGAAGATTGGGCATTTCCTTAAAAGGCTTGGAATGACAACATACGAAGGCCTTTAGACTTTGAACCTAAACCAAACCCTAGCCAAACTTAGCATGGCCGGCCACAAGGCTCCCCTTTTCTATTTATATCACCACTTCATCTTCTTCCTCCTCTCATTTCATTTCAAGACCTATTTTTAGGAGTTTCCCCCAAATGGCTCCTACAACTATTTCTCATCCAAATTGCCCCAAACCAATTGCAATCTCTTTCCCTTGAAGAGAGGAAGCCTCTATTGGCTAGTAGGGAGCTTGTTGGAGCAATTTGACCATTAGAAGTTGTCACGCCCCACAACCAAAATACTGACAAGTAGGGACGGACATAGCCAGCTACGCAATACCAAAGTACACCAGTACTCTGAAATCACGTATATGCTGTCAAGACATGGGGGTTACTTCTACAAGCCAACAGTCGATCCTAGGTTTAAACAATCCTAGGTATCTCAATCACAGACAATTATACAAGGTACAAGAAGTATGATCATCAGACATACAATAGTAAAGCGTCCCAAACCATACATACATGGATGATCATGAAGCTAGTAATACAAAATAGAGAAACTAGCAAGAGTATTAGTCACACATGATAGCTCTAGCTGCAGTCTAGAATACACACATCATGTTTATGCCCGTAGACTAAATGTCAAGGACCAAAACACGAGCTAAACACGTGCTCAGAGGCTAAACGCCACAAAAGAATAATGTACAAAACCAGTGGAAGAATAAAATAAGAAACCCACTTGGGTACTCTAGTGCTCTGGATGGTCACCATCGAGTAGATGGTACGAAAGATCCTCTGGACTTCACTATCAGATCTGGCCAAACAAAATCAGTGGGGTCAGTCCCCCAATAGCAAGTACCACAAAGGAAGCCAAACTATGAACTAAACCAGCAATCACTAACATAAACAATTATAGATACAAATGAGTAAGAGAAGATCGAGACTCGTGCACTACCAATGCACTTATCACAAACATAGGAAGACAATAAGTAAATGGAGCATAAAGTAATTAAAATGTGACATAATGTAAACTGTGGACTTGTGAATTAAACAGAGAACTTGTGACATAGCTAAACCATATGAGAGAAATGGTACATGCGAACATGTACGGTAAGTGAAACATGTGAGCATGTTAGATAACTGAGACTTGTGAGCATGTAAGAATTATAGAAAGACAATGATAAGTGGACTTAGGAACTAATTCGGAAGTCAAGTTACAACCCTTAAACCAAACAAAGACCTGGGTTGTAACCCTTCTCCTGAACAGAACTTAGTCTCTAATCATTGTACAACATAAGGATCATGTAGAACATGTGAGTACTAAATAGGACGACAAATGATAGATAACTTAGGAACCATTCCGGAAGCCAAGTTACAACCCGTAAACCAGACAAGGACCGGGGTTGTAACCCTTCTCCCGAATAGAATTTTGTCTCCGACCATTTATCGATGAAAGTAAACATAAACCATAGTGTACTGAAATAAACATACGGACACTGCCTAGACAAAACTAGACTGGACTGGACTGACTCCATTCATCCATTACGGCCAAGCAATGAGTACGGCTTGATACTTTAACTAACTAGGGTTATCACAAACCTAGTTACTAACAAGATGCAAAGAGATTTTCAAGTCCAATTACCCGCCTGCTGCTACCGAAGTGACCCCAGCAAAAGAAAACAAGTATAGCAGACATACTACGGTAAGATACATGTGTCCTAAGGAGGTGCCCCACTCGGCGGTGAGCTGGAAATGTGCTCATCATGACAGATAGCTCCAAATCCCATGTATATATATAAGGCCGGGATCGAACGGGCAACAGGTAACTGGAAAAGTCTCTTCATGAACTACTTGATCAATCTAGTCATTAATCCTAGCCAGACTCAGTATGAATCCCTGATCGTGGTCATCAAGAATCTATGCCTTAGACATGATGCAATACAGAACATGTAGCTTGTACAAACACACTCAAGAGAAACACCCACGGTGTCCAAATCATTCATTACTTGTAAGCCAATAAAGCCGTCGCAATATCATTCATGCTTCATGTCTTGTCATGTCATGTTACTTGTTATATTACTTATCTGGAGTGCACCACGACGGATCACTATCATGTTAAGCAAAGAAGTGACATGTGACTTGAGTGTACCACAACGGGTCACTATCGTGTTAAGCAAAGAAGAAAGACATATATTATGAGTGCACTACAACGGGTCACTATCATGTTAAGCAAAAGAAGGAAGACATAAATCATGAGTGCCCCATCACGGGTCACTATCATGTTAAGCAAAAAAAGGAAGACATAAATCATGAGTGTCCTACCACGGGTCACTATCATGTTAAGAAATCATGGACGTAAGAAAGCCTGTAGATAGATCTTGATAAAAAGGTGTATCATAACATATGAGAAGGAATAAATGAGGTAACTACTTGGCCTAAAATACCAATTGAATCTGTGCTAGTGTTAAGGGTATGAGAGGGGTACAATCATTCTCTAACTGTACAATATTATCAAATCATTTTAAAAAATTCATTTATTAAAGAAATATCAAACTATTAAGTAGGGTCGTCGTAATTTAGGCCAAGACAGAAAATATGCAATGAATTCATAAGCTCCATATCAAGAATGAAAGAAACCTGCATAAAATAGTTGGTAATATATTCCTGAAGCCAAGGAAAAGATCTACAACTTTCATGTTGGGAGTTGGGAGAAATTTTGGCCACAAATCAGCCAAATAGGACATAAAACAGCCAAAAACAGCCAAAATAGGCACTATACGGCATTCTGCGGCACTATGCGGCCTGCGATACTATTTATCAACGCGGCACTATGTAAGCCTGCGGTACTATGTAAGCCATGCGGCACTATTCATCTATACGGTACTATACAAGCCATGCGACACTATTTATCCATGCGGCACTATTCATGCCTGCGGCACTATTTATCCATGTGGCACTATGCAAGTCATGCGGCACTATTCATGCCTGTGGTACTATTCATCCATGAGACACTATTCATCCATGCACTATTCATCCATGCGGCACTATTCATGCCTGCGGCACTATACAAGCCATGCGACACTATTTATCCATGTGGCACGATTCATCCTGCGACACTATTCATCGTTCCTGCCAGAATCAGGACAGATGAACATAGAAGATGTCCAAATCTTATTTTGACCATAACTTCCTCAAAACAAGTCGAAATCTAACTTTTCAAAGGTCTATTTTGGGTAAAATCGAATTCTCTACAACATAGAACAATCAAAATTTGAAAATAATGAAGTTTAGTAGATCAAAACCCAAGAAAACCGAAAAGACTATAAACTTAGATCTACAAAAATTTATCCACCAAAATAAAAAATACCAAGTTCTAAAGATGCTTAGAATCATGTAAGAAAGAGTTTAGAACAAACAAAATAACATTTATCTAACATTTGGCAAGATATACTTGCCTTAGGTTGGAGGAAAAAATGAAGAGGAAGAAGATGAAGAGGATGAAAATAATGGAGGAGAGAGAGAAGAGTTTGATTTTATACAAACCTTCTCATCTCAAACCCACCTAAACCAAACCAAGCCCAATACCAAGTTGAACTGAACCAAATTAAACCAAGTCAAGTTTAACCTATACTTTGAAAAAAATTTAAAATATTCGAAAGCCAAAAAATATGAAATACAGCTCAAAATACGTACCCATACATAAATACTGATACAGTGAGACGAGTCTCACAACTCTCCCATCCTTAGAAAAATTTCTTCCTCAGAATTTCCTAAAGCCAGTCGAGTAAGGTAACTAAAACAAAAGCTCAAGAAAATACAATCATCTCTATAAAATGTAGCATGGTATATAAGTAAATAGAGGCAACTGTAATGTAAATAAATGCATAAGCAATAACACAATCATAATCAAGAAGGGCTGGAGGCATATGAATAAATATGTCTTCTGAGACAGTTGAGTAAGGACCAACGTCCTCGCTGGCCTATGCTGACTCCAAAAATAGATAAAGGTCAAGTCCCAAGGTAAGTCGGTACCAATGACTTAGTCCAAGACATGACTCTACCCATGACGTATCATCATAGTCGATACCAATGAAGTTATCACATGCCTCGACTACGAAGACAGAAGAGTTGGGGACGAAAAACTCGCCTTCACTCACCGAATAAATTAAGCCGGCCATTGTACTCCATACGTGCATAGAATACAAGGTCGCCTGCAAGAACCCAAGATATATCGCCACTACCTGGCCTGCCATTGAAACACAAATCCCAAGAGAAGAACTGATGGAAGACCATGAAGATGGTACCTGAGACTCCCAAGGTATTACCCTCGTGCTGATACTAGAGCTGCTCCTGGTACTGTGCATGCAACTGTGCTCTGAGCTGTCTAATCCTCTGAGCTCGCGATGGCGGTGGGTACTGTGCCAATGGTTGAACATCTAGTATTGGCCCTAGCTGCTCGTCCACTACTAGAGGTGATGACGGAGGTGACTGAAAGGATGGCTGCGGTATATCTGGTGTAGATGGTCATATTTGAGATGTCGGATATGGGCAAGTGCTAATTGAATGGTCCTCTGCTCCACAGCGGAAGCATCGCCTATTGGCCGTCCGACAAACTAATCTAGAATGCCCTAACTTCCCACAGTAGGTACATCCTTCTTATTCTGTCTGATACTTCTACTGGTTCTTCCGCCTCTGCCTCTGAGCTTGGGCCTGCATATACTGCCAAGGCCATGTCTACTGTAATGCTTGGGACTGTGTCGGTAAAGTCCCCTGGGCCTGTTGCTGAACCGGCGCTGGTGCATGCTGGCTGGAAGCTAGAAGGATGGCGATCTAGCTGGACTCCACCAGGGACAAACTCCTATCATGTGGCCTGGTGATCCGTACGCTAAATATAGAAGGTTAGCCCTCCGACAAGTAAGATGAGTATGCCCTTTCCTTCCACAAAAGGAACATACGATCGGTAACTCCTGGCTCTGATATGGATGTTGGTCTGCTGGTACTGATGATGGACGTCGGGGTGAAAAGCCTGATACATACGAATGGTTCCTCTTACGAGCCTCAGTTCTGGATGCGGTCCTTCTAGCTCCATGCTCTTGCTCTCGTATTGCCTCTACAGTAGGTCGGGCTCGATATGCTGACTGGCTAGATGACTGGCACTGTCTGCCTCTAACCTGCACTTTCTCTGGCTGCAAGTCCTCGGCTTGAAGTTCCTCGGGTATTCCTTGTACACTACGGTCTATTAACAACTGGATACTCTACTGGAGAACGAGGTCTCGTTGTTGTTGTGACTCCATCATTTCTTTGATAATTCCTATGAGTACAAGTACATCGGACTGACCTGGTACTACCTCTGCTCGGACTGCTGATTGTACGGGCTGAGCTGGCTGATCGGGATGGACAGACATCTCTGTCCTCGAGTCAACTCTCGACTCTTCGTCTGAATGCTGAGACTGATCCTCCATAACTGGCCTAACAGAAGATTGATGACCTGCCATAGGCAGAACCCAAACAAAGTAATCGGAAGGATTAAGAACAGTGTCCCTGAAAGTTAAAGGACACAAGGATCAAATCGAGGGAATATGAGAGATCAACGATCAATGCAGATATCAGGTCAAAGGATCAGAGATAGAGAATAATACGAAGGATATCAATAAAGGATGATTGTGATTGAGATAACTAAACATCAGTAACCCCCACATATCTGATAAATCAGACCTTGCATGGGCCACCACTAAAACCGTGTTAGGCCCCACGACCAAAATACTGGCAAGTGGGGATGGACATGGCCAGCTACGCAATACCAAAGTACACCAGTACTCTGAAATCACGTATAAGCTGTCAAGACATCAGAGTTACTTCTACAAGCCAACAGTCGATCCTAGGTTAAAACAATCCTAGGTATCTCAATCACAAGCAATTATACAAGGTACAAGAAGTGTGATCATCAGACATACAATAGTAAAGCGTCCCAAACCATACATATATGGATGATCATGAAGTTGGTAATACAAAATGGAGAAACTAGTAAGAGTATTAGTCATACATGATAGCTCTAGCTGCAGTCTAGAATACGCACATCATGTTTATGCCCGTAGGCTAAATGTTAAGGACCAAAACACGAGCTAAACATGTGCTCGGAGGCTAAACGCCACAAAAGAATAATGTACATGACCAGTATAAGAATAAAATGAGAAACCCACTTGGGTACTCTAGTGCTCTAGATGGTCACCGTCGAGTAAATGGTGCGGAAGATCCTCTGGACTTCACTATCAGATCTGGCCAAACAAAATCAGTGGGGTTAGACCCCCAATAGCAAGTACCACAAAGGAAGCCAAACTATGAACTAAAACCAGCAATCACTAACATCAACAATTAGAGATACAAATGAGTAAGAGCAGAACGAGACTCGTGCACTACCAATGCACTTATCCCGAACATAGGAAGATAATAACTAAAGCATCTTGGAGCATAAAGTAATTAACATGTGACATTATGTAAACTGTGGACTTGTGAATTAAACAGAGAACTTGTGACATAGCTAAACCATATGAGAGAAATGGTACATACGAACATGTAACAGTAAGTGAAACATGTGAGCATGTTAGATAACTGAGACTTGTGAGCATGTAAGAATTATAGAAAGACAATGATAAGTGGACTTAGGAACTAATTCGGAAGTCAAGTTACAACCCTTAAACCAAACAAGGACCTGGGTTGTAATCCTTCTTCTGAACAGAACTTAGTCTCTAATCATTGTGCGACATAAGGATCATGTAGAACATGTGAGTACTAAATAGGACGACAAATGATATGATAACTTAGGAACCATTCCGGAAGCCAAGTTACAATCCGTAAACCAAATAAGGACAGGGGTTGTAACCCTTCTCCTGAATAAAACTTTGTCTCCAACCATTTATCGATGAAAGTAAGCATAAACCATAGTGCACTGAAATAAACATACGAACACTACCTAAAAAAAACTAGACTGGACTGTACTGACTCCATCCATCAATCACGGCCAACCAATGAGTACAGCTTGATACTTTAACTAACTAGGATTATCACAAGCCTAGTTACTAACAAGATACAAAGAAATTTCCAAGTCTAGTTACCCGCCTGCTGCTATCGGAGTGACCCCAGCAAAAGAAAACAAGTATAGCAGACACACTGCAGTAAGATACATGTGTCCTAAGGAGGTGCCCCACTCGACGATGAACTGAAAATGTGCTCATCATGACAGATAGCTCCAAATCCCATATATATATAAGGCCAGGATCAAACTGGCAACAGGTAACTGGGAAAGTCTCTTCATGAACTACTTCATCAATCTAGTCATTAATCCTAGCCAGATTCAGTATAAATCCCTAACCATGGTCATAGGAATCCATGCCTTAGACTTGATGCAATACAGAACATGTAGCTTGTACAAACACACTCAAGAGAAACACCCACAGTGTCCAAATCATTCATTACTTGTAAGCCAATAAAGCTGTCGTAACAGCATTCATGTTTCATGTCTTGTCATGTCATGTTACTTGTCATATTACTTATCTGGAGTGCACCACGACGGATCACTATCATTTTAAGCAAAGAAGTGACATGTGACTTGAGTGCACCGCAATGGGTCACTATCATGTTAACCAAAGAAGAAAGACATATTATGAGTGCACCACAACGGGTCACTATCATGTTAAGCAAAAGAAGGAAGACATAAATCATGAGTGCCCCACCACGGGTCACTATCATGTTAAGCAAAAGAAGGAAGACATAAATCATGAGTGCCCCACCATGGGTCACTATCATTTAAGCAATCATAGACGTAAGAAAGCTTGTAGATAGATCTTGATAAAAGGTGCATCATAACATATGAGAAGGAATAAATGAGGTAACTACTTGACCTAAAACACCAATTGAATCTGTGCTAGTGTTAAGGGTATGATAGGGGTACAATCATTCTCTAACTGTACAGTATTATCAAATCATGTTATGAAATTCATTTATTAAAGAAATATTAAGCTATTAAGTAGGGTTGTCGTAATTTAGGCCAAGATAGAAAACATGCAATAAATTCATAAGCTCCATATCAAGAATGAAAGAAACTTGCATAAAATAGTTGGTAACAAATTCTTGAAGCCAAGAAAAAGATCTACAGCTTTCATGTTGGGAGTTGGGAGAAATTCTGGCCACAAATCAGCCATATAGGACATAAAACAGCCAAAAATAGCCAAAATAGACACTATGCGACATTCTGTGGCATTATGCGGCCTGCGGCACTATTCATCCATACGGTACTATACAAGCCTGCGACACTATGCAAGCCATATGGCACTATTCATCCATGCGGCACTATACAAGCCTGCAGCACTATGCAAGCCATACGGCACTATTCATCCATGCGGCACTATTCATGCCTACGGTACTATTCATCCATGTGGTACTATGCAAGCCATGCGACACTATTCATGCATGTGGCACTATTCATTCGTGCGACACTATTCATGCCTACGATACTATACAAGCCATGCGGCACTATTCATCCATGCGACATTATTCATGCCTGCGACACTATTCATCCTACGGTACTATTCATCGTCCCTGCCAGAATTATGACAGAGGAACATAAAAGATGTCCAAATCTTGTTTTGATCATAACTTCCTCAAAACAAGTCAAAATCTAACTTTTCAAAGGTCCATTTTGGGTAAAATCGAATTCTCTACAACGTAGAACAATCAAACTTGAAAATAATGAAGTTTAGTAGATCAAAACCCAAAAAAATCGAAAAGACTATAAACTTAGATCTACAAAAATTCATCCACCAAAATAAAAAATGCCAAGTTCTAAAGATACTTAGAATCATGTAAGAAAGAGTTTAGAACAAACAAAATAATATTTGTCCAACATTTGGCAAGATGTACTTGTCTTAGGTTGGAGGAGAAACTGAAGAGGAAGAAGATGAAGAGAATGAAAATAATAGAGGAGAGAGAGAGAGAGAGAGAGAGAGAGAGAGAGGAGTTGGGTTTTATACAAACCTTCTCATCTCAAACCCACCTAAACCAAACCAAGCCCAATACCAATTTGAACCGAACCAAATTAAACCAAGTCAAGTTTAACCTATACTTTGGAAAAAAATTAAAATATTCAAAAACCAAAAAAATACGAAATACGGCTCAAAATACGTACCCGTACAAAAATACTGATACAGTGAGACGAGTCTCACAGAAGTTGAAGGACATCTCACCTTGGTTTCATTCCTTAAGAATCCATCTCTCAAGTGGTAAGAGCCTCTAAACACCCTCTAATTTCACATTCCTTGTTGTAGATGCATTCATTTAGGGTCCCTCTTGCATTAGGAAGAAGTTAGGTCAATTTTGGATTCATTTGATGTGCGTATCACCAGAGTATCGGATACGCACACAAAGTGTTCGATGAAATGATTCTTAGGGCTTTGAATGTTTAGATTTCAATTTTTATTAGGCATTTGTGTTGCGTATATGCTGTGTTAGTAATATAGAATGTTATTTTGTATTAGTGCATTGTTTTGGAGAGGATATTTGGATTTGGTGGTTTAGTTTCATGTGATGCTCATTGTTTCCTGTTCATAGCATCCTTTTGTGCAGTCCATTTATTTTGATCGAGCCATCATCATGTCAGTCTCTACCCCAAGTATCCTCACACATGTGTCATGTTCAGCTCCTTGGAAGAATCAATACTTTACTTTAGTTCTTCCCTGTAACAGTATGAGGAGGGTCTCGAGTATGTAGCATGTGAGTTTAGTTCAGTCCATCTATGGCAATCCCCTGTTCTATTATTCATGTTTAGTCCATTCCTTCTTATGTCCTGCACAATTGATCTACTACCACTCCTTTCATTTCATAGTTGTCCTACATTTGGATGTTTAAGTCCATGTTCAGTTGTGCACCACTTCATTCCCATATGTAGCCTTAGACAGTAGGGACCATTATATTCTGTCCCATTACATTTAACACTCACTCATCAAGAGTAGACCCAATCACCCTGGTATCATATATTACAATTTGCTTAGTTCTTATTCACTTAATACCTGTCCTGCTCTCAGATTGTACACTGCGTATCTCTGGTATCAGAATACCTTGTCGGTACTATATTCTAGTGCACTGCCCTGCATTTCAACCTATAGTTCAGATCCCCTTGCTTGGTGTACAAACCATAGAGTATTCATTGTCCTGCTTCATGATCAGATCCTGGGGTTCCCTTTGGTCCATGACATATTCACTAAGTTCAGAACCACCCTCCTTGTTCACTGTATTGGTTTCATTCCCATTGATCAGATATTCACTTTTTTCAGTTGATACCTGAATATGATGGTTCAGGTATCCAATTTAGGTTCAATCTTGTTTTAGTCCACTTTAGAGTTGCATCCAATTGTCTGCCTAATATGTATGTATCATTGTAGATGTTTATGTATGTATCTGTTGGAGACGAGGGGTTGATTAGTGAGTGTTGTATAGGCAGGTCAGGTGTGAAGTGTTATGTATAGTGTATATATAGATATGTCTGTATGAGAGTACATATGAAATCATGTGAGCTATAGAGTATCTGCCCCATGCCTTTAATCTCCTGTCATCTTGAGTGTCCAAGCATTTCCATGCTTTGTCATGTCCTTGGTAAGTTCTTGTACCTTAGTATCTGCTATAAGGACCAATATCAGTAGTATAGTGTGGGGGATGATCACTTGGATATGTCCACAGATCATCTGTAGCCTAAGGGTTGCATATATTGTCCAGATTACCTATTATTAGTTCAGACATCTGCCTAAAGCAACTACTGATCTGCATATCACTGCCCAAATGTCATGTCCTGACCATTCATGATGTGTACAGACCCTTCACTAGATACTATGTCCAAATGAATAACTGTTCATTCAAATTAATACATTACATTTGTTCTCCTTGCCAAGTCTAAGGTTCCTGCATCACCTTGCCTTCATATTTATTGCACTTGCTTCCTGTATTGGTCTTTATCCTGCTACAAATTAGCCTGCAGCACATTGCATTAGACCACTACATCACTGCCTTCATACAAATTTAGCTCACTGCATTCATTAGGTAAACTACACTTAGGATACACACATATATCAGACATCAAACATGTCCTGCTACCTAGCTAATGTGCTGCACTAAACATTAGTTCTCTGAGCATGTAGCATTGTCTGCATTGGACATAACCTACATTGCCTACACTATATTGCATATGTGTAAAACCCTCTTCTAATATTTTTTTAAAATGGAAAACCCAACTCAACATCACCACTCCTCTCACACGTTCAACTCTCCCTATTTTCTCTATACACGTTCACACTTTTCCCCTCCTAAATCTCTCCACCACATGTTAACACCTTAACCACCAGCACCTTATTATTCCTCCTTCAAAAAAAAATCCACACAACACCTCATCCCCTCTCTTTCCCCCAACTACCATCACCATCACCCCCTTACCCATTCTTCCTTCCCAATTCCAAACAAACCCCCACACCACCATCACCTCCCATAACATCTGAAGGGCCGACCCCTCTACTCGCAGACCGCAACCCCGCGACCGCCCGTGGCCGACCCCCTCTCGTCGACCACAACCGTGACCGCCCCGGCCAGCGCCTTCCGTGCACCAGCATCACCCGCGCGTGCGGTAGCAGCCGACCCCGCCCGTCGCCAGCACCCCCACAGCGGCGCCCATCCCCGTGGCCCCTGGACGTTGCCGTCATGTCCATAGCGTTCTGAGATTCTCTCGAGCCGGTGACGACGTCCCGTGGAGTCGATCCGAGTCTGAGGCAACCCATCGGATTCCGTCATCAACCCTTTGGTATAATTCCTAACAGAGTAGTTCGTCCCTCCCCGTGTTGTCTGTGATGATCGGTCCCGATCTCGTTACGGGATTCGAATGTTGACGTTGTGTGTGGATACTCGTTAGTCTGATTTTGGACTTGGAATAGTTTCTGTGAATTTTGGATTGGCTAGCGATTGGGTTGGTTTGTTCTGTTAGACATGGGTTTTGTAGTCTGATTTCGGACTCGGGAATTGGCATTAGATAGAATTGGTTGGTTGGGGTCCAATTTCGGATTGGTAGTAGTGTTCTGTGAAGTGTCTAGCCATATTTGTGTAGCATGTGTTTGTTATAATTTGGTTCTGATAACAAAAATGGGTGTTTTTTTAATATAAATGTAAATATATAAATGATTTGAAAATGAAAGAATTACGTTTAATTTATACTCTAAATATTGTAACTCAATTAAAATATATAGATATATACTATTGCTATTCTCGAGAACTTGGTTGTCACAAAAATATACTTTAATATAGAAAATAGTGTTTTTAGGCCAATATATATATATATATATATATATATATATATATATATATATATAATGTATTTTTTGGGTAAAAAGGTTATTTTTGTAAATTAACCATAATTTGGATTAATAAAATTTATGATATTAAAAACTAGATATTTTAACGGCTTTTCTAATAAAAACTGTAAGCTTTACAAAAATAAGATTTTCATATTTATATTATTAAAATGGTTATTCTTTATTAAAGAAAATAGTATTAGTAAATATTTCATAAAGTTCTATTTAAATAAATAATAAATTAGTTTTCTAATAAATTCGAGTTTTACGCGATATTTACTATTAAAATAATATTCGATAAAAACTGCTATTATTTGTGTTAATATTCCAAAATACATTATTTTTGCCTATTTACAAAATACTAATAAAATGATTTTTTACCAAAATATTACATATTTAAATTATTAGTTTCTCTAATAAGAACGACAAATGTCTATAATTAGCGTAGTTTACGTTAAGTGGTTTATTAGCTAATCTTGCTAAAGTTCTAAGGACAGGATATTGTTAATCTAGGTTCGGATTCCTAAACCCTAGCCGTTACCTCCTAGCTATTGCTTTCTACGCCGAGGATACACCCAAGGCAAGTTTCATGTCTATTCCATGTCTGTGTTTTTACTTTAATAATTAAATGTATGCATCAGTTGATTTCATATAGTATAGTGACACTGATTTACCGTGGATCCCTCTCGGACTCCACATCGATTGACGGATTGCTGGATTGCTATAGTGACTTATTGACTCATTGACTCGGTGATTGCTTGGGGGAGTAGTATAACGTCTGTGACCAAAGCTAAAATTCTCGCTTGTCTCTCTCGTGCTAACCTCTACCACACAGGGGGTTGAGCCATACCGTATGCTATCCTTTTCGGCCGAAACGTTAGTATACATATTGTATCTATCCCAGCCGATCACAGGCCCTGTTATATACTCAAAACCCTAGCTTAGCATTGTATTATATTTGACGTTGAGACCATATTGCTTGTTATCTTTTACTATTATTTACAATAACATATAAAGTTTCTTAAACTGTCTTGCATTTTCATTTATTGTTAATTTAGAAATGCTAGATGTGGAAGAAATATGTTTCTTGTTCACTCTTGACTGGAGACCCAATATTTTTAGGTAATTGCGATGAAGAGGAGCTAGCTTACTGTTCTTTCTACGGGCCTGACTTGGGTCCTGCAGATTTAGCTGAACCAAAACCAGGAACCCCAGAACCATAGATGTTGGCATAGTTTCTTTTCTTTCTTTATTTTATCAGATCAATTGTAATAAATGAATTGTGATGTTATCTTGTTATTTCCATTTTAGACCAGTTTTAGTTTAATAAAAAATATTTTTATTTGCGTTAGATATTTGCCTGTACTGCTTGATACAGCTTACTGCCGCCGTCTCACAACGGTACAGGCTGGGCATGATCTGACTGGACCCATTATATTTGGGATCGGGTCGTGACATATTTTTAGTGGTGGCCCATGTAGGTCCGTTCTGCAAATTGGTCTAGTCAACTTAGCCTTGACCATGCATGCAGTCCTGCAAACTGACTTAGGTCTAGGTATGACTTTAGAAAAGCAGACTCTAGAAACAACTATAACACCTAGATTATTTTCATCCTGTCACAACATAGGGCTGAAATTATCAATTTATAATATCTATTTTTGCTTGCTTATAGTTTCGTAGGTTATGTTTGTACATAAACCTTTCAGAGGATGACGAATGAAAACTTATCCCACCATTAGGCCAATAATTATTGTATCTATCTTCACATTTTAGTTGTACTCTCACTTAGTATTGATGATCTAGTATTTATCGCAGTCATACTAGCTAGCACGACAAGGACATGGAGCCTGATGTTGGATATACTATCCTAGTTATGGAATTTAGACTTTCTTGCAGCCATACCGGTTTGCGTGGTAAGAAATCTAGATGACATGATTATAGGGTGTATACCATAGTTATGGACTCCATCGTTTATTGTAGCTATGCTTACTGACGTGGCGAAAATTCTGGCAACATGATTCTGGATAGACGTATATGGTTATCAGGTCATATCTTACATTGATTCACTTCTTTTGACCTATTGATCAAGGACAATTCCTACCATTATTTCTTGTTCTGTCATTTCTTTTTCTCATCATATGATGATTTTCTCATCTTATCATTACTCCATTCATCTTGATTAACTATGTCTTGATTACACCAATCACCTATCTTTTATCCATTCCTGCCAACCACACTATGAAGTCATTTGAAATTTTTGTTTCTTTTCACCTTGGAAAGGTTAAGGAAGTATCGTGAATCATCTCATTCGGAAGGCAGATTTATTATCAAGTGGATCTTGGTAGGAATATGAGATGTTGGATCTAGTGTAGAATTTTGAAATAGAAGTATGATTGAGATTGAAACTGAAACCAAGGGGTCGATATAATCAGTTTAGAAATGAGTTACTAGGGTATTTCGAGGATGAATTACTTGGAAAGCAAGTTCAAGGATTTTAAATGAGAAGGACAATATGATGTACATTAATGGTATAAAAATTTATATTTCGTGGATATAGTTTAGAACCTGACAAGGATATCCGAGATTGAAACATTTTTGAATTTGGATAATTTTAGGTTATTAGTTCTCGAGGTATTTCGCACTGAGGTTATGATGGAAATTTAGCATTTAATAATGGGGAAGAAATTTTAGTTATATGTGGCGATGGTAAGAAACTGGACAAGACATTGGTAAGAGGATAGGGAACGCAAGGATTTTGAGTCAAAAAAATATATAGAGATTTTGTGGTAGAACGATGTCACGGCCAAGATGCTCAAAATCATAAAATATAATATTCATTGCTCATTCACATTTCTAAATTTAATACAACATTTATAACATTGATATTTAAAGAAAATACAAAGTTTTCACAATTAATGAAAATGATACAACTGCTATCTATTTCTAGGTTTCTGTCTGCAAGTACACCCGTATCTCCCAAAGCTAAGTGAAGCCACAACTAACCTGAAAAATGTTAGTTTCGAGTCAGGAATGGAACAAGTACACAAACCGACGACAATGCAAAAACACAATAGAATTAACAAGCTATAAAAATAACATATGAGAGATAAAAACTAGAAAGTAACTGATGACATGGAAAGTTGTGAAGAAGACAAGGAAAACAAATAGAATACAACTATCTATGTGATTTGAAATATCCTGTTCGATATGTGAACGGCTAAGGGGTAAATACGGCACCCTGCACGTGTCGTGTGCAGCTGCTATCAGTCAAGTTTAGACATATTAGGATAGGTAAGGGGTATTTCACATGTCTACTAAGATATTTTCCCGCCCAGCTAGTACTCATGGAATCAGGTCGCAAACATAGTAATCATGAAATTGACAGTCAAGAATGTATAGTAAATCCATGATACTAATCTTCGTGTGACGAGTGTGTCAACAAGCAACAAGATATATTTATAAACATGAAATGAATATACTACTATGAATCGAAAGAAATCAGAAAGTGTACTTGTCTGAGGTCCTTAGCTGGTGAAACCGATAATACAACTACATCAGATGAGTCACTAGAGTCAACACATGCAAAAAGTCTACGAATGCTGAAATAAACATTACCAATGTTTTTAGAATAGTCAAATTAGCAAGGATTGTCTGTCCTTAAGTCCAATTCTGGACACAGGGCCAAAACGGTAATTTTGGGTCAAAACGGTGTCCGTCGTTGGACCCACTTTGTACCGAAAAATATACCAGAGTCAATGATCTCTAAAGTCGTCAAACTACATGTCTACGGATTCATTTTTATTATACGAACCCAACAGTATGTCCAAAGTTGGATTTCGGCGGGCCGTGCACAAAATCGTCCGTTGAATCGGACCGTGGGACGCACAAAACGGCGATCCGATCAACTGTCTCAGAATCGGACCAAACTTGGCATACAGGACCAGAAAAATGATACGGTCCTGTTGGCGTAAGTTTCGTCTCGATCTGACGAGCGTGCACAAAGTAATTAGAAAATTTGCACCGAGGCCGATACGGTAAATTTTGATGGATACACATTAAATTCGTCGCGCACACGCAACCAATTTGAATTCCGTCAAAGCTCACACGTCCATGAATTCGATACGCACCTTTTGATGCTTTCGGTTCGTGACCATGTCGCCCGGTTTAGCGGGACGCACGTCGTATCGAAGGTTTTTATTAAAATTCACAAATTTGAAAATATGTTTTTTTCGATTTTCACGAATAAATATCTTACTGTTTAAACAACTATAAATGAAAGTAAAAATGGGGTTTCAATCTGGTATAGGTTGACTACGACTGTCTGGAATCAGTTTTTAAAAACATCTAATACAGGGTTCAAAAATGGTCTTCCAAGTTGAGTGCCTGGACTGTACTAGTATTCAGTTTTAGTATCTACAAAAGTGGGTTTTTTCGAGTTTTGGAACTCGATTTACAATCGAACTAATACGTATCAAAATAATCTAACTAACCAAAGTTCAAGAGGGTTAGGTCGAGACTTTACCTGAGGAAGTGGCTCGTGAAATGAACGCGTGTACACGACGAACGATCGCCGTGAAACCAGCCCGCACGCTGCGTACTGCTGTTGCTGCTGTCGCTGTGCAGGCCGTGCGCTCCGGCATCTTCGACCGGCCAGTGGCCGTGCGCGTGGCGACGCCCAGTGATGGAAAGGTCGCTAGGGTGGCTGGGGCTCGGCCTGGTCGACTAGGGTTTGGAGTTAGGGTTTACCTCTCTCTCGAGCGTATATGTATGAACATGTTCTGTTACAGAACAGGGTCAGAGGGAAGATTTCCGCTCGGGCTGGGGAATTGGTATTGGACCGGGCTGGGATTTCCTGCTTCCTTTGTTCCTTTTATTTTTTCTTCTTCTATTTCTTTTCCTATTTCTTTTTCTATTTCTTTTTCTATTAGCATATATATATATATATATATATATATATATATATATATATATATATATATATATATATATATATAAAATATATATATATATATAAATATACACACACATATACACCCATGTATATACATAACATGTATATACGTATATACATTATTAAATTCCAAATATATTTATGTGCCTTCTATATAAAAACACTAAATATTTCTAGCAACCAATAATATTTTATTAATATATATATATATATATATATATATATATTTATATATATATATATACTCAATATATATATATATATATATATATATATATATATATATATATATATATATATATATATATATATATATTATATATATATATATATATATATATATATATATATATATATATATATATATATATATATATATATATATATATATATATATGATGTACATGTATCTAATGTGTATAATTCCTATATATAGATATACTCACATATATATATATATATATATATATATATATATATATATATATATATATATATATATATATATATATATATATATATATATATATATATATATATATATATATATATATATAAAACATTATTTATACGCACTTTAGATAATTACAGTATCAAAAATATTCTAAAGCAAAACCCTTCCTTGTACCATAAATTCTATTCTACCGAATAAATTCTATGTTAAATAAATAAATAAATGAATAAATAAATAATAATGGATAGAATGAAATGTAACACTAAAAGTTTTGGAAGATGAAAGTATATACCAGTAGATATATATATATATATATATATATATATATATATATATATATATATATATATATATATATATATATATATATATATATATATAGTCGAATACCACATTGCACAAAGGTAGCTAAGAAAACTATATATTATACTTTCTCAAATAAGTAGAATCAAAATAGAAAATATTGTGTATATTATATTTAATATCCAACTTCCTATATTATAAAATAAGCTACGATTATATACACACGTCTATATATCTACATGGAGACCGTTGGTCGCACTTCATGACTACATGGGCTTGGGCTCAGTTCGGGTCCAGTTTGACTAGTTTGGTACAACTGGGTCTCCTAAGTGTCAAATAGTATTAATAATAAATAATTAAACTATTTATAATAGTCATGTCACAACTTAGCCTGGTTTTCCTAGTTAGGATATCACTATGGCTCGGCCTTCCCTGGCATGAATACACTAGTCAAGGCACGCCACTGCACTATCCGTGCCATAATTTCTAGTCACCTTGTTCTCCAATTTCTAACCATGACTAAAATCATCTACCGTAATAATTAACTAATTAATTATTTGTAATTAAGTAAAAGTCACCATTTAAATCAAATAAATAATAATAAAAATATTTTAAAATTTTCAGGAAGGGGAGCTACAAATTTACCCACCTTAAAATAATTTCGTTCTCAAAATTCTAATTCATACTATTCCTAAAAATTCAAAAAAATCTACCTTAACCTTAATCTCCTTAAATTCTAATTCCTCAAAACTAGTTTATATCCTCCTCCTAGCCATTTTGTAACTACATAACCTCTAGGACTTCTACCCACCTTTGGTCACACTACTCCTTAAATTAAAATCTTATAATCTTCTAACTATGCTAACAATCCTACCAACAGATATCTAGGGAATATGGCATCTATAATCCTCTCCTATTTATCAAGCACCCAAAATTTAACAAGCAACAAATTTACACAAGTAGCTAAGAAATATTGATAAATTCTAATAAGTATGACCATTCGTCACTCTGAAATAAGAAGGACAAGAAGATAAGAAAGAATAATCGAGAGCAAATATAAAGTTTCAAGAGCGGTAGAGAGTATCCAATGATGCAGATATAAAGAAAGTTTATGAACCATTGACTTATTTGCTAGAATGGGCTACTATAGTCCAGTTACTTGTTAAAGAAAAGGACCCTTCGTTTCTTAGAGGAGCTTGCAATCCGTGCAATATGAAAATTTTGTTATCGAAATTAATCTAAACAAGGTTTCATAATAGAACAGAATTTGAGAAATCAAGATTGTGATCTTTTCCGTGGTTATTTAAACAAACGAGCAAGGGATCTAAATGCAATATAAGATCGAATCGCGACTTCCAGGTAGATGGAATAATGGTTACGAATGACATTACATCCGAAGAGGTGGAGACTACATAATAGGTATAGGGACCTATTTCAATTGGTTCGGTTTTATAGTCCAACTATGGTGGTATGCATGGATGGGTTTTACTGGGTCTTAATGGGTTCCCTAATTAGACTTCACTCGTTGGTTGGATAAACCTTGGATTTTAATCTATATTGACTAGGCAAGATCCCAATGATAAAATTATTTCTACTAGATTAGGATAACCTAGAATATGTTTCGACCCATGTGGTTGAGCTAGTTGCCAGTCAGGTTGGTTAGCTAGGTTCCTAAAGCCCAAAATTGTGCCTTCAGTGACTTTTGTGTTTAAGTAACATATGAGGCCTCAATTGGGTGGCACACTAATGGCATGTGCATAGTAGACTTCGAGTAGATCACAACCATATATTGGGTCGAAGGAATTGGGTCGAGGTCGAGGCTTTAATAGAAGTCGGGAAGTATACCGGTATTACGGTAAGTGTTATAGCTAGTCCTTTTGACCTGAAAGTCGTACCATAAAAATACAGTACAAGGGGACGTGTTTGAGTGGGACATGGTATACCTAGATGAAGGTGGACTCGTCTAGATCTTGCATATAAAATTTGTTGGAAGGTAACAGCTGGTCTCGTGCTCCGAATATTAATGGCACAGTCGGGGACACAAAATGATCTAAATAGAAAGTGGGAGTCCATGGGGGCACTAACTATCATCCTAATGGAAATTATTCTTAATCAATCGGTAACCCTCGTATATTCCAAAATTTTTAGAAGGCTTACAGTCTACCCACCTTAGAAGCTAGGACATGGTTTTAGGAATAATGAGGTTAGAAGAATTTCAAAATCCGGATATTGCACCTCGACTCTGGTTGATAAAGAATAAGGCATGGCGTAACGGGATACGGTAGATATAAGTCAAGTCAAGGATCGTTCCTAAATAAATGGAAAAATGAGTGTGTACAATAACACATGGTCGACAAAATAGAAGGATCTACACGTCCATAGTATATAAGAGTTATCGATGGGATAACCAACTCTAAGGCACATCATATGAAAATATTTCTAACAACTAAGTCGTGAATTTCTATTTGTGTCGAGCCTGCCAGACTTGTCATAAGGGTTCAAGTGGTATGGGCTGTAGTGATCATGTATTGCTATTGATAACTGGTAGATCATAATATGATAGGGTATTTAAGCTATGGCATTGGCTAAGCTAGTGACTGTGGTGTTCCAATACTAGTTAGGTCTTAATAACAAAATTTACATAACTAGGATAATATTTGTTGGAAACCAATCTCGGGGTGGGTGTCTACCGTAGTTATGGTAAATGATTGTCCTTACCTTTGTCTATTCATCTCATGTCTAAACTGTGGGCTTTGGTCGAGGAAAGGTTGGGTTAAGGCTTAAGGGTGGTTAGTTAAAGCAAACTTCAAACAAATAACTAGAGGCTCACCACAATTTGTCTCTTGAGAATAGATAGTCTCCTAGGTTGGCATTTTGACTAAGGGTAAAATCCTAATCATTCTCAAATTCAAGTGGCTAGAAGGTCCCAATAGTAGTTTGAAGGTCGAGAGGAGAACGAGTAACTCAAGGCAAGGTTCTAGTCAGATAGCTGGCCGATGGGTGCTACACTTGTGTATACAACTATCATAGCCATGGGGATACTCCGTATCTATCTATCAAATACGAGCGTTCGTCTTTCTAATTAGTGAAAGACAAAAGCAATAAGGAGTTCAAGAAAGATGTCATCGAATACGATTGCGTGATTCAAGGCGAATGCATAATTCAAGAGGAATTGTCAATACAGTCGCGGATGAGATCCTGGATACCTCTATATCTCAATCCACGTAGGGTAATTAAATAAAGAGCGAACCAAATACATCATGGTTGATCAGACCGTAATACACTGATTCTGATTAGGCAATATGTCAGTAGGCGTCCCCAATAACATATGTCTTGAATCAAGCTCGGTAAAAGAGTAAGCTTGCAAAACTAGGCTGTAATAGCAGCATTGGTCAAGATAGTCAAAATACAAATAGGCGAGATTTTTGGAAGGAGGCACAAGTAGTTCGAGTTTTGAGAGAATCAAAACCTTACATGGTGTTCTTGCCTATACAGTCATCCTACTATCTTCTTATCCATAAGGCCTTGGTCGACTAATGGGTTATGGACATCTAAATTCTATATTCTAGGTAAACCTATTAGTGTTAGTCAATTACCTCGTTAATAGATCACAAGGACCACATAATGCTAGGTTGGGAGATATACTATTCAACTTGCAGAACTTTTACTAGTTTTGGCTTTGGATCTTATGGGACACACAGGGCATCTTTCTATTCTCTATAGTATCCTAAACTTGTAATCATGTCTGAAGTTATTTCACCGAAAATTATGCCTCGCCCGTATACTCTGGTTGTGGCAAACCCTTGGTTCCGTGATTCAGACGTGATAAGCTATCAGGTACTCTACCTTATATAGACACAAGGTCTAAAGAGGTCAACGAAGATATAGTTTTAGCAATGTTCCATAACCTACGATTTCTTGAAATAATTTCAACTCTATGGGTCGTGCCTCGCCAGTGCATTGCTGGTTGCAGTGAACCCATACTCTCCATTCTCCAGCAATTGGCGACAGCGCGCTACTGTCTAGCCATCGCAGTCGTTAGGATTACTCCAACTATATTCCTAAGAACTTCAAGGAGCTGCTAGAGATTCGAACTAGTTGACTATGATAGAAAGCGTAAACATCCGCCTATAAGTCTCAATCCTTAAAGTAAAAGGTTGATCGGGGAGGAAATAACTGAAGACAAGGGAAGTAGGAACATCCTAATCTTTATTTCTTATGTACTTTGAGGGTTAAAGGAAAGCTTTGAATCAAGTCTACCTCGAGATTTGTATACGAATAACAGAATCAGAATTTATAAACTAATTACTTACGACAAATAGGATTTTAAATAGGCAATTCTACTTATGATGTAAGGTTTACATCTAACAGAGCAAAAGAAAATTGAACAGTTTATCAAGATTAGAGCCTTAATTCTAGGAAAGCCTAACTTACCAAATGATTAATATATCCACATTGGGTCATATCGTCATATCAAAAGTAATGGTATATCTATAGAGATCTGGCAAGATATCTAATTTAACAATTCCTTATCTAAATTGCATGGCCTATCTGACAACCTTAACTACCCAACGGTCAATTTAATAAGGGACACTTATCCTAGTTATTCTCCTAATTCATTTCAATCTTAATTGTGAATGATCATTTCTTAGTCGCAGGCTCGCAATGGTACGACTAACTTAAGTACCATCACGAGTTCGCATATTTTACGAAAACTAACCTGCATGGGCCACCACAAAAACTTGTCATGACCCGCACCCGCTTTTCGGATACGACACGTATCCAAGCCAACCTACGCTGCAGAGTCGGCGGTAGAACGCTGTCACGGCCAAGATGCTCAAAATCACAAAATATAATATTTATTGCTCATTCACATTTCTAAATTTAATACAACATTTATAACATTGATATTTAAAGAAAATACAAAGTTCTCACAATTAATAAAAATGATACAACTGTTATCTATTTTTAGGTTTCTGTCTGCAAGTACACCCGTATCTCCTAAAGCTAAGTGAAGCCACAGCTAACCTGAAAAATATTGGTTTTCTGTCAGGAATGGAACAAGTACACAAACCGACGACAATGCGAAAACATAATAGAATTAACAAGGCATGAAAATAACATATGAGAGATGAAAACTAGAAAGTAACTGATAACATGGCAAGTAATGAAGAAGACAAGAAAAACAAATAGAATACAACTATGTGATTTGAAATATCCTGTTCGACATGTGAACGGCTAAGGGGTAAATACGGCACCCTGCACGTGTCATGTGCAACTGCTAACAATCAAGATTAGACATATTGCGATGGGTAAGGGGTAGTTCACATGTCTACTAAGATATTTCTCCGCCCAGCTAGTACTCATGGAATCAGGTTGCAAGCATGGTAATCAAGAAATTGACAGTCAAGAATGTATAATAAATCCATGATAGTAATCTCTGTATGACGAGCGTGTCAACAAGCAGCAAGATATATGTATAAACATAAAATGAAAAGACTACTATGAATCGAAAGCAATCAGAAAATGTACTTGCCTGAGGTCCTTAGCTGGTGAAACCGATAATAAAACCACATCAGATGAGTCACTAGAGTCAACACATACAAAAAGTCTTCGAATGCTGAAATAAACATTACCAACATTTTTAGAATAGTCAAATTAGCTTGGATTACCTGTTCTTAAGTCCAATTCTGGACACGGGCAAAACGGTAATTTTGGGTCAAAATGGTGTCCGCCGTTGGACCCGCTTTGCACCGAAAAACGTGCCAGAGTCAATGGTCTCTAAAGTCGTCAAACTATATGTCTACGAATTTGTTTTGATGATATAAACCCAACCGTATGTCCAAAGTAGGATTCCGGCGGGCCGTGCACAAAATTGTCTGTTGAATCGGACCGTGGGGCCCGCAAAATGGTGATCCGATCAACCGTCTCAGAATTGGACCAAACTTGGCATACAGGACCAAAAAAATGATACGGTCCTGTTGGTGTAAGTTTTGTCTCGATCTGACGAGCGTGCACAAAGTAATTAAGAAATTTGCACCGAGACCAATACGGTAAATTTTGACGGATATGCTTCAAATTTGTCGTGCACACGCAACCAATTTGAATTCCGTCAAAGCCCACACGTCCACGAAGACGATACGCACCTTTCGATACTTTCGGTTCGTGACTACGTCGCCCAGTTTGGCGGGATGCACGTCGTATCGAAGGTTTTTATTGAAATTCACAAATTTGAAAACGGGTTTTTCTCGATTTTCACGAATAAATATATTACTGTTTAGACAACTATAAATAAAAGTAAAAATGGGGTTTTAATCTCGTATTGGTTGACTACGACTGTCTGGAATCAGTTTTCAGAAATATCTAATACAGGGTTCAAAAATGGCCTTCCAAGTTGAGTGCCTGGACTGTACTAGTGTTCAGTTTTAGTATCTATAAAAGTGGGTTAATTTTCTGAGTTTTGGAACTCGATTTACGATCGAACTAATATGTATCAAAATAATCTAACTAACCAGAGTTCAAGAGGGTTAGGTCGAGACTTTACCTGAAGAAGCGGCTCGTGAAATGAACGCGTGTACACGACGAACGGTCGCCGCGAAACCAGCCCGCACGCTACGTACTGCTGTTGCTGCTGCCGCTGTGCAGGCCGTGCGCTCCGGCATCTTCGGCCGGCCAGTGGCCGCGCGCATGGCGACGCCCAGTGCTGGAAAGGTCGCTAGGGTGGCTGGGGCTCGGCCTGGTCGACTAGGGTTTGGAGTTAGGGTTTGCCTCTCTCTCGAGCGAATATGTATAAACGTGCTATGTTATAGAACAGGGTCAGGAGGGGAAGATTTTCGCTCGGGCTGGGGAATTGGTATTGGGCTGGGCTGGGATTTCCTGCTTCCTTTGTTCCTTTTTCTTTTTCTTCTTCTATTTTTTTTTCCTATTAGCATATATATATATATATATATATATATATATATATATATATATATATATATATATATATTTATATATATATTATATATATATATATATATATATATATATATATATATATATATATATATATATATATATATATATAATATACACACGTATGTAATATATATTTATATATACATACACATATACACCCATGTATATACATAATATGTATATATGTATATACATTATTAAATTCCAAATATATTTATGTGCCTTCTATATAAAAACACTAAATATTTCTAGCAACCAATAATATCTTATTAATATATATATATATATATATATATATATATATATATATATATATATATATATATACATAAAAAAAATATATATGATGTACATGTATCTAATGTGTATAATTCCTATATATAGATATACTCACATATTATATATATAGAAAATATTATTTATACGCACTTTAGATAATTACAGTGAATATCAAAAATATTCTAAAGCAAAACCCTTGCTTGTACCATAAATTCTATTCTGCCGAATAAATTCTATGTTAAATAAATGAATAAATAAATAATAATGGATAGAATGAAATGTAACACTAAAAGTTTTGGAAGATGAAAGTATATACCAGTAGACATATATATATATATATATATATATATATATATATATATATATATATATATATATATATATATATATATATATATATATATATATATATATACATATAGTCTAATACCATATTGCACAAAGGTAGCTAAGAAAACTATATATATTATATTTTCTCAAATAAGTAGAATCAAAATAGAAAATATTGTGTATATTATATTTAATATCCAATTAAAAAAAATAGTTCCTGTATTATAAAATAAGCTACAATTATATATACACGTCTATATATCTACATGGACACCGTTGGTCGCACTACATGACTACATGGGCTTGGGCTTAGTTCGGGTCCAGCTTGACTAGTTTGGTACAACCGGGTCTCCTAAACATCAAATAGTATTAATAATAAATAATTAAACTATTTATAATGGTCATGTCACAACTTAGCCTGGTTTTCCTAGTTAGGATATCACTATGGCTCGGCCTTCCCTGGCATGAATACACTAGTCAAGGCACGCCACTTCACTATCCGTGCCATAATTTCTAGTCACCTTGTACTCCAATTTCTAACCATGACTAAAATTATCTACCGTAATAATTAACTAATTAATTATTTGTAATTATCTAAAAGTCACCATTTAAATCAAATAAATAATAATAAAAATATTTCAAAATTTCCAGGAAGGGGAGCTACAAATCTACCCACCTTAAAATAATTTCGTCCTCAAATTTTAATTCATACTATTCCTAAAAATTCAAAAAAAAATCTACCTTAACCTTAATCTCCTTAAATTTTAATTCCTCAAAAATAGTTTATATCCTCATCCTAGCCATTTTGTAACTACATAATCTCTAGGACTTCTACCCACCTTTGGTCATACTACTCCTCAAATTAAAATCTTATAATCTTCTAACTAGTTGCTAACAATCCTACCAACAGATATCTAGGGCATATGGCATCTATAATCCTCTCCTATTTATCAAGCACCCAAAATTTAACACGCAACAAATTTACACAAGTAGCTAAGAAATATTGATAAATTCTAATAAGTATGACCATTCGTCACTCTGAAATAAGAAGGACAAGAAGATAAGAAAGAATAATCGAGAGCAAATATAAAGTTTTAAGAGCGGTAGAGAGTATCCAATGATGCAGATATAAAGAAAGTTTATGAACCATTGACTTATTTGCTAGAATGGGCTACTATAGTCCAGTTACTTGCTAAATCAAAGGACCCTTCATTTCTTCGAGGAGCTTGCAATCCGTGCAATACAAAAATTTTGTTCTCGAAATTAATCTAAACAAGGTTCCATAATAGAACAAAATTTGAGAAATCAAGATTGTGATCTTTTTCGTGGTTATTTAAACACACGAGCAAGGGATCTAAATGCAATACAAGATCGAATCGTGACTTCCAGGTAGATGGAATAATGGTTACAAATGACATTACATCCGAAGAGGTGTGGAGACTACATAATAGGTATAGGGACCTTTTTTAATTGGTTCGGGTTTATAGTCCAACTATGGTGGTATGCATGGATGGGTTTTACTGGGTCTTAATGGGTTCCCTAATTAGACATCACTCGATGGTTGGATGAACCTTGGATTTTAATCTATATTGACTGGGCAAGATTCCAATAATAAAATTATTTCTACTATATTAGGGTAACCTAGAATATGTTTCAACCCAAGTGGTTGAGCTAGTTGCCAGTCAGGTTGGTTAGCTAGGTTCCTAAAGCCCAAAAATGCGCCTTCAGTGACTTTTGTGTTTAAGTAACACATGAGGCATCAATTGGGTGGCACACTAGTGGCATGTGTGTAGTAGACTTCGAGTAGATCACAACCATATATTGGGTCGAAGGAATGGTCGAGGTCGAGGCTCTAATGGAAGTCGGGAAGTATACCGGTATTACGGTAAGTGTTATAGCTAGTCCTTTTGACCTGAAAGTCGTACCATAAAAATAGAGTACAAGGGGACGTGTTTGAGTGAGACATGGTATACCTAGATGAAGGTGGACTCGTCTAGATCTTGCATATAAAATTTGTTGGAAGGTAACAGCTGGTCTCGTGCTCCGAATATTAATGGCACAGTTGGGGACACAAAATGATCTAAATAGAAAGTGGGAGTCCATGGGGGCACTAACTATCATCCTAATGGAAATTATTCTTAATCAATCGGTAACCCTCGTATATTCCAAAATTTTTAGAAGGCTTACAGTCTACCCACCTTAGAAGCTAGGACATGATTTTAGGAATAATGAGGTTAGAAGAATTTCAAAATCCGGATATTGCACCTCGACTCTGGTTGATAAAGAATAAGGCACGGCGTAACGGTATACGGTAGATATAATTCAAGTCAAGGATCATTCCTAAATAAATAAAAAAATGAGTGTATACAATGACACATGGTCGACAAAATAGAAGGATCTACATGTCCATAGTATATAATAGTTATCGACGGGGTAACTAACTCTAAGGCACATCATATGAAAAGATTTCTAACAACTGAGTCGTGAATTTCTATTTGTGTCAAGCCTGCCAGACTTTTCACAAAGGTTCAAGTGGTATGGGCTATAGTGATCATGTATTGCTGTTGATAACTGGTAGATCATAATATGACAGGGTATTTAAGCTATGGTATTAGCTAAGCTAGTGACTGTGGTGTTCCAATACTAGTTAGGTCTTAATAACAAAATTTACATAACTAGGATAATATTTGTTGGAAACCAATCTCGGGGTGGGTGTCTACCGTAGTTATGGTAAATGATTGTCCTTACCTTTGTCTATTCATCTCATGTCTAAACTGTGGGCTTTGGTCGAGGAAAGGTTGGGTTAAGGCTTAAGGGTGGTTAGTTAAAGCAAACTTAAAACAAATAACTAGAGGCTCACCACAATTGGTCTCTTGAGAATAGATAGTCTCCTAGGTTGGCATTTTGACTAAGGGCTAATCATTCTCAAATTCAAGTGGCTAGAAGGTCCCAATAGTAGTTTGAAGGTCGAGAGGAGAACGAGTAACTCAAAATAAGGTTCTAGTCAAATGGCTGGCCGATGGGTGCTACACTTGTGTATACAACTATCATAGCCATGGGGATACTCCGTATCTATCTATCAATACGAGCGTTCGTCTTTCCAATTAGTGAAAGATAAAAGCAATAAGGAGTTCAAGAAAGATGTCATCGAATACGATTACGTGATTCAATGGCGAATGCATAATTCAAGAGGAATTGTCAATACAGTCGCGAATGAGATCCTGGATACCTCTATATCTCAATCCACGTAGGGTAATTAAATGAAGAGAGAACCAAATGCATCATGGTTGATCAGACCGTAATACACTGATTCTGATTAGGCAATATGTCAGTAGGCGTCCCTAATAACATATGTCTTGAATCAAGCTCGGTAAAAGAGTAAGCTCGCAAAACTAGGCTATAATAGCAGCGTTGGTCAAGATAGTCAAAATACAAATAGGCGAGATTTTTGGAAGGAGGCACAAGTAGTTCGAGTTTTGAGAGAATCAAAACCTTACATGGTGTTCTTGCCTATACAGTCATCCTACTATCTTCTTATCCATAAGGCCTTGGTCGACTAATGGGTTATGGACATCTAAATTCTATATTCTAGGTAAACCTATTAGTGTCAGTCAATTACCTCGTTAATAGATCACAAGGACCACATAATGCTAGGTTGGGAGATGCTATTTAACTTGCAGAACTTTCACTAGTTTTGGCTTTGGATCTTATGGGACACACAGGACATCTTTCTATTCTCTATAGTATCCTAAACTTGTAATCACGTCTGAAGCTATTTCATCGAAAATTATGCCTCGCCTGTATACTCTGGCTGTGGCAAACCCTTGGTTCCGTGATTCAGACGTGATAAGCTATCAGGTACTCTACCTTATATAGACACAAGGTCTAAAGAGGTCAACGAAGATATAATTTTAGCAATGTTCCATAACCTACAATTCCTTGAAATAATTTCAACTCTATGGGTTGTGCCTCGCCAGTGCGTTGCAGGCTGCAGTGAACCCATATTCTCCATTCTCCAGTAATTGGCGATAGTGCGTTGTTGTCTAGCCATCGCAGTCGTTAGGATTACTCCAACTATATTCCTAAGAACTTCAAGGAGCTGTTAGAGATTCGAACTAGTTGACTATGATAGAAAGCGTAAACATCCGCCTATAAGTCTCAATCCTTAAAGTAAAAGGTTGATCGGGGAGGAAATAACTGAAGACAAGGGAAGTAGGAACATCCTAATCTTTATTTCTAATGTATTTCGAGGGTTAAGGGAAAGCTTTGAATCAAGTCTACCTCGAGATTTGTATACGAATAACAGAATCGGAATTTATCAACTAATTACTTACGACAATAGGATTTTAAATAGACAAATCTACTTATGATGTAAGGTTTACATCTAACAGAGCAAAAGAAAATTGAACAGTTTATCAAGATTAGAGCCTTAATTCTAGGAAAGCCTAACTTACCAAATGATTAATATATCCATATTGGGTCATATCGTCATATCAAAAGTAATGGTGTATCTATAGAGATCTGGCAAGCTATCTAATTTAATAATTCCTTATCTAAATTGCATGGCCTATCTGACAACCTTAACTACCCAACGGTCAATTTAATAAGGGACTCTTATCCTAGTTATCCTCCTAAATCATTTCAATCTTAATTGTGAATGAGCATTTCCTAGTCGCAGGCTCGCAATGGTACAACTAACTTAAGTACCATCACGAGTTCGCATATTTAGCAAAAACTGACCTGCATGGGCCACCACAAAAACTTGTCATAACCCGTACCCGCTATTCGGATACGACACGTGTCCAAGCCAGCCTACGCTGCAGAGTCGGCGGTAGAACGCTGTCACGGCCAAGATGCTCAAATCACAAAATATAATATTTATTGCTCATTCACATTTCTAAATTAATACAACATTTATAACATTGATATTTAAAGAAAATACAAAGTTCTCACAATTAATAAAAATGATACAACTGCTATCTATTTTTAGGTTTCTGTCTGCAAGTACACCCGTATCTTCCAAAGCTAAGTGAAGCCACAGCTAACCTAAAAATATTGGTTTTCAGTCAGGAATGGAACAAGTACACAAACCGACGGCAATGCAAAACATAATATAATTAACAAGGTATGAAAATAATATATGAGAGATGAAAACTAGAAAGTAACTGATAACATGGCAAGTTGTGAAGAAGACAAGGAAAACAAATAGAATACAACTATCTATGTGATTTGAAATATCATGTTCGACATGTGAACGACTAAGGATAAATACGGCACCATGCACGTGTCGTGTGCAGCTGCTATCAGTCAAGATTAGACATATTGGGATAGGTAAGGGGTAGTTCACATGTCTACTAAGATATTTTCCCGCCCAACTAGTACTCATGGAATCAGGTCGCAAGCATGGTAATCAAGAAATTGACAGTCAAGAATGTATAATAAATCCATGATACTAATCTCCGTATGACGAGCGTGTCAACAAACAGCAAGTTATATGTATAAACATAAAATGAAAAGACTACTATGAATCGAAAGCAATCAGAAAATGTACTTGCCTGAGGTCCTTAGCTGGTGAAACCGATAATACAACCACATCAGATGAGTCACTAGAGTCAACACATACAAAAAGTCTTCGAATGCTGAAATAAATATTACCAATATTTTTAGAATAGTCAAATTAGTTAGGATTACCTGTGTCCAATTCTGGACACGGCAAAACGGTAATTTCGGATCAAAATGGTATCCGCCGTTGGACCCGCTTTGCACCGAAAAATGTGCCAGAGTCAATGGTCTCTAAATTCTTCAAACTATATGTCTACGGATTTGTTTTGATGATACGAACCAAACCGTATGTCCAAAGTTGGATTCCGGCGGGCCGTGCACAAAGTTGTCTGTTGAATCGGACCGTAGGGCCCGCAAAACGGCGATCCGGTCAACTGTCTCAAAATCGGACCAAACTTGGCATACAGGACCAAAAAAACGATATGGTTCTGTTGGTGTAAGTTTCGTCTCGATCTGAAGAGCGTGCACGAAGTAACTGAAAAATTTACACCGAGATCGATACGGTAAATTTTGACGGATACGCATCAAATTTGTCGCGCACACGCAACCAATTTGAATTTCGGCAAAGCCCACACGTCCACGAAGTCGATACGCACCTTTCAATATTTTTGGTTCGCGACCACATCGCCCGGTTTGGCGGGACGCACGTCGTATCGAAGGTTTTTATTGAAATTCACAAATTTGAAAATAGGTTTTTCTCGATTTTCGCGAATAAATATGTTACTGTTTAGACAACTATAAATGAAAGTAAAAATGGGGTTTCAATCTCGTATTGGTTGATTACGACTATCTGGAATCAGTTTTTAGAAATATCTAATACAGGGTTCAAAAATGGCCTTCCAAGTTGAGTGCCTGGACTGTACTAGTGTTCTGTTTTAGTATCTACAAAAGTGGGTTAATTTTCTGAGTTTTGGAACTCGATTTACGATCGAACTAATATGTATCAAATAATCTAACTAACCAGAGTTCAAGAGGGTTAGGTCGGAACTTTACCTGAGGAAGTGGCTCGTAAATGAACGCGTGTACACGATGAACGGTCGCTGCAAAACCAGCCCGCACGCTGCGTAATGCTGTGCTTGTCGCTATGCAGGCCACACGCTCTGGGTATTAGGCCGGCCAGTGGCCGTGCGCACGGCGGCGTCCAGTGCTGGAAAGGTCGCTAGGGTGGCTGGGGCTTGGCTGGTCGGCTAGGGTTTAGAGTTAGGGTTTGCCTCTCTCTCGAGCGTATAGGTATGAACGTGTTCTGTTATAAAACAGGGTCGGTGGGGGGGAAGATTTCGCTCGGGCTGGGAATGTGGTGTGTTGGGGCCGGGCTTGTTGGCCCGGCAGGGGGGCTGGGATTTCCTGCTTCC